>JAMWYP010000105.1:0-380000 GCA_025563575.1 Acacia pycnantha | reverse complement strand
ATATATATATTGTCTTTGTTATAGAATTATTTATCCATTTAACTACAAATACATAATAAATATACTCTAATTTTATGATTTGGTTTATTATTTGTTGTCAATAAAATTACTCTTATGTTTAACAGATTAAATTATTTGTTACAATAATAATCATCGTACTAATGTCGCTTAATGGTATGTTTCTTATGTTTTATGTGAGTTATTTTGTGAACATAGTTTGCTTTTGATTATGAATTAGTGACTGTGCTTATTTGTTGGATGATTTGTGATGTAATTTACTAATTATATTTCTTTAAAAAAACATAGGAAAATTAATTTAAATTTGGAATAGTAATTTCCGGGCCCGGAGGCCGGCCTCGGCCCCGGAGCTCTAGTCAAAGGTCAGTGGTTCAAATCGATATTAATTAAAAATATAATTTAATCAAAATAGATAAAAATATTTATATTTAAATTAAGAAAAATAAACCACGCAGAAATGTAGAAAGTGAAGCAGCCCAATGCAACACATAACTAGAGCTGTCAAAACGGGCTACTCCGGCCCGTTAGGCCCTAGCCCGCGCGACTTCTTGTATTTTTTTTTTTTGCCTCTCCCTCATCTTATCTTATTTAATTAAGATGAAGTTGAAAAAAAATTTATTCACAAAAAATTTAAAAATTTAGCTGTCATTTTTTAATTTTAGTAAAGTGATTAAAAAAAAGTTATATTTTAAATTGATGTATTAAAACGGGACAGATGTGAGTGCAGTGATTATGACTAAAAAATTAGGACAGGGCAGCAAGTTGGAAAGGGTTAAGAGCATGGTAGTTAAAAACTCGTTTTATCACTACGATTTTACGTTTTTACGATTTTTTTTCATTAAAACGATTTTACTAATTTTCCAAACGCTTTTGTGTTTTTACGATTTTTTTACGTTTTTACTACGTTACGATTTTTCATTCTCCTTCCATTTTCAGGTAAAATCTACGTTTTCACTACCATGTTAAGAGAATAGAATATGTCAAAAGATGCTTGTAAGTAGTAATAATGGGAAATAAAATATTTTGGGTTAAGATGCAATTTTACACATGAAGTTTACCCCCGGGAGCGCCCAGCACCACGAAGTTTTTTCAGGAGCAAAAGTACACACGACGTTACGTTTTGGGAGCAAAAATACCACGGGCCGTTAGTTGACCGTCAACTTGGATGGAACTCTGACGTGGCGCTTATTTGGACTGACACGCTGACGTGGACGATGACGTGGATGCTGATGTGGACGCTGACGTGGACATTGATGGTAAGTAAAAAGAGAAAATTACCATTTTGCCCTTAGTTTTAAGTAAAAATTACACTTTTGCCCTTATTTTTAAGTAAAAATTACACTTTTACCCTTAGTTTTAAATAATAAAAAAACTAAAAATACCCCCTCCCCCGTCGGCCCCCCACCGGCGGCCACCCACCACCGCCGCCGGCCGGCCGGCGCTGGGGCCCACCGGGGGGCTAATTTTTGTTTTAATTTTTTTAAAAAAAATTTAGGGCAAAAGTGTAATTTTACCCGTGTTACTGTTCACTTCCATCCAAGTTAACAATTGACTAACGGTTAACTAACGGCCCGTGGTATTTTTGCTCCCAAAACGTAACGTCGTGTGTACTTTTTCTCCTGAAAAAACTTCGTGATGCTGGGCGCTCCCGGGGGTAAACTTCATGTGTAAAATTGCTCCTTAACCCAAATAATTTTACAAGGCTTTTTTTTTTCGTTTTTTTAAAAAGAGAAAGATTTTTTTTTTTGGTCTGGGCCTTCTTTGCTAGTTCACAAGGGAGCTAAACGTCGTTACATAGCACCCTTGGACTTATTTGTGTCAAGGCGCAAAGAGTGATAAAATAATACTTATGCACTATAAGTATATATATGTGATATGTCTGATTTGGTTTAAACTTTTTATTTTATGTTGATATTTATTTGGAAAAAAAGCATCAAAATATAATATAAAATGGTATTTATAAAAAACACACTATTTATTATTGATAAACAGCATGACAATTTTTTTCAAATTTGGTGTAATATTCTAATGGGAAAAGCATCAATGTAACAACTTTTACTAAAAATTGTATCCAATTAAAGCAGATGAAAAATATTTTACCGAAATAAGGCAATTAATGACGTTACGTCAGGCGACACCACTAGTGGCGTAGAGGAGCTGGACGCCACTAACAGGAAAGTATCAATGGCGTCACTCAAATGAGTAGCGTCACAATTAATCGCGTCTCCAATTCCAAAAAAAAAAATTATTAAATATAATAATATATAGCAATGATAAATGATAAACAAAATGGAATAATTTTTTTTACATATACAAACACTTTTACGCGGTACACTTTTTTATACCGATCCCAAAATTAATACTGTTGTTATACAAATATTTGGTGTATAACAAATATATAAATCCCCCCGTTTTGGATATGTTGTTTTAACCAAATTGTATCACGTAATCTTTTAAAGGGCGTTCGTAGTGAGTTATTTCAGTTCCATACTTTCTTTCTTTTGACTCCAAATTAAATGAAGTAGAGTTTTAAACTATTCCATTTTTTTACCAACGGGGGTTGACACAAGTGGTAAGCGACTTGTGTCATTTAAGTAAGGTCTCGAGTTCTAGGATCTTGTGAATGTAGAAACTAGAAAAACACCGTTGAGAGGCTCACCACCATTGCTAGGTGCGCGACCTAGATCAAATCTGGATTAGTCAGAGTGAAGCTCTGGATACCGGATGTAAAAAAAAAAAAAAAATTCATTTTTTTTATCATTTATTATTATTTTATATTATTATATTTAATATTTTTTTTATGGAATAGATGAGTGGCATCTCCAATTGTGGCGTCACAATTTGTGATGCCAGTGACACTTTCTTGTCAGTGGTGTCCAGCTTCTCTACGTCATTAACTGCCTTATATCGGTAAAATGTTTTTCATTTGCTTTAATTAGGTACAAATTTTAGTAAAAGTTGCTACAACATTGGGGCTCTTCCTTATTCTATTTCATAGACAAACTGGGTACGTACGTAGTTTATTTTGAACTTTACTTTCGGGTTCGAAGTTGGAACACAACGAGGGAATGTCTATTTTGTTAAACAAAGAAGCGGGTAATACAGATATTTACAAGTTACGCGTACTTACTGTAATGGAGTTGACGAGGCTTATAGAGGACGTACAAGCCCCCAAGTACAGTGTAGTACAGAGGAGACATATATAATATAGTCCGAGCAAAAAAAAAAAGACATATATAATATAGAAGGCACGCTCAACCATTTTTCAACAACAATAGAGAGAATTAACACACTGAAACGTATTGAGCAGGCTTTGGATGTTGCATCAGGAGCAGCTTCAGGCGTACGAGTTGAAGCCAAGGGATTCTCATCAGTGGGTAAAACTATTTTGATTCTTCCAACAGACTTTAGTGCCAATGCGCTTTCTCCTATATTTTTTTTGTATAATTTTACTATTCCCAAAATTTTGATTATGCTCTGTTTTTATTTTAATCTTCTGAGGAGGAGCAAATACTTTATGGAATTGGAGCTAAGTCCAATGTTATATAATAGTGAAATGATACAAAAAAATTATGAAAAAAGTGAGTTGATACTGAGGTCTATTTTGAAAGAATTAAAATGGAGTTTTACTGGTCTGTTCTTTCATCTTAGATGGTAAGCATACAGTTGTATTAACTAATTTATGTTTAGCCAGCCAGCCACCAAAACTTACCGTGTCGTCTATTTCTCTTTAAAACGAACTCAACGATCATTTACTTTTAAATTGAGTTATATACTTATATGCAACCTATTGTCTTCAATGTTAAGTACATATCGATGTTACCAATAATAATATAATAGTAAGAAGCCGACCTCAGGCGGCACGGACAGTCATGAAATAATGAAATTCACTCTCTCTCTACATATTAAGTGCCCGAACCCAAATCAAACACAGCTGTGAGCCAACACTACTTGATCTATCATAAAGCTTAATTAATCAGGTAGATCGGTATATCTCAAACATATATAATGGCTTCATCTTGTGGTGCTGGTGTTTGCTTGGTTGCCATTTGCATGGTTGTGCAGCTTTCCTCAGTGGCTATGGCCACCGATCACATGGTGGGCACAATGTGTTCAAAGTGAATGGAACAGACTTCAGGAACTGCACAATTCCTGCAGAATCTCAGGGGTTAACTACAGGAGAGGATGTGATTGTGTTGGAAACAGCATGCAGAAGAAAATGGTACTTATGAGCATGGTAGTCAAAAACGCGTTTTAAAACGTAAAAACGACGTTTTTATGTTTTATTTCCAACAAAACGTTTTTCGTTTGAACAAAAAATGTAAACTGAGTAAAAACATAAAAAACGCTGCTATTAGACGTAAAAATGTAAAAACACACCGTTTTCGCAAAAAACGTAAACCTAGTAAAAACGTAAAAACGCACCGTTTAAAAAAAAACAAATATGTAAAAAAGTTGAAAAACTTATTCTTTTATCATCGTACTCCGAGTTTGTACAAGAAAATTAAACGCCTAATATGTATAGCTATAAAAAGTTAATTACTACTTTACCTTTAACTTTGATTTCAAGATGCCTACCGGTGAAATAGAAGTGAGCAGAGAGAAACTATATAATTTTTTTAATATATATATACAGGTAAAATCTACATTTTGTATTATGATTTTACGTTTTACTATTTTTCATTCTCCTTCTATTTCTAGGTAAAAACTTGTTTTTAACAACCTTGCTTATGAGGGGTTGGAGGTCACTGCCAGAATGGGCAAAAGCTCTTTATAAATGTTTTGCCTTCTGAAAGAGTCTCCATCTGTACCTATATCAGCTCCAGCTCCATGGTCTTCTTCTCCTTCTTCACATGTGCTTGCCAAATATAGATGGATTCCCAGGAAGATAATAACAGTGTTTCGGCACTAATTACTGCGCCTGTTTTAGCGTGTTTCTTGAAGGTCCTTCTCTAGCGAGCTGCTACTACATTGATAATATTCTAATAATACCTTGTGTTTTAATTGTTATTTGAAGACTTGATTTCATAGTTCAATAATCATAAAGAAAATTACACAGACTCATAAATATTAATAAAGTAATTACCGCCACACATGTTAATTGATAATTGTATGATCAAACGAAGGCATTAATTGTTTTATGATTTAATCCTGTACGTGTAATCATTATCGCAGATAGTTGTGAAACTAGATTTCAGGAGCAGAACGCTAGTACTCTCCAATCCCCGTTTATACTTCAATATGACGCCTCAGTTATTCAGAATCTTAAATTTAAGCAAATTAGTTTTGAACATCTAATTGGCTAAGGCATATTGAGGAACATGATTCGACTATCAAACACAGGATTTCTTCTACGTCAGTGGAAGGGACTCACCGGCCGGAAGTTCAAGCCATGACATATAATTAAGCTACGTATTCACAAAATTTCAGAATAATCTGATTAAGGGCAAAGGTTTTTGCCAAAAACTTGTATTATCTTCCTTACAGAAATGATGTCGCTTACCACTTCAACCAATTGTTCATTTATAAAGGTAATAACTTTTTTTTGTAAGCTCACGATATTCACTGCCGGTTGCAGTGACTAATTCCTCTCACCGTAAACTTCCTGAAGGGACTTTAGTATTGGACATGGGACTCTTTCCATCCAGAAATAACATTTAGCACATTAGATTAAAGGGGAAAGGACACATAAATACCATGTGAACGTCCAAAACCAAAAAAATACTATGAACACCTGCAAAGGACAAACAGGGGATTGATGGGGAATTTGGTTTTTTATGTTTGTGACATAGGACCAAAATTCCCCTCAAATTAAAACTTCACCCTCTTTCTCCCTCCCTCTCCCTCTTCTCGTTTGATCTCGCTCACTGCCTCCCCCTCCAAGCGAATTGATAAGCCCAAAGAAGGAGCAGATGATGGTTAAAGAATCGATGGAGATGGTGATGATTGTGGTGAAAAAGGCCAACTTGAGAAAAAGAAGATAGAGATGGAGTGGTGGAGAGAGAAACCCACGGTGGCGGCGGCGAAAGCGACAGTGGTGGTGATGGTGCATGCAATCAAAGACCATCTCCCTCTCCGATTTCCTTCTCTCCCTTCTCCATTCAAAAATTATAGCCTCCCCTTTAGCTTTAATTTCTTTCGGTGATGGTAAGAATGGAGAGGAAGATGGTGGTGTTAGTGATAAACAAAGGACAACGATGGTGATATGAAGGACAATGGTGATGAGGACGGCCAAACGGCCAATGAAAGCCATTGGGTTCGACGGTGAGGCCAACGAAGTAAGAAGAAAAAGACGGAGAGTAAGAGGAAGGTTGATGGTGGTGTCGCGTGACATCTGGTGTTGGTCAAAGCGGATCCCAATGGTGAATGTGAGATTCTCAACGGTGACGGTGAAAACTCTCGTCCCTTCTCCCTCTCCTTTCTCAACGTCTTCTTCCTCTTTGGTTTCCGAAAGTTGTTGACCAAAGCCCCCTAAAAGTGTCGGTTAGTTCTGATCTTCTTCCAGTGATGGTTAATATCTAGATGAAAAAGAGCACCCAATTATTTGCCATGGGCTAGGTTCTTTGCCGGAGCTTGTACTCCCTGAGACATCTTCGGTCAAACTCATCAAGAATTCTCTTTGTCGTGGGTTTATCATCAACCTCAAAGCTGGCCTCTTTTTCAATCAGAGAGTTGCTTCTCCTCCATTTTCAGGTTGGGCTAAAACACGAAATAGAGGAACCCTCTATCTAATTTTGCTGGGTTTTTGTTTGTGGCTGGTTTTTGCTTACTATTCTAAAGTTGTCATTACTTATACTCAAGTTGTCAACACCGTTATCAGATGTCGTTAACAACTTGAGTTAAACAATGACAATTTGAGTATAGCTTTTAGCAACTACCCGATTTTGGCTTTTTTGGGGCTCGGTTTCTGTTTTTTTTTTTTTGTGCTTTGCTAATTGATATTATGGATTTGTCAGTACTTATACTCAAGTTGTCAACACTCCTATCAGGTGTCGTTGAAAAGTTTAATATAGGCCGTGACAACTTAAGTATTACAATTAGTAACTACCTCATTTTGGCGTAGGCAAGTTGCGTATAGACAATGACAACTTCAGAATAATAATTAATAACTTGGGTATACACATTGATAACTTGAGAAACTCAAGTTGTCAATCTGTATATACCAAAATACTTCATCCCATTATTGAAGTTGTCATCGGAGCTCTGACCACTGGCGTCGAAAATCTGATGATAGTTAGGCCAGCGGGGTGGGACCGATGATAGAGCTTTGTTGGCTTGTCGGAGGTTGTGCTCCGGCAAGGTGCCCTTTTCTTTGTTTTTTATTTAAAAAATTGAGGGCATTGTCGTAAAAACACTAACACTTTAAAATCCTAATTTGATCCTGTTATGGACCTAGTCAAGGCCCACTATCTCACTATCACAACCCACTAACTGTGGGACCCAGCCATGACCAGGGCGGTTTGCATGATCCTTGGACACGCACAACGTGGGAGCCATCTACATATAGAGCGTGAACCTAAGGATCATCTTACACAGATTATCTATCTATTATCTTCTACATCTATCTTCTACAACGGTCTACGCTCCGGCTATTCACAGACAGCCGTCTCAGAGCATACAGACCCCTTTAGGCTAAACGCCTCATCGATCAATCCTCGAACTACGTGGACTTTGATCCCTCTTCAGGGTACGTAGGCCCTAGGAATCTCTCCTAGGTCAAGTCCCAATCAACATCAACATCCTAGCCCCATCAGGGTTAGGGTTCTGGTTCTACGCCAGAACAGATCCCTTGTTACCTTTTTGTCATCATTTATAAGTTTGAACAGGCTTTTTGAGGATTTCATAATTTTTTTTTTATATATAAATTTTTGGAAAGGGGCTGGGTTCACCCACAATTCAAAGGTAGGGCGTTATGACTTTGCTCCCTAGGGCATACAGGACTGAGAGTACACATGTCCCCAACTCAACCTACATTTCCACAAGTTCACATCATCTAGGATGCCTCCCTCAGCGCCTTGACCAACTCCAGGATCGAACCCACTCCCTTTAATGAGAGTGTCTGACCCCTTTGCCAGTTGAACTCAAAGACTAGGGGTTTTTTGAGGATTTCATAATTGGAATGATATTTACAGGTCTATTTTTCCTAGATTAAGGGTGTTAAGTACATCTGGGCTCAAAGGCCAATATAGTCCATGTTCCATGCTCATTAGTAATGGGACCAATTTTTTTTTTTTCCAATAAAGGGCCCAATAACATGCACAATCCTGTCCATATAGTATATACACGCCTTCATATTTTTTATATAAGGGTTGTCACAGTTGGCTAAGGCGTCGGTCTTCACCTGATCAAAAGGGAGGAAATTCGATTCCCGCTGGTCGATATGTGAGGGCCTCGTTGGTGGGTGATCTGTAAGTACATCTTTAAGCGCTCTTTGAGCCTGGAGGCATATGCCCTAATCCTAATGGGATACCGGTGTCTACCTCCACCTAAACTTTTTTATATATAAAAAAAATATAATAGTCAGTTGGAGACTAAAAATCTAAATAAGTAACATTCAAGTCTTTAATTAGATTTCTTGGCAATTATCAAACTAAATTGTTTTACTTATAAATATATAATCTAATGATACACATATTATGATAAAGTGTTTTTTTAACTTGTTGTAAAAATCCTTTAATATATCTGAAAAAAATAAACCGGCTCATAGCTTATATTAAAAATATGGGGTAGTATTTAGTTTTTCTAACGCCAAGCCGTCCAAGACCATACACTTGTAACGTGTGCAGGAGGCCTAGTTAAGATTGGCGTCTGTACCCACTGAAGGATTCATACTGGGCAAAGCCGTCCTTGGTCGTCTGTGTCACCATCCATATCACACTTAATAATGATAATTACTCAAAAACCAACACTTGCACATAGTAGTAGTCCTCCTCCTTAAACCTATAAATTCGAGATCGATCTCTTTCCCAAACTCAGCAACACATCTGATCATTGACCTAATTCATCAATCAAGTATACGTGGCCTCATACAGTCAGGGAAGCATGGCTCTTCCTCGTGCTCTCATCCTTATTGTTCTCGCTACAACCCTCTTCTCAGCCACCTCCAGCGCCAAAGAATTCATCGTCGGAGACGACCATGGCTGGACAATCCTGTTTGATTACCAAGCCTGGGCTTCAGGCAAGGTCTTCCAAGCCGGAGACAAACTCAGTAAGCTACCTAGCTATAGCTCTTCATTACTTCTTCGCAGCCTCGATATATAATTACTTACTTAATCAATCACCTCTCTCTGGGAAATATCCTATATATTATATTGCAGTATTCAGGTATCCTACAGGAGAACACAACGTGTTCAATGTGAACGGAACAGACTTCAAGAACTGCAAGGTTCCTGAAGCATCACAGGGATTAACTACAGGAAATGACGTGATTGTGTTGGAAACTCCAGGCAGAAAATGGTACTTGTGCGGAGTTGCAAATCACTGCCAAAATGGGCAAAAGCTTTTCATAGATGTGTTGCCTTCTCAAGCACAAGCTCCATCTCTGTCACCTCTATCATCTGTGTTCCCCAATACACTGCCTCCATCTCCGTCTCAGTCTCCATCTTCTTCGCCTTTACGTGCTAAACATCCATGGCAGCTGACCAGGAAGCTAGTTGCACTGTTCCAACACTAATCCTCATAATGCATTTCACATATATATGCATGGGTGATGGGTAAAAATGCCTGAGATATTCATCATTCTGATGCCGGTCATATCCATCAATTCTCTTCCTACATATAGTTGCGGTCTTTTCCCTATTTGTTGGCGAATGTAATTTCTATTAAGTACTTCCTCTTCCTCTGATCCTAGACAAAACAGTTTTGTCCGGGATCAGAGGTAGTATTTATTCATGTCCTGTTTGCGATTCAATTAAATAAAAACATTCACTTGGTGTTGATGATATATTTTGATTCGAATCCGGCAACTTTAAATTGTGTCTGATGGGTAAAAATTCTGCTTGTTATTTTTTCATAAAACTTTGAAAGAAATCAGAGAGATATTTGATATCACTGTTGATAACCTAGCAATAAAAAATAATTAACCGTTAAGATTTTAACATCAGTAAATCAAATATAAACTACTTCTTTCTAGCAACAAACTATATATTTATTTCTCAGGGTTGAGTTTGCAATAGACTAGCTATTTCGGCCAAAATTACAGTTTTATTGGTTTCTAGCATGAAACTAAACAGTTTCTAAAGTGCCGAAATTATATTTTACTTTAATTAAAATCCAGAAGTAGCATTTTGATGAGGGGAAATTGTGCTCAGTTGACTGACTAAGTGACTAACCGCTCCCCAAACACATAATAAGTATTACCGTTTTTTTTCCAACTTAATAAGTATTACCTTCAATCTTAAGCATAAGATATCTAATTTAATAATTTATAATAATTAATAAAATTATTTAACTTGATTATTTTTTTATTATTGTAGAGAAATTGTAAGTTACATTTTTTTTTAAATCCCGCTCTTTCAAGGGGTTGGCTACGGTCCACTTCTCTTCTCATTCTATTCCCGTCCTCTTACTCATCTCAACCGTTGGATTGAAATTTTAACCGTTCAGATTTAATATTTTATAAAAATATTTTTTATATATTTTTTAATAATTTAATATTTTTTTAATATAATAATAATATTTTTATAAAACATTAAATCTAAACCGTTAAGATTTCAATCCAACGGCTGAGATGAGGAAGAGGACGGGAAGAGGATGAGAAGAGAAGTGGACCGTAACCAAATCCCTCTTGAAAATACAATAAGGGTATTAAACGTGGGAGAGAGAAAAAAGAGTAAAATACTAAAATTAATGAGAATTATGTGAGGAACAATTATTAAATGAAAAATAGGACTCTTATATTTAAAACCAAAACAAATCCATCAATTAAGATATATATATTTAGGATTGAAGGAAGTACAAGTGCAGTCTATTTGAAAATAACAGACTAACAGTTGATCACCATTTTTTTTGGTTAAGGTGCGATTTTACCAACGAACTATTGGCTCAGTAGCGTCCAGCACAATTAACTATTAAGTGGATCAAAAATACCAACAAACTTTTTAAAAAGGAGCGTTCAGCACAACGCCATTAACACCGTTAACAAAAAGTTAACCTCCGTTATCTAAGGTGCAGATTGGCCAACGAACTCTTATTTCAGGAGCGGCCAGCACAAAATTCTAAAATTTTACTAAATTAAATAATTTTTTCTCAATTGTCATTATTCAAAACTACTTGTATAGATATCTATGGAAAAAAATTAGTCATTCTTTAATTTTGTCAAAATTATAATTTGCTAAAATAAACAAAAGTTTTAATTAAAAATATAATTATATGATTTAAATAAAACTCAATGTGTTTTATATTATTTTCTTTCGATTTTGCCGTTAACTTAATATCATTATATTCAATATAGATAATGTATCGTTGGGAATAAGTTATACGTCAATTGACACAATTGAGCTTTAAGAACTACTAACCTCAATTTCTTGCTATAATTTAAAGAGGGAAACAAATTATACTTATAAATTTAGATTAATAAGACTTGTATTTAGAAATAAAATAAAAATAAAAATCATGATAGAGTAAAAATACATACATAAATTTACTCTAATTTATTTGATTAATAAGTGCACTTTTACATATTTTACTCTAACTCTCTCATATCATTTATCATACATTCTTTTTCTCATAAAAATTATTATTTTATTTTAGAAGAAATTTATGTGAGTTTTATTATAAAAATAAATCATATAATTTTTTGTTTAACATATATAATAAATTATAAAACACCTTGAGTTTTATTTAAATCATATAATTATATTTTTAATTAAAAATTTTGTTTATTTTAGCAAATTATAATTTTGACAAAATTAAAGAATGAATAATTTTTATCCATAGATATCTATACAAGTAGTTTTGAATAATGACAATTGAGAAAAAATTATTTAATTTAGTAAATTTAGAATTTTGTGCTGGACACTCCTAGAATAAGAGTTCGTTGGCCAATCTGCACCTTAGATAACGGAGGTTAACTTTTTGTTAACGGTATTAATGGCGTTGTGCTTAGCACTCCTTTTTAAAAAGTTTGTTGGTATTTTTGGTCCACTTAATAGTTAATTGTGCTGGACGCTCCTGAACCAGTAGTTCGTTGATAAAATCGCCCCTTAACCCTTTTTTTTCCCCTTGATTGAGCGCAACTTCTTGTATTATAAGTACGTACTTACTGTTATGGAGTTGACGAGGCTTATAGAGGACGTACAAGCCTCCAAGTACAGTGTAGTACAGAGAGAGACATATATAATATAGAAGGCACGCTCGATCATTTTTCAACACCAATAAAGAGAATTAACACTGAAACGTATTGAGCAGGCTTTGGATGCTGCATCAGGTGCAGTTTCAGGCGTACGTGTTGAAGCCAAGGGATTCTCATCAGTGGGTAAAACTATTTTGATTCTTCCAACAGACTTTAGTGTCAATGCGCTTTCTCCTATATTTTTTTGTATCATTTTACTATTCCCAAAATTTTGATTATGCTCTATTTTTATTTTAATCTTCTGAGGAGGAGCAAATACTTTATGGAACTGGAGCTAAGTCAAATGTTATATAATAGTGAAATGATGCAAAAAATTTATGAAAAAAGAGAGTTGATACTGAGGTCTATTTTGAAAGAATTAAAATGGAGTTTTACTGGTCGTCTGTTCTTTCATCTTAGATGGTAAGCATACAGATGTATTAATTAACTGATGTTTAGCCCAGCCAGCCACCAAAACTTACCGTGTCGCTCGTGTATTTCTCTTTAAAACGAACTCAATGATCATTTACTTTTAAATTGAGTTATATACTTATTATATGAAACCTGTTGTGAATGGATGTATGCAAGGGAGGGAATTTACATACTAATAAATGGACTGCCCTCTGCATACAAATAAATAATGGAAACAATTCTCTTCACACTCTTCTCGATCCTTATATATATTATATATTAATTAATGGACCCCTTCAATGTTAGGTGCATATCAATGTTACCGATAATAATATAACAGTAAGAAGCCGACCTCAGGCGGTACAGGACAGCCATGAAATACACTACTCTCTCTGTATATATTAAGTGCCCCAACCCAAATCAAACAGCTGTGAGCAAACACTACTTGATGTATCATAAAGCTTAATTAATTAATCAGGTAGATCGATATATCTCAAACATAAAGGCTTCATGTAGTGGTGCTGGTGTTTGCTTGGTTGCCATTTGCATGTTTGTGCAGCTTTCCTCAGTGGCCATGGCACCCGATCACATTGTGGGCACATGTACTCAGTCACGGAGCCAGGTTTTTATATTTGTGGGTGCACAATTAGTGAGGGGATTTGGGAGTTCGGGGACAACACCCCTGAATTTTTTTTTTCAATGAAATTTTTAAATGCATTACAATCAAATGAATATAATCAAGAAAAGAAAACTTAATATAGAAAAATAATAATCAAGAGTCAACTAAGCTATTACAAAAGAACGATTACAAAAGCATTCTTCGATTCTTCATTTCTTGAAAATTTTGTACTATATCTTCATCATCAATCTTATTAAACATATCACGCTCAACATAAGTTTGTCAAGAATTCTCTAAGATCATGTAAGGTGAGTTTGAAATGTCTACGATAAGAGAATTAAATTTCTTCTGAGAACTTCGAATCAAACAAAAAAAGAATTAAATATTTATTTTCCAAACCAAATATCTACGAGAGCTTCTTAAGAAATATGGAACGAATCACTACAACAGAGTTGATACCCCTATGAGCTCAACGACTTTTGTAATATCTTAATTTTTACTTTTAGGATTTATTTATAATTAAGGGTGAAATTATATATGATTGTCTCATATGATTAATATAAGTGAGTTTAAATAAATAGACGAGATTAAATATTTAAATTTATAATGATGAAATTAATTAAATTTGTAACATGAAAATCAATTTAGCAATATAAAAAAGAATTTAAGAAATATTTAACATTTTGGATTCCGCGATTGATGGTCTGAGTAGCGCTGAAAGGGAAAAGAATAAGAAATGAGAAGGTCCCAAACTACAATCGAATCCATGACCTTTTGAGAGAAAATCACATGCACTACCACTGAGCTATGGACCATTTATACTAATATGTTGCAGCTAAATAATATACATATTCTCAAATTTTGTGAGTGCACTTACCCACATAAAAACAAGTGTGGCTCCGCCACTGCATGTACTAGTGCTTGAGTTATAAGTATGATTGAATTTGTGACCTCTCACTTATAGTGGAACATCTATACCACTAAACTACAATGTATTTAGTATGCTTATTACTATATATCGTTGGACCTAAATATAGGACCCAGATGATCGACTTTTTTTATGTGGAAAAATTATAGAAACTGATTAAATTACTTTAAGTATATATATTTATCGTTTTTTTGTAAATTTATTTGTTTGAATTATAAAATGATATATAATCTAATAATACACAACATATAATATGATTAAGTAACTTATTAATTAATATTAAGCTTCTTTAATTTTTTTTTTCAAAAAGTCAACTGAAGTTTATATTTAAAATTTTAAGACAAAAAAATAGTTTATTGTGAGATATGTTGCTGCATGTGTTTGTGTTGTGTTGGAATATAATTACATGGTGATTAGAGTGTGTTTATGATACTCCCTCTGGTCATTATTATAAGACACCAACTAGCAAGTTTATTTGATCCTTTTTATAAGGCACTTGCTTGTTTCCAATGAATATTGATTATTTTTTTCCATGTCAGCCCTTAATTGATAAAGGTAATGGGTGAGAGTAATAATTAATATAATATTAGAGTTTAGTGCAATTAGTAAGGATAGTATTAGAAATTATTTAAATTTTAGGACAACTTTATTGACTTTAACTATTTTTATTGGTTTGTGAGAAAAGTTAGTTGGTGCCTTATAATAAAGATTAGAGGGAGTATTATATTTATGATATGTTGTATGGGCAGTGTTCAAGTATGAGTGTATGACAGTAGGAAGCACAACATGGTGAAGGTGAACGGGACAATGTTCCAGAGCTGCACAGTGCCGCCAGAAGGAGGAAACCAAGCACTAACCACGGGAAATGACGTCATTAATCTGGTGACGCCGGGCAAGAACTGGTACGTATTTAGTGTAGCATATCACTGCTCTGCTCGTGGCATGAAGCTTGTCATTCACGTTATGTCTTCTCTGCTCCCTATGTCTCTCTCTTTGACTCCTTCATTGATTTATTAAGGGCTTGTTTATAAATTGGTGTTCAAAAAATACGTTCATGTAAATTAAAATAAATTTTTTCTTATAAATTTATTTTATATACCGTAAATTATATTGAAAAAACAGTTTTTTATCGTAAATCTAAACCGGCACTAACACTGTATCACCTTCTTCACTCCCTTTATTTTCCCATCCAAATCGCTTTTGTGATCTGCGCTTCTCTTTCTCTTTGTTATCCCACTCAATAATTATTTAATTTATACTAATCCAAACTGGACTGTACTTATAATAATTTAAATAAAAAATGTTTAATCAAAAGTACTTATATTTCTGTAAGTGCATAAAAATATTGAAATATCTATATATTGTGATTTGATTTGAATTTATACCTTATATTGATATGCAAAAAAAATATCAATACTCAATAGAGACAAATTTGGCAAATTTACCTAGACCCTACAAACAGTAAAATAAAATATATACCAGAATGCACTGAAATATTATATTTAAAATAATTCTTGCTAAAAACAATTTTCAGATTATGAAGAAGTCGTTCTTTGTGAGAAGGATTTCTTCTTTCTTCCCCTCTCTTTTGGTCACATCATCTTGAAATCCGCCATTAAATTTTTTCAAAAAACACAAATTGTGATATAAGTATAACACCTACCCCTCTCCCTGACATTTTCCCACTCTCTCCTATTTAGAAGGATTCGGTTAATAAGTTTAGGGAAAATTCTAAATATAAATACCATTTGAAATTGTAAAATCCTAGAAGTTTTCCGAATTTGTAAAAAGATTGAGAGGTACAAATGACCTATAAGGGATATGCAAATTTGGGTGAAATTACCCTTTTACCTTTAGTTTGAAATAAATCAAAAAATAAAATAAAATACTCTACAACCCCCGCCACCGGCCACAACGGCCGGCCACCGGCCACCGCCGCCGGCCCCTGATGGTGGCCGCCGGCGGGCGGGGGTGGTCACCGGCTGTGGTGGCCGGCGGCGGGGTTGGAGGGTATTTTATTATTTATGTATTTAAAACTAAGGGCAAAAGGGTAATTTCACGCGAATTTGCATATCTCTCATAGGTCCTTGATACCTCTCAGTCTTTTTACAAATTCAACAGACTTCTGGGGGTTTTGCAAATTCAAATGGTATTTATTTAGAATTTTCCCATAAGTTTATCTATATATTTTTAGAAAAATGACAACTTATTAAGTCTATCTGAGGAAAAATAAATATTATCAATCAGAATACCTAATTAGAATTTTAAATTTAATATAAAAACTTTAAAATTAAAAAAAAATTAAAAAAAATTGATCTGTAAGATTTAGATAAATTTTGTCACTTTACGATTTTTATTTTAAAAATTATAAAAATGCCATCTGTTAAAATTAAATCAAGAATATAATAATAAGATATTAAATAATATCCTTGAGATATTAAACTTGTTCAAATATTGAATAGATATAATTTTAAAGTTTCGCTATTAAATTTAAAATTCTAATTAGGTATTCTTTTTTGGATTAATCTACCTGTATTTGGCACTACTAGCAACTGACTAATCCGATTCGTGGGAATGTAGGCCTACAATAAGGAAACCTCACTACCTCCAAATAATTATTGAGGCCACATGCTAGGACTCGAATAGAGACTGTTGATTAAGTTGGAAAAACCTATGGCCAGTTGATCCAACCGCTTGTGGTCTAATTAGGTATTCTGATTGATGATATTTAATTTTTCTCATATTTAATAAGTTGCCATAAAAAAAAAAAAACAATTTCAAGTGCAGTATTTCAGTAAATACTTCCCACTCAATAGTATTATAGTATTTCCTTTTACTGTTTGTAGAGTCTAGGTAAATTTGGCTACAAATTTCATATGAAATTATATTATTTATAAGTTATACATGACACATACAATTCATCTTCTCAAATTTTGAACAATTTTCATAATTTATTTCGCTTCTTTTTTTTTCTTTTTTTCTTTTAAAAAAAAACCTTCGTAGCTTATTTCGTTAAACAAAGAGGAGAATAATATAGATATTACTGTCTCAACAGTTGTTCAATACTTAATTAGAGTATAACAGAGAAACGTGTATTTCTTTTTTTAATTAAACCCGTTCGTTTGTTCTTTCATCTTATATGCGGCAAGCAGCATCAACTTGAAGAGAGAAGCAAGAAAATAACATTGGAAAAACAAGACGATCGACAAGGCAGGCCCTCTTTTCCTCTAATTCTCTTGATTCCTTATTCCTACATAGTCTATTTCTTTTCACACTCTTCTTGTTATATTCATCCGAATCCTATTCTTTCTTTTTTTCCTTGCTCAAGATCTGACTCCTTCTATTCACTACCCTCACATTTTACGCCTTTTCTTGTTTATGTACGACCTTATCAATGTTATCATCAATCATACTCCTCTCCATCTTTAATATAAAACATATTTAATTTTGAGAGTTGATCTTAATCATAAATATAAGAAACAATTTTTATATTTGTCAATCTTTTCTTAATTTACACCTATTGATATATCTTCAACAATAATCAAGGATGTGACTTGAGAGGGAAAAAGAGAATTAAGGAAGATGACTAGGGTGTTTAAAAAATTACATGTCATATCACTTCAGCTCTTTCTCTCTTATTACGGTGAACAGTAACATAACGGTAAGATGTGACTTTTGCTCCCAAATGGTAACCACGTGTGTATTTTTGCTCCCAAAAAAACATATGGTGCTTGGCACTCCCGGGGTAAAAGACATGTGTATATTTTTGCTCATTTACCCAACAAATTTTATAGAAAATTATATTATTCATAAGTTACAAATGACATGACTTATCTTCTCAAATTTTGAACAATTTTCCTAATTTATAAAAAAGGTACTTTATTTTGCTCCCCCTGTTTTTTCACTTGATAACTTAATTATTCCAATTCCTTAAACAAAGAAGAGAGCAGTATAAATATTAATTTAGAAGTGTTATACTGTTATGAAGTGATGTTGTTTATATAGCACCTACAAGCAACATGTACATGCGTAATAGAGACTCGTGCAAAAGGCATGCACGGCAGGTATTGCATAATTGAAACTTCCAAAATCCATTAGTGGAAAATTTGACAATAATTAAAAAATATTTCAAGTTTTTTTATTCAGGTCCGTCACACCATCCAAAAGTTGTGGTTGACCCTATGTAGGTGAGATGCATTGTACTGCCCTACTAGCTTTTACATTCCAAGAGGGAATAATAGTTCCGACATATTCAATATTTAGCTTACGCTTGCAGGGTATTAGAGAGAAGGGGCAAGAACAGAACAAAGAAGCCGACCTCTTGATCCAATTCCCTCGTTTCACCCCTCTTGCTCTTCTCTTGATTCCTTATTCCCACATATTCCATTTCTTTTCACACTCTTCTTGACCCGGCACCTTCTGTTCACTACCCTCGCATTACTCGGTTTCTTGTTACGTGCATTTCAATGGCACACCAATCATAACATAATAACAAGAAGCCGACCTCAGGCCGGACAGGACAGCCCTGAAATGAGCTCCACTCTATATATATATTACGTGCCCAACCCCAAATCAAATATAGCTGTGAGCCAATCATCTATCACAGCTTAATTGCTACTACTCAAATGGCTTCTCTTTCTGGTGCTGCTGTTTCCTTGCTTGCCATTTTCATGGTTCTGCAGCTTTCCTCAGTGGCCATGGCCACCGATCACATCGTGGGCGACGACAGCGGCTGGACCGGCAACTACAACTACACCGAGTGGGCCAATAACATGAAATTTGTTGTTGGTGACAACCTTGGTATGCACATTTTATTCTTCTCTTGCCGTGACTAGCTATATGTGTGTGTATATGTATGAGACCAATATAAGTGTTGAAATTATTTGCCTGTATTGTGGCAGTGTTCAAGTATGACAAGACGAAGCACGATGTGTACAAAGTGAACGGGACAATGTTCCAGAACTGCACAGTGCCAGATAACAGCCAAAAACTAAGCTCCGGAAATGACGTGATTCCACTTGACTCAGCTGGCAAAACGTGGTACATTTGTGGTTTTCCTAATCACTGTGAGGGTCTTGGCATGAAGCTTGCCGTCAACGCTATGCCTAGTGCGGCTTCTTCTCTCCTCTTTTCTGCCTCCCTGCCTTTCTTCGCCGCCATGCTCGCCGCCGCCACTATCTCCGTCTGATCTTCTTCAACACTTCGCTTTTCAACACAATAATATGTGCGTTTTTCGCTTCTCTGTTGTTTGTATTCAGTGTTTTTCCTGATCCTTTTTTGAGTAACGTTCCTCTTGGTTTGTTCTTATTCCACTGTCATATATTTGATAATTATTTCTCAGTTGTTTTTGGCATCCATGATTAACAATAAACCAGGATCAAGATAATTGGGATCATGTGTAAAATTTTGTCAAGGCGTGTGTTCGAAAAAAGGGAGAAATACAAGAGTGGAAATAAATTGAGTGAATCTTTACGTTGTACTGTTAGTTCCATTGGAAACGTTATCTGTCAGAGACAGACATCACGTTAAGACTCGTAATAAAGACTTGTTCACGACCACTATAGTGGGATTCGACAAGTCACCACATGATAAAATTTGAACGAAAATGCTTCCATTTTACAAAACATCATTAATCCTTGGACAAATGTCACTAAGAAATTATCTAAGCATCAATCTCAGTAACCAAAATCCATTAATCTTGTTGGAAAAATTAGCTTCCAACTCGGTCAGTTCTGAATTCTGATACAGTTTCTTTATGATATCATTGTTCAGCAAATGCATTATTGTATACTTGTAACCGGCCCGTAATTAATGGGTTTATTAGGTCCAGGGGCTTTCTTGCCACTTGGATCTCACGTTTTATTCTAATAGCTTTTGACTCAGTGAAGCAATATCTTCACACTCGTATCCTTAATTCCTTATTGCGTTAGTTGAATCAGAGTGTGCTCTCCAATATAAAAGTCCATGGTGCGTGGAAAGAGAAATATAGTGAGCAGAACAAATAAAGGAGTGAATATTTTAGCATATGATTACGTGGTGACCAACTCTCTGCAATTCGAGCCATCCACTCATGACCTTTTTCTTCTTGGAAGCCAACATGAAAATGAAAACCAAAATAGTTTAATCATCTTTGAAAACCAGCATGTGACATTTGTTGCTTTGCGGTCCGGTAGCGTGTTGTAACTTCTGACTTGTAACCAATATTCTTGTCAGCCTTTAGGGCTTGTGCATTTTTTACTTCATGATGAAGAAATTAGCCAATATGGATTCAAGAACGGACAGAAAGATACACAGGAAAAAAACTTGAAGAAGTTCCTTTACTTAGTTAATTTTTTTGCTTTCACTTTTCAGTACATCAGAGGTCACTTTTTGGACCATCACATTATGGTATAATCCTACATATGCCATTGCTTGTAAAGCTAATAAATAAGTTTTCAGTTCAGTTCATTCTACAGTTTACACACACAAGGGAGTCATAGTAGAAGATAATCTAATATACTTGAGTAGAAGGAGTGGTTCTTGTGGCCAGAGCAACCAGAAAGTCTCTGAAGTCTCCAGATGGAATGCTTTGATAAATTACATCACCAAGTTCCTTGGCATATTTTTGCTTGAAAACCCTTTTGATCTCGCCCATGTCTATCTCAGCCCTGCTAATTAGTGTTCGTACCAAAGTTCCTTTGTCAATCGTTGCCCCTTGGATGCTCTTGTACAGTGCCTGCAAATATAAACCCAATCCAACTTATTTTATCTGAGCTTTAATATGATCAATTTCTTGATGTAAAGCAAATCAAATGGAATTTTGGGACTACCTTTGCGTAGTAGTTTGCTGGATTGCAGATGCATTTCACAACCAGAAGAAGAGCTTTTAAAAATTCCAGATTGTTTCCCCTCTTGAGTGACTGAAACACAAAGCGGGTAGATGAAAAGCAAGAAAAACTTCAGATCCATCAAAAAAGCATGATAAAAGGGAAGCGATTAAATTAATGGCACGTTTTGAATTACCTTGGTGTATTCATGTCCATATATGTGCTTATAACTTAAAAATGTCAGCTTCAGCTGGGGAATGCTCCTCTTGCTGAGAATTTCAAGAACCACTGCTTCATCTATTGCTCCTGAGCCTCCCTCTCCAGTTTCATAGAGCCTCCTTGCGTCACACTTGGATATATGCTGACTTGTATCAACTTGGTGAGCTTCGTGAGATGCAGCCAATGCCACAAGAATCTGCTTAACCAAACCCATATTTTTAATTCAACAAACTCCATAAGCATAAGGCACGGATTGAGAAATACCCACTAGAAAAAGAAAAAGGAAAAAAATAAAAAATAAAATCTTGCCTTTTGAAAGGGATGAGGAGGGTCCAAATAGATAATGTCTTGGTCCAAGTTCCTTCTGAATCTTTTAAGGTAAGCTTGTTTGATCAAAAGAATATGACTTGATTTCCGACCCACGAAGATTTCCACCAAAGCCTTGAAATTTGTGTCGTCTTGCCGGAGGGCTTCGACGGCGAAAGTAGCATCCCTGTCATGAGGGTTAAGCATCCAAAGGGACAAGGCCGAGCATTTCACAGACGAAACCTCTGCTTCATATCTTTGAAGATGACTTATCAAGTCTTCGCCATACACTGCCTCATAGGTCTGCCTGAGTTGTTGCCTCTGAGATTGATTCAGACGAGAAAGAGAAGGAATCAAATGGCTCAAGCTTCCCAAAGAATCATGAATCGTCTTGCAATCAAGCTCCAGATTGAGATTAGCCATCGGTAGAATATTAGTTGCCATAAGAGGAAAACAGGGGAAATGGTGGCTGTGTTCAACCAGTTAGCTATGCAGAGTCACAATGTATATATATATGTGGAAGCAAGAAATCCATTACTTGAAGGTTAAGGCAAGAATGGTGCTTTTTTTTTTTGGTGCCCGGGCGATACGGAGCATCACTTAATTATTACATTAATAATAGCTCAATAAATATTCATCAGAGTAAGGGATACTGAATTGAATTGATACGATTATATGGGAATATAATGGAGGTGATTTTCAAGGATGGTGAGATTTTGGGGTTGAAAAAGGAAAAAGCAAAAAGGGAGGGGAAGTTTCTGAGAATTTGATGGGGGAAAAAGGTTGTCTTTTGAGTATGTGGGTGTCACGTGCACTTTGTTTGGTTGCCGATGAGTGATGACGATGTTTTATCGGGGTCCAAGTAGACTGTGACTCTGCTGATTGTCCCTTGGGAAAATTCTGAAAAAGGACCCAATTAACAAATTAATTTGGGAAGAAAGGACCTAACTTGCAGAATGTGAAGGAAATGTGTAGAGTCATAAATTACCAGTTAGGTAATGGATAGTAAATTATTCCTTTGACCAAAAAAATAAATAGTAAATTGCATGGTACAGAAAAGAAATTATTAGTTCTGAATTTGGTCCTTTCTTTAGAGTAGTGGGAAAATCCCCCTTAGGTCCCAAGAGATTAAGATATTTTCAAAAAAATCTCTAAAGAAAGTCAAATATCAAAAAAATCCCAAGAAATTGTTAATCTGATCGATGGAGTTGTTAATGAACAGTCATTAACAACTTCATTAGTCTGATTAACAACTTCTTGAAATTTGTCTGACATGCAAATTTCTTATGAGATTTTAAAAAAAAAAATTTGTTGGTCCCTTAGAACCGGGGATTTTTCCTCAAATAGTTGCTGATTGAGTTTTTTTTTATATATATAATTTTTTCTTACCCCTTTATGGCTACTTTTTCATTTTCTTTTCTCTTTGAAAAATCACTCTCCGGTTTCACACAACAACACGAATCGCCACAAAATTCGGTCATCAAATTAGTACACTCTAAAGTTTCATAGCCTTTAACTGTAAATGTAAATAAGTTTGAAGTACACTTACCAAAATGCCTTTATTTTTATTTTTTTAAAAATCCTCCCTTCCTTCACGGAATTTGAACACTAGACCTCTTGAGTGGTACAAATTTTGTGTGTGAGTATATATTCCTACGATAAATGCATATTAAACTTAATTACAATTAAAGGCACGGGATTCCAGATGACTTGGAGAGGTTTTTTTAATTTGTGTTGTTGTGAGGGGTCTAATAGTAATTTTTCCTTTTTCTTTTTCACATCTCTCAATCCGTAGTTGGTTGTTAAATAAACAAAAACAATAATCTGTCCGTTATTAGAATCAATTATAAAATAGGTCAGTTCATATAGCAAAAAAAGAAAAAGAAAAAAGTATACCAGTCTCCCAAAAGCAAGTGCTGCGTTCTGTCTCCCTTTCTAGCTTCTATGTTCTTATTTGACTTGATTAGGAAAAAAAAAAAATAAGGCGTGATGAATAAAAAATTAAAGAATTAACTTGTAGTGAGGAATGGTGCGTACGAGTTGGGTTGCACCTTTAATTAATCGAACAATTATATTATAATTTACACTTGAAAATAAATAAGGTTTTTAAAATGATTCATATAATTTATTCAAATACAATCAGAGAGGGAGATGCAGAGTGATCATGGCCCCACAGCTTGATGAGCATGACTTTTTGATTTTGATTTGAGTGTTTTTTTCCCCTTAATCTATTGTACGTTGTAAGGAAAATTAACCCAAAACCAATAATTTGTTTTAAAACACACACACTTGTTTCAGAGAAAGAAACCAACAAAATGCTATAATCGTTCCAAGCCCGTGCCATTGACGTCCAAACTAAACTTAAAAATTGGTCTCCCACGGAGATGCTAGATTTGATCTTATTTGGGACCTTGTGAAAAAAACTATATTTACATTCCTATATTTAAGACCTGGTCCTAAATACAAGACATAATTAAATTTTTTAGAGAGATTAAATTAGTTAAATAAGTAACTCAATCATATTATATATTATGTATCCTTAGAGCTGTTAAAACGGGCCACCCTGGCCCGTTAGGTCCTAGCCCACGCGGGCTAGGGCTAAAAAGCCCACAGGGCCAAAAAGTCTCACATGTTAAACAGCCCGCACGGGCTAAAAAATTATATAACCCCAAGGGTTAGGGGCAGCTTGCGGGCCAAAAATCATTTTAGAATAATCAACTTAGGCTTTGATAATCAACTTCATTTCCAACAAGAATATTGTTCACAACCATTCATTGTCTGACTATATAGAGGGAAGTACAAAATATTCCAGCTGCCCTTGCATTTTTTCATTCTAAAATGTTACTTCCTACATTGGGAACAACAATCGCTCCATTGATTGAAAGGAATTGGATTCAGTCCACTACCGCTAGCGTTCACTTCCGCTCCACTGCGCAAAAAACAACACTGATCCTTTTTTTTTTTCTTTTTTAACAAATATTTCAGGATACTGTAGTTACTAAAAAGATACTTCAGGATACTGACCGGTACTGAAAAAATACATCATGATTTTGAAAAATTATTTTAGGATGTTGAAAAATATTTCGTGTCTTGACTGCATCAAAAAATACTTCACGATGTTGATCGGGATATCGCCAGATGAAAAAATACTTAATGATCTTGAAAAAATAAGTATATTTTCAATACCAGTCACTATCCTGAAGTATTTTTTAAGTACCCGTCAGTACCCTGAAATAATTTTTCAACATCCTAAAATAATTTTTCAAGATCATGAAATACCCGTTAGTATTTTTTCAGTACCGGTCAGTATCTTTAAATATCTACAGTAGTGGACCGGAAGTGAACGCTAGTGGCAGTGGATTGAATCCAATTCCTTGATTGAAGAAGGCAAGGAGGTATAGTTTCAGATGGATTTGTACAATTTCTGAAGGTTGAAAACAAGGTTTATTGGTGGCCCACGGGTTGGCCCCAACATAACCCAAAAGAGTGTGATTTATTTTGGGTTAGGGCCAAAAATGACCCCATCATATGGGGGCTAAAAATATGTGGGGTCAAACATGCGGCTTAATGGGCTGGCCCATAAGGTCCAGCTCATTTTGACAGCTCTATGTATTCTTATATTATATATCATTTTATAAGTTAGGAAAAATAGTTTGGACAAAAAATGATAAATATAAATACTTTAAAATAATTTAATTACATTTCTTAATCTCTTTTAAAAAAACAATTTTATTTTATATTTAAGATAGGCGGGGAGGGAGTACCTTTTATCTTTATTAAAGAGTACAGCATAGGCGTCCCCCACCCATGTGTAAAGTGAGAAGCCTTTGTTTTAGACCAAATAGTAATAATGGGCCTAGCTATAGTGTACATTTGGGCCTTCTCTCTAGGGAGTATAGATAGTGAGATGTGATTACAAAGTCGGGCCTCTCCTTAGGTCTTTCCAAGGCCCCCAACACCGTTTCTGGTCCTACCACGTTAAAGTCACGTGGACTCTTTTTTGGTCTTTGGGTTCACCTCGTTGATTGTTCCAGCTTTTGAATTTCAATTGAACAGAGGTGTATTTTTTTTAATTAAAAAAAAAAACAAAAGATGAAGTCAATTTTTTAATATTAAATATTTGATAACTATTTTGATTCAAGTCAAAAACATGTGCATCACATTGGAATGTGACTGAAATAAAGTGATACGAGAGGAGTGCTCAAATCTTCACGCGAACTATGTTACCGTTAGTTTGTTCAAATGATTACTCTGCTTAAATAAATGGAGTAAACAACAAGTAACGGATTGTTTTAATAGGACGCATTTTGAGATGTCCGCAAAGGCATTACAGTTGAAGTTATACTCTAAAATATTTGAAAGTAAAAATAAAAATTAATTAGAAAAATGTATTTTATAAACCTTAATTAAATGTTTAATTCTTAGTAGTATTTTAAGGGACAAGATGATGAATGAATGGAACTTTGAATATTTGCGCTGATGTGAATTTTCTAAATTAGAAACTTTATGGAGACAAATAAACGAGGCCAAGTCATGCGCGAGGTCAATATGATGAGAGCTGTACCCCACAATCATGCAATTCGGAGACAGCCCACTTGTTCCTGTAAAGTTACCTCTCCATTCTATTATTTGGCAAATATATTTTTATTTATTTTTAAAAAAATTTAACTGTTTAATGCATATGAAATAATGGCAAAAAAAAAAAAAAAGCAGAGAGAAGATCCAAAGTAAGTTTGACCAGAAGAAAAGAACGGGGCATGTCGTCTGACTCACCCTAACCCCAGCTCTTTTTTTGTTGCTTTTACCTTTATAACCTCGCTTCTTTCTCTTTATGCATATTACGTGGATTCTCTGATCTGTTCTGTCACTGTCTTCATTTGCAACCCTGTCTGCTTTTAATAATGTTCATTTTTTTGTATTTTGTGAGTCACGTCATTTGTCTCTATGGTGGGTGCGTCCCTTTCCTTTATATTTATTTCCAACCTATTAGCTCCCTCATGCGTTCATGTCCTCTTAAAATCATCTTGACCCTTTTGTGAAACAATATTCATTCTTTTGTTTATTTATACTTTTATTTATATTTGAAGAAGCCCTCGTGAAAAAGAAGGCATGGCGATGGAACGCTTTTTCTCTGCGCAAAGAAAAATAATTTTACAAAAACTACTTATTTAATCACCAATCTAAACATAAATCATATTTTACAATCCGACTTTCTCATAAGTCATTTTGTCCATGAATATCCCAAATAAGCCCAATATGATGTGCAAAATTCTTGGTTCTTTAAGCAACACAAGAGGCTAGTTCGTTACACACAATTTAATTTTTTAACTAAAAATAACGGGTCGTGACTCGTAACTCATTAAACATGTGGCGGTTGCTTTGGCCATTGGCCACCAGAAATATTTTTATAATCTTCATTCCAAAAAACTCATCTAAAACATGATTGACGTAGCCGAAAATTGTTCACAAGATTGGGGGCATTTCTGGAACTTCACGCTGATCCATGCTCATCATTCTGGCTGGCTCGACAGCCACATCATAATTACATTCCTTCCTACCTCTCTCTCTCTCTCTCTGTGACTCCCTCCGTTTCAATGCGACTCCTATCTGTTCGGCGACGATTGTAGCCCGAACTGTTTCCTTCCTTTTCTCTCCACCTCTCTCTCTGCTCGCACCCCTTGGCCGCGGAACTTGTCAAACTCTACATTCAAAATCAAAATAGTTATAGTTTTGCTCTACGAATTGCATATACTGCTACTGCTAAGTCATCACAATGCAGGTCAGTATTTACCGAATTCGAGGCTCAACTCTACTATATTGCCACGCTTCTAGTTCGATTTTATTGTCATAATTAGAAACTCAGTCGGTCTTCTCTATCTCGGTATTTTTCCAGACGAGGACGGTTCAAGTAAAGAATGTTTCAGATCTAGCAACTGAGAGAGAGATTCACGAATTTTTCTCGTTTTCTGGAGAAATCGAGCACATTGAGATCCAAAGGTGAGGTATTTTACGCACCGAAATGTTCGATTTCTATTCTTTTTCTTTCTGTTATTCGAATTCAAGTTTGGTTATTTTGATATACCTGCCTCTTGTTGGATGCTGAGAACATGGGGGAGAACAGAAGACAGGCAAGAATCCTCGGTTGCTTTTACATTTTTATCCAATGATAATAAAAATAAATAAATAAATAAACTGAGCAGTGCGCTGCCCCCAGTTTCCTCCCTACTTTCCATTTTGGCATTCCACTCCAACGGGAGCTTAGAAAACGTGATCGAATATTAAGTAAAAATTAGATATCTTGTATGTGAATTTGCGGCGTAGAGTGGAATAAGCTCTACATTTGTTTCAATCTTTGTACCTATTTCTCTTCTTCGTGCATATGATAAGCAACCATTTTAATTACTATGACTGGATGGTTTGGTCTCTTGGTTGCAGTGAATCCGGGAAATTAAAGACAGCATATGTGACATTTAAAGATCCAAAAGCACTTGAGATTGCGTTACTGTTATCGGTAATGTCTATTTCCTTTTATGCATGTTTCTGTAGTTGTGGCAAACCTTAAAGTTTACCTTATAACAAGACTACATCTGGAAGAAACGGTCTACAATTAATTTCCAACTTATATGTATATCAAAATTGAAAGTGGTTCAATGCTTTTTTGAGGAAGGTTTACTGTACACGGAGTGAAGGTTTTTCGACTTTTAGACTATGAAGGTGCACAGCAAACTCTATGTGCGCTTTCTAAGAAGTCATCAGCATTTTGAAGTGCGATTTAGTTGCGGAGCTTGAATCAAGGTTCTCATTTCTAAAGCCAATAATAATGGGTCCTGCCATCTATAAACTGAAACAAATTGACTCTTGATGATTGATATGAACTGGATTCCGGTGCAAATTTGATGAACTTGAGCTTTAGAATCCCCCCGCGGGGAAAAAAAGAAGAAGATAAAGATAAAGAAATTGGTGTTTCACGCCAATAAGTTGTTTTTTTAAAAGAGACTTGTATCCTGAATATAGAATATTGAAGTATTTTTAACATTATCTGTTTGGCTTCTCTTTCAAGAACATTTAGAGTCACATGCCTTTGTTCCTTTGACATGATAATATTTTAATTTTCATATGAAATTGGGAGTTCTTATGCTTTTGCACATGTGACCCGAGAAAGTGAAAGTTCTGTTATATATTTTGCAGGGAGCGACAATAGTAGATCAGATTGTGAGTATAACTCCATCGGAGAACTATGTACCGAAACAAGAGATGCAGGTAAATGTATTATGACCTTACTGTCAATGCAATATTTATGTGTGCTAATCTGGAATTCTAATCTGATCAAGTCCAACTTATGCAGGAAGTAATGGTGGTGGCAAATGCTACAAATATTGCTCCTGTTGAGGTATGGCTGATAATTCAAAGTCTAATATGTTTTCCTTGCCCGATATTTATTGCATTCTTTTCTGGAGTGAGTAATGGCCTGTTGTGCAAAATCTCTTTATGCAGGAGAGATCAAGCTCCGCAAGCGGTGGGAGAATTTATATAAGTAGAGCACAAGATGTAGTTACGAGTATGCTTGCTAAAGGTTCAGCAATTAGACAAGATGCCTTGAATAAAGCTAAAGCATTTGACGAAAAGCATCAGTTTACTGCCAATGCATCTGCTAAGGTTTCTTCTTTTGACAAGAGGGTTGGTCTAACAGAGAAATGGACAGTTGGCATTTCTGTAGTTAATGAGAAGGTGAAGCATGTTGATCAAAGGCTTCATGTTTCAGATAAAACAATGGCCGCAATACTAGCGGCTGAGAGGAAGATAAATGATACTGGATCAGCGGTCAAAACAAGCAGGTTCAAAATGATGTTTCTCACGATATACAAATAATGTCGTGTCACTTGTTGTTTTGCCCTAACTTCTGTTCCTGATGATGACCCACATAAAATATTTTTTCAGATCAGTTAACCTCCTGAGCCAATTGTCTTAATAAGTTCCCCTTCCTGCAAGGAATTATGAATAAGGGAAAGGGAGAAATAGTGGATATCTGTGCGGGTATCTAGGATATATATTTTAAATTTCCTCTTGGGATTCTAAGGATTTGCTTACTCGAATATAAAACTTTATAAAACTTATGAGACGACAAGCTATTAAATGGGGAGAAAGTTGTTGTTTTTTTTTTGGGGGCTTTCAGTCATGATAGCATCAAACCTGAGGTTCATTACGGTTATTGTGGGAATAAGAAGGTTGCAATTCACAATGTCGTTGAAGATTCTCACTGATCCTATGGGGGCTTTCGTTGATTTGAATATCTATATGTCCTTTGAGAAGATTTTATTTTTCTGTTTCTGGGGAGTGGGGACAATGACAGGCTAGACAAGTTCTCTTGATGGATTCTCCTGTGAAACTAAGTAGCTTTTTTCATGGTTTCATATCATGGTATTGCACGTTGATACTTGATCTTCTTTTTCTTGCTTAAAATTTGTTTGTTCCTTGTTGCACATGATGACTAATGCCAAATAATGGTCTCTGTTGTGGTTGCTGCACCTGTTCTTGAACTTTTTGTAATGTTAGTTCAATCCTCCTTCCTATAGGAAAATACAGTTAAAAAGGAAAAGAAATCTAGACAACTTTGTTGTTCCTACCTGGGTTGAACATAGGTGGGAGATTAGCAAGATATGCATGAATATAGTGGCTTATTTTGATTTCAAGTAGTGTGTTTTTTGAAATACTGATAACAAGCCATATGCCTGTCCATGACTTACCTGTTGGTTCTCCACAGATATGTGACTGCTGGAACGACCTGGTTAAATGGTGCTTTTGGTAAGGTGGCAAGGGCTGGACAACTTGCCGGTACGAAAACTAGAGAAAAGTTCCATATGGCTGTATCTAACTTGTCAGCGAAGGTGAGTTCTGCTCTTACAATATGAGCTTCTCTAGACTGTAATGTCTTGTATGGGAACACAGTACACAAACACAGATGAGGAGAAGGGAAAATTATTAAATACATGTAGTGCATCAGTCGTTGCACAAGAAATTGGTATCATGTGATGTGATTTTGTGCCCATCAATGCAGGAGCCACCAGTTGCTGCATAAGCCAGAAATTGGTATTCATTGGTCGCATCAAGAGATCTCTTTAGATCATGATATTGTTTTGAAACATGTTGCTATGTCAAACTGTTTGGCCTTAGAAAAGGAGACACTGAGAATGCAAAACAGAACAGGAGAGATGGGAAGGCACTGATTTCTGTGTTTGTCCTCCTAAGTCCTGATCCGTCAGCAGTTTGTTTCATGTGGCAAGTGTTGGGATTCATTTTGATCCCATGCTTTATTCTTTTGTCACTATTGGTTTGTCCGTGTTGCTTCTTTGTAATTTCAGCAGTGGTAATTCTGGTATTCGTGTGGGAAGGAAATTATAGATGCAATCTGAGTGCTTTTCTCTTCACCTCAAAAAATTAGCCCTGCATGTCATGTGAGACCTCTTCCATCTACTCCTTTCACCAATGCTTTCAAAAAATTGTGGGACAAATTATCTTCACGACCTCTTAAAACAGTATTCCTTGGGGGATGGAATATTACTGAACAACTCAATTTTCAGCGTCTATTATGAATGGGGTTAAGGAGCAATTTGGCCAACGAACTATTACCTCAGGAGCGTCCAACACAAATAACTTTTAAATGGACCAAAAATACCAAATTTTTTTAAAAAATGTACAGTCAGCACAAACATGGAGTAAAAGTTTTTTGTACTGGGGCGCTCTTGCAGTAATTTTTTTTTGTGCTCGGCGCTTCTTGAGTGAAAGTTTTTTGTGCTGACTGCACATTTTTAAATATTTTTAGTCCACTTAAAAGTCATTTGTACTGGACGCTTCTGAGGTAAAAGTTTGTTGACCAAATTGTTCCTTAACCCATTATGAATGAAACATCTAAGACTTTAATAGGAAAAGTTTGTCACAGGATAAGTGGATAACTAATATGTAAGAAATTTAAATGTCTTGATTTAGTTGAAATCAAGTAAGTTAAATATATGAAGTATATAAAATTTTCAGATGAAATCTGCACTTTTCGATAATACATTTTTATATTGTAAGCGACTTAATTGGTTGTAGTTGTGCCAACGAAACGCAAGTTAATTTGCCTTTTACTGTGTTGTTAAAGAAGTGAGGTTTTTTAGGGGCTAAGAAAGTATGGTTGGAAACGGACTCTTATGAGTGCCTCAATTTACTTCGATGTGACCAGGGAAGCAATCATCATGACTCTGGTATTATCAATGAGGTCAAATTGTTGCTTCAAGAAGATTGGAGTACAAAGCTCTCGCATGTTCTCCGGTTGGTGAACTCTGCGGCAGACTTCCTAGCGAAAAAGGGCCTTGAAGAGGTATTGAGTTACTACGAGATTTATCAGGCCCCACCAAAGCTAGGTGTTATTTTGCGTCAGGATTGTAATGGGTGTTATTCTCCCATAGGTGTTATCTGAGGTGTCCCGTTTTTCTCATTAAAGAAGAAGTGAGGTTTTTGGTTTTTAGCATTGTACGCAGCCACGCAGGGGAAATATGCCTTCTACATCAGAGGTCTACAGTGATATTGGAAAGCTTGCCATATGAAAGGTGGCACCTAAGCCACAAAACATATAGAGCTAAAGAATGGTGGTTAAATGTTTAATTTTATCTGAAAAAATTTGCATTATATTCTCTCTCATAATCAATAGGGAAAAGCACTTAAAAATACAATTAAAAAAATGAGAAAAGATAAATTGATGCTGTCAATTTATCAAATCTCATGTGAGAATTGAAGTAGGATTTTGTGATCTCTAATTCCGACCAAATTGTCCTGAATTAAGGGCGCAAGTTTCAAGAGTCAATAACAATATATGTATCTATATTAATAATATCAGATTTTACATTAATAAATTTACTTTCATATTTCACAATTTTATATCAAAAAACCAACACATGCACCGGAATAATTTTGAGGGCACCAGTTTCAAGGACCAATAAAAACATATGTATCTATATTAATATCAGATTTTACATTAGCGACTTCATTTTCAAGTTTCCCAACTTCATATCCCAAAAACCAACACATGCTTAGGGATAATTTTGAAATCAACAAGTTTCAAAAGTCAATAACAATATTTGTATCTATATAAACAATATTAGATTTTATATTAATGACTTCACTTTCATGTTTCGTAACTTAACTAAAGGAAATTTTGTCAGAATTAAAAATCTCATATTCTTATGTTACGGATTTATATAAGGCCCATTAGCGATGCGGCCCAATAATAGGGGGATCTATTATGATCGCCAGCAGATCAGATAAGATCATAACCAACCTATAATCAATGAGATAATCAAGGGAAATCTCTATCACAAATAGAGGGCCCATGAGCCCAAGACCAACAGGTACACTCTATACATACGAGTTAAACCCTAAAGGTACACATCTTCTATCTCCTAAGCTCTCTCTCAATTGCATATACTGCACACAGAGCACACACCCCACTCCCTTTGGCTAAACGCCTCCATCAATCCTCGAACTACGTGAACTTTGATCCCTCTCCAGGGTACGTAGGCCCTAGGAATCTCTCCTAGGTCAAGTCTCAATCAACATCAACATCTTAGCCCCTCAGGGCTAGACAATCTGTGTTCTACACCAGAACATCTTACTTTAATTCTAACCTAAGATTTGATAAATTCACAGCATCAATTTGTCTCTTTCCATTTTTAATTGGATTTTTCCGGATTTTCCCCTAATTAATAGCTTTAAATATGGATTAATTAAAAAATTTGATTAATTTATGATCAAGTCATTTATGATAACAAACATGTGTGTGTATATATATTTAAATTGCCCTTTATACCCTCAAAAAAATTGCCTTGTACTCCCTCTGGAGACACTAACTAAAGCCAATTTTTGGTATTATATATAGCACCAACCATCTTATTAATTAATTATTTTTACACATTATCTATTGCTATTAATTTAGGTTTAAAATTGATAAAATTAAATCACATCAATTAAAAAGTATGAAGTTGAAAATTTTATTAATTTAGGATAAATTTATGGGTTAAAAAGCAAAAATATATATGTGGTTTTTTCAAAAGTACACCTAACACCAAGTATTTTTTTGAAGGGTTAAGGAGCGAAAATACACATGTGGTTTACCCCTAGGAGCGCTCAGCACCACGTGCTTTTTTTTGGAGCAAAAGTACACACGTGGTTACGTTTTGGGAGCGCCCAGCACCACGGCAGTTAGTTGACCGTTAATCAACCGTTAACTTGGATGGAATGCTGACGTGACGCTTATCTGGACTGACACGCTGACGTGGACGCTGACGTGGACGCTGACGTGGACGCTGATGGTAAGAAAAAAAGAAAATTACCATTTTGCCCCTTAGTTTTAAATGAAAATTACCATTTTCCCCTTAGTTTTAAATAAAAAAAAAAAACTAAAAATACCCCCTCCCCCGTGGGCCCCACCAACGCCGGCGGCCGGCCACCACCGCTGGCCGCCGTCGGCCGACTACCGCCGGCGGCTGGCGGCGGTCGGCGGTGGGGTGGCCGTTGGTGGGGCCCACCGGGGTAGGGGGTATTTTTAGTTTTTTTTTTAAAAAAAAAAAACTTAGGGCAAAAGGGTAATTTTTATTTAAAACTAAGGGTAAAAGTGTAATTTCACCCGAGTTACTGTTCATTTCCATCCAACTTAACGGTTTACTAACGGTCAACTAACGGTCGTGGTGCTAGGCGCTACCAAAACGTAACCACGTGTGTACTTTTGCTCCAGAAAAAAGCACGTGGTGCTGGGCGCTCCCGGGGGTAAAGCTCGTGTGTAAAATTGCTCCTTAACCCTTTTTTGAATGTAAAAGTGATTATATGGTTGCAAAAGTGGAGCAAAAATATCCATTGATCGTTAGTTTGACTTTTTTATATTTTTAAGGGTGACATGGACGATGATTCAACTAAATTTCATTTCAACTGGCAGTGGAGAACTGGAGAAAATTACAGAAAGACGACAACGGCGGCGAGGAGGCAGAGATATGCGACTCGATGTGTAAGATTGAGATTGAGATTGAGAGAGAGAAGAGAAATGGAGAGAGAATGACTGAACTGTGATTTCCAAAATATCTAAGTCATCTTTTGTAATTTTTTCAGTTTTTTACTGCTAGCTGAAATAAAATTTTGTTGGATAATCGTCCATGTCAACCTTAAAAATACAAAAAAGTTAAACTAACGGTTAATAAGTGTTTTTGCTCCACTTTTATAACCATAATTACTTTTACACAAAAAAAAACACTTGGTGTTAGCTGCTACATATATATTTTTATACCATAAACTAAATATTGACTAAACTACTAGAGTTGAAAATTTAGGTTTAAAATTGGTAACGCTTACGCCGAACTTGACCCGAGGGAGGAGAACTCGCGGGCTCTGATTTCCGTATCGTAATTTCTCTTTCCCACTGTGGACTTAGAAGAACGGAGAGACTATCGGTTTGATACTCTTCTTTGCGCGAAACACCACCAATAACTTGCTTAAAACCAATGAGATGCTTCATTATTCGGACAGTTGTGGATTTGTCTATTAACAAAGGGTATGACATGGTTCCTGACTTTGGTCTTCATGTTTCCGTAAATTAATTCCACTGATTATCTCGGCTTTGTTTTCATTTTTTATTCTATGAACAATATATTCTGGGTAAGGTCGGTGATCCGGGCAATGTTTCAATTGTATAGGTATTGCATTGTTGTTTCTGTTTCCAAGCCGTTCAGTCGCTGACTCTCTCTATTTCATCTTGACTCTTTTTTCTGCAGTAGGTGTGTCAAATTTAATCGGGTTCGAATGGTTTCACTGAATCTTGGTCTGGTTTTCGATATATGTTGTTTGTTGCATCATTTTCAATGTTTATAGTCCTCATTTTTGTCAAGTTTGCATTTTTACTTGACCTGGCGCAACTGGCAAGGATAGGAGTGGTGTTTCAAACACTGTTTTTCTTTCGACGCAGTTTTGTTTTGCTGATTTAAATCATTTCGTAGTTCTTGTGGCAAATAATATATTGTGTCGGGTTGAAAAGAGTGAGCAGGTTTCCTAATGCATCGATCAGGTAAGATACTGGAGATAGATATGAGAATTTGATTTTTGGTGCTTTTATCTTGCCTTTCAAATGATAATCTATTAGCATCTGGGAATTCAATTTGCATCTCAAACTTTCCTAAAGGTTAGCGTCAATGTTGAATTTTCATTTCAATAGTTATCAATTATCATTAATTTGACCACTGTTCACATTAGTTATGTAAATTCTTGAATCTATAGATTTTGTATTGCCAGAGAAAAGCAGAGTTAGGCGTTCTTGCTGGATTCAACTCATTCTATTTTTGTGATCAGAGTCAGAGAAGTGCATCATCATTTGATGGGACACTATGATCTTACTATGAAGCTATATTGTTGAATCCTGCATAACTAATATCATCATTTTGCTTTGAGACCTTTCTATTTCTGCTGAAAGAACGTGACTTCAAGTTTAAGACTTTCTTGATTTATGATTTGTTTGATCCAGGCAACTTGAATGCCACAAATACTAGATGGACTTGGGGGAATCTAATTGCTATTGCATGTTTATCTTTTGTTCCCTTCTAAATGTTACGAGTTACCCTCAAGGATTATCTTACTAACTGAAGAATTCCAACATCTTGTTGCTTCTTATTGTAGATCTCTCTGATTTGGTAGTCAATGGAGGGTTACTGAAGCAAAAGCTTTGATGACTGGATAGCTTGCTTGTTCTTTTGCTTGCTATATTAGAAATTCGTTTTGAGGGACTGGGCAAATAGCTGATGGACTGCAGGGCTTGAGTTTTTTTGTGTGGAAGTATTGGGGAGAATTCTGTTGGAGAAAACAATTATAGAGAATATATTGGATTTAGCTCTAAGACCTCACATTAATTATTTTGCAAGATAACTTATATATACTTGGGGGCAATTCTGCAAGGATGGATATGAATGTTTCTCCACAAGCATCGCGGATGCCTGGTTGCAAAAAAATTTCTGCCAGTTCATTGAAGGATGTGTGGCTTGTTGTGCGAGAAGGATCCCTAAATGATGTAGAGGCAGCCTTGGCATTATTAAAGAAGAATGGAATCAATATCAATTCAAGGAACATATTCGGGCTGACCCCTCTTCATATTGCCACTTGGAGGAACCACATCCCCATTGTCAAGAGACTTCTTGCAGCTGGTGCTGACCCTGATGCCCGAGTATGAAAATTTTCTCTTTTTGTGAATGTCAGTCTTACAAATATACAGCTGTCCCTTTCTCCAAGCTCATCTTATTTTAGGTAGGAGGTTACTTGGCATTGTTAGATTTAGGACGTGTGTTGACATTCTCTTCGTGTTTAATCACATGGGTTTAAAGAAACATTTGTTATCTGTTATAGTGATTATTGTACATAATTTAGAAGTCTCTGTATTCAGTAAATATTATGTTTTATTTTCTATGTTTGTTTGTACTGCTTGGCAGGGATCTCTCTGTTTTTTCCCTGTTTTCATATCTGTTCACGAATTAAATTAATATAGTTTAAAGCTACCAGATATCTCATATTTATAGAGTTGATCCTTGATAACATATGTCTATGTATATGTTTGTGCATTGTAAATTTTAATGTAGGGTAAAATTTTGCACAATGCTTCTCAATTTTTACTAAAATGTCTTGGTCAAATGTACTGCTAAAGAAAATTCTATGAACTGCAAGGTTTGACGAAATGACAAAATATAATTGCAGCCATGGATTCATCATCAAACTTCTAATAAAATGTCCTCATGTGTGTGAGTGTGTTGTTTGTTCTGGTTATCAAAATTATTCATTACAACATGGACGAACTAATGGTTAATAATGCCTTCAGAAACCAAGTGACACAATCTAGTCTGTTACCTATTCTTACTGCAATCATGTAATGAGCGTGCGTTTTACAAGGCCAAATCTCTCATTCACTTCTCCCCTATCTTATTTTCTTACTGAATGCTTATGCTAGAAATAAAATGTTACAGATGAAACCTACTAGCCTAAAAGCGAATAGTGTTGAATTTAACTAAAATAGCTTCTGTTTGTCTGACATTTGCTTATGGTCCCTACAAAAATCTTTATTTATAGTTTTGTTTTGAAAATTATTCAGATTTTAGGAGAATATTAAGTCTCATGAAACCAATAACTGTCCAATCCCCAGTTTTTCCTTAAGGGCCATTTTGGATTTCTTTTAGAACTTATGTCTCATGAGTGCTAAAACTTGTTTCATTTTTAGGATGGAGAATCAGGATGGAGTAGCCTTCACAGGGCTTTGCATTTTGGACATCTTGCTGTGGTAGGCATCCTCCTTCAGTATGGTGCCTCTATTATGATGGAGGACTATAAATCTCGAGTACCTGTAGATCTCTTATCTGGCCCTGTGTTTCAGGCCTTCAGAAATGAATGTGATTCAGGTAGAATTGCTTTGCTTTGACTATTTAGTAATGGTTCTGTTAGTTGTTAGCAAAGCAAAGTAGTGATAGGGGCTGAGAAATTACAATATGATATTTTGGGTATAGTGGCTACTGAGGTCTTTAGTTGGGGAAGTGGCACAAACTATCAGCTTGGAACTGGAAATGCGCACATTCAAAAGTTGCCATGTAAAGTTGATTCACTTGGTGGTTCCTACATAAAGTTGATTTCTGCCGCAAAATTCCACAGTGCGGCTGTTACAGCTATTGGAGAGGTGTATACCTGGGGATTTGGTAGGGGGGGCCGTTTAGGTCACCCAGATTTTGACATCCATAGGTAAATTTTCTATTTCAATATGAAGGCTCATGGGCATGGTTTTAAGTTAGTTTTGGTGTTACCATCATGTTATAGATTTAATAATTGCATTTTTTTCTTATGCTATCAATATTGAACATAAAGAGAAGTACCTATTACTTAATCTCTTTCTCCCTTCCCCCCTTTTTGGGTGTGAACAAGGAATGTTCTCCGTCAGCAACTGAGATTAATTTCCCTCAAGGTATTGAGTGTGTCATTCTCTCTTTTAAGCTTTAGAGTTTCTGCTAGATGCAGAAAATCAGAAATAGTTTTCTTTTTTACTTAGCATTGGTTCTGTGTTTTTTTTTTCCTTGGGGGGGGGGGGGGGTTCATGTAAAAAGGAGTGTTTGTTGCGACAGAAATATCACAGCGAGATCTAATGGACACTTATTTTAGTGGGCCATCTCAGAAAAATTTAGGCAGTACTTGTATTTTTTCCCTTTTATCAAGGAGGGTTTTATTTTTATTCTGTTTATGCTTTTGGACTATTGTCAATAATATTTGATGTTGTTATACTCATTGCAGTGGTCAAGCTGCAATCATCACTCCCCGGCAGGTGACTTCTGGTCTTGGTGCTCGCCGAGTGAAGGCAATTGCCACTGCTAAGCATCATACTGTTGTTGCTACAGAAGGTGGTGAAGTATTCACTTGGGGATCCAATAGAGGTAAACTATGATTAATTTTATGTCTAGTTTTGACTGTCAATTTTATCATGTAACTAAATTATCTTGTCTGCCACCGCCATCATGACCTGCCATGCCTTCTATTAAATCATATTCATGATTCTCCCTGTCTATTTGCAGTGGTTAATTGGGGGTACGAATTAGGCTGTTCTTTTTATTGTTTTGTCTGAAGAAGCATTGATATGGGTACAAGTATTTGATATGGTACGGCATGATATAGTGGATAACACTTTTTAGGACTATACACAAACACTTACTTTTGACTCAATATATAGTCAACAATTCAACTAATAAAAATATAACAAAAAAGAAAATGAAGGAAACAAATCAATTAAAAAACAAAGAGAAAACAAAAGGCAAAAAGACAGTGAAGCCCAATAAAAACAAATGCACATGGCTAAGAGAGAAGGGAGAACGTGAACAGTATAGCAAGCTGAAGGGTCGTCCTTTTGAAGCACACCACAATAGAAAGAGTTTCAATTGGCATAAAGCAAAGCAACACGAGAGAGAGAGACAATAGAAGCTTGCCAGAATAGAGAAGATGTTGACTGGATCAGTGTCTTACGATGGAAATCACGACAGCAGGAGAAACTGACAGCAAAGTGAAGGGTGAAGAAGCTCTTGCAATTGTCCAAATCTGAGGTTTGGTTTTCATTTTTAGGGCTTTAACAGCAATAAACAGAATTGGGCAAAAATGTTGTGTTCTGCACCGAGTCATTCTAAGCACGTCAAGCTGCTTTAGATCTGCGTCCACACATTACCAGCGTATTAGACAGGAAAAAAATGCATTGGACGTGGACATATGTGTATCAGATACATATGCACCGGGATCTCCAATGTAGCTGTACTTCTTAGGTTTTGTCCTTTACAATGAAGATACATGTGAATGACACAGAAAACGGTTACGCTTCTTCCTTAGTGTCATTATTTCTTTTCACATTATTATGTCATTGTGTATTGGTTTCATTGATTTTGCAGAGGGACAGCTTGGCTACCCTTCAGTTGATACCCAACCCACACCCCGTAGAGTGGCTTCTTTACAGTCCAAAATTGTTGCAGTTGCTGCAGCAAACAAGCATACTGCTGTAGTTTCTGATTTAGGCGAAGTTTTTACCTGGGGTTGCAATAGAGAGGGTCAGCTTGGTTATGGCACCTCAAACTCAGCATCTAATTACACCCCGCATGTAGTTGAATACTTGAAGGGAAAGAATTTGACTGGAGTTTCTGCTGCAAAATATCATACAGTTGTATTAGGATCTGATGGAGAGGTAATTATTTGCAAACCACTGACTTACTCTTGCTATATAAATTTATGGGAGAATGACATTTGGGTCCTTTGTATGGGTATTACTGACACTTTGGTCCTTTGAAACAATGACCCTTTTGATATTAATAACCATGATATACTGTATTAATAACTTTTTTTTTTCCTGAAGTAGGGACCAAAATGTTAATAAATCCCTTACAAGGGACTCAAATGTCAATATCCCTATTTTTATTGCAGACCAACGTCATCTCCCTGTTTGACAGGTATATACTTGGGGTCATCGCCTTGTTACTCCAAGACGTGTAGTCATCACTAGGAACTTGAAGAAAAGCGGAAGCACTCTTTTGAAGTTTCACCGCATGGAACGACTTCATGTAATTTCCATAACTGCTGGAACGATGCATAGCACAGCTCTTACAGATGATGGTGCACTGTTCTATTGGGTCTCCTCAGATCCTGATCTTACATGCCAACAGGTTATTTTATGTCTTAACTTGAATTTAAGTTATAGCCAGATAGGCACGTTGATTGAAGACAATTCTTTATTATTTTTATAATAATTAATTGAAAATTTGTGTACAGCTATATGCTATGTCTGGAAGAAATATGGTGAGTGTATCTGCTGGAAAGTACTGGACTGCAGCTGTTACAACTACCGGTGATGTTTATATGTGGGATGGGAAGAAAGGTAAGGAAAAGCCACCTGTTGTGACTCGGTTGCATGGTGTAAAGAGGGCCACTTCAGTTTCTGTTGGTGAAACACATTTACTGGTTGTGGCTTCCCTCTATCATCCTGGCTACCCTCTTAATATGACAAAGACTTCCCGGGAGCTCAAGCTGAATCATAGGGATGATGTGGAAGAGATTACAGAAGATATTTTATTTGAGGATTTGGAATTCAATAATAACTGTATACAAAAAGATAATTTTGGGAAGAGGATTGTACCTAGTTTAAAAAGCCTTTGTGAAAAGGTTGTGGCAGAATGTATAGTGGACCATCGAAATGCCATTCAGTTGCTTGAGATTGCTGATTCTCTAGGAGCCGATGATTTGAAGAAATATTGTGAGGTATGCTTCTTCACTGCTGACCAAAAATAATTTGAGATGTATTTTGTCTAAACTAGAATGTCTGAGAAAAATAATAGTTTATCAAATCGGATCTGTTGACTGTTGTTTCAATTTTTGTTCACCTTGATCATGTAATATTTGATTATTAATTTTAATGTATTAATGTTGGCTTGTATACCAGTCAAAATAAATGCCATCCACAATATTTCCTGGGGAAATAATATCTGGTGAAATTACACTGGACTCCTGAAATTGTACTATTTTAAATTTCATCCTAGAAAAAAAATTGCAAGGCCCTGAGAATATTTATATTTCTAAAACTCAACACAATAGAAGTTGTACATGCGAAGAAACGCTTTGACTTGGCAAACGATTATAATAAAGATGGTTGATGTCAGCAGCATTGACGCATCTGCATATTTTTGGAGACAGTGAACAACTTTTGAGAGGATTACGTCAGTTTCATCTGGAATTGAACCAGAATGAAAAATCAGCACTCTTTGAATTTTTTGAAAAGAAATTCAGGAACAAGATTGAAATTAATGTGATTTCTGAGGACCTAAGGTGTATAGTAGCAAAACTCTTAGCAGTAAACTTAATATTTTTGGGCTTTTCGAATCATGTAATTCTGCATCTTGCATATATCATTGAGATTTAAATGGCCTTTGCTGATATACTTGATTGATTCGTCCTATATGGTAAGGTGATCTGATTATACTAAAGCTATTACTGATTTCAGGAGACTGTCATTCGCAACCTTGATTATATCTTTACAGTTTCATCACATTCTGTGGAAAGCGCTTCACTAGATATTCTGGCCAACCTTGAGACATTGTTAGACCAGAGATCATCTGAACAATGGTGTCACCGCCGACTCCCTCCTGTAACTGCTCCTTTTCCTCCCGTTATAAACAGTGAAGAGGATGATAGTGACATGGAGTTTCACAGGACCCGTGACAAACCCATGAAGTTGAAGCTGGAAAAATATCAAAGACTAGATTCATTTCTCCAGCCTAAGGATGATTCCAATCAAGAAAACTCCAAAGTAGTTCGAGGCATAAGGAAGAAGTTGCAGCAGATTGAGGTGCTTGAAGTTAAGCAATCAACGGGTCATCACCTTGACGACCAGCAGATTGCAAAGCTTCAGTCTAAGTCAGCTTTGGTGAGGTCACTTGCAGAGCTAGGTGTTCCTTTTGAAACTTCAGAGAATAATGAGTTTTCAGCGCATTCAGAAGGGAAAGGTAATAAAAAAGGTAAACTATCAAGAAAACAGAGGAAGAACAGCGCACCAAGTGTGGTGCAGACTGAGGTGGAATCTATTTATGCTGGATCAGAAGTGATATCAGAACCTGCAGAAGACATGTTAGACATTAAAATCTTGGAGGCTTCTGAGATAAAGGTTTCCAGCTTCATTTTTCTTGATAGTATCAACGTGAATTAGTTGCATAGTTCCTTTCATATGTTGTGTTGCTTAAAATTTTATTTGATAGGTGGAAGATTGTACTTGTGAACAAACTAGAGCGGACAAAGATGCAATAGATTCAGCCCTTGTGGTCCAGAAGAAAGACGTTTTAGAGTTGCCAAGCAAGGGTCAGGCAATGAAAGTTTCTAAGAAGAAGAGTAAGAAAGGTCGGCTTTCTATGTTTTTAAGTGGCGCCCTTGATGATGCCCCAAAAGAGGTGGCCTCCCCACCACTAATGCCAAGAATTGAGGGTCCTGCGTGGGGTGGAGCCAAGTTTTTAAAGGGTTCTGCTTCTCTTCGTGAAATTCAGGTTGAGCAGAGCAAAATCAAGGAAAACAAGCCAAGTAAGAGCAAACGCCAGGAACAAGATCTTTCTGATAGTAGCAGTGGGGGGAAAATATCATTAAGTTCATTTCTTCCTTCCAGTCCAATGCCTGTTGCCTCAACTCGAAGTTCCCAGGTATCTGATGGAGAAAGAAGTAGCCCCTCTTGGGCTGCTTCCAGAACCCCACCTCAACCATCTCGGCCATCTTTAAGGGACATTCAAATGCAGCAGGTTTGTGAATTCATGTTTCCTCCCATTTGTTTATGTCCATGCTTGTCTGTAATGTTTACTGTGAACCAGTAAGGATGATTTCTTCATTCCAGCCTGTTACGTATCTATGAAGTATTATATAGCCTTTGCTGTAATTGTCCTTCTGTCCTACGGCATTTTTCATTGAACTGAGGATTGTTTCTTATAAACAGGTGAAAATTCACGAGAGTTTGTCCCATTGTCCAAATACCAGAACAACTGGTTTTGCTGTATCTACAGGTCAGGGTTCGCCATCCGAAGCTACAGGGATGAACCGCTGGTTCAAGCCAGAGGTGGAGACTATATCTGCAATCCGGTCTATTCAGATTGAGGAAAAGGCCATGAAGGATCTCAAGCGGTTCTACAGCAGCGTTAAGGTTGTCAAAAAGAGTCTTGAGGGTTGAGCTATACGGCTATTTCATTTATTTGTTAAGGAAGCAAGGCAAAAGCTTCTCTGTTCTCTTTTTTTCTGCAACCCCTTCCATATTCTCTTCTCTAAGCTATCTTTTTTCGGTCATAGTCCCAATGACTGTAAATTAGCCTGTACATGCAGTTGCGCTGTACTTTTCTTGTTTTCCCCTTTCAAATCCAGTGTAGTTTCTAGTTTCTTAGCATACTTTGGTCAAAACAATCTAACATCACAGTAGTTTATGACAAAGTTCACTACTTTGTACTCGTTTCTTACTCTCCCAAGTGGGGAGGCTGGCACAATAATGATACCGTCCGTGATGGGGATAAACAGACCGATCATAGCTGGTAGCATCAATTTTACCCTTGTTCTAGTTTAACAGAAGCACATGCAGTATTATGAAAATCCCTTCTATTTTAGCTTGAGGACTAATGCTGTTTATGCACCTTCCTTCATCCTGTTGTGTTCCGAACGAAGCTATTAACTAGGCGTTAGCTTTATGCTGTTTAGCCTAGGTCCTCTTAGTTGCATTAGTTTTTAGAATGCTTTTTTAAAAGAAAATCTTAAATATCTTTCACAGCCTAGATATTTATAGAAGCGCTATATTTCATGGCGTTTGAGGACAAGAATGGAAAGGGAAAAAAAAAAGTTTTACATGTTACATATATTTTGGAATCTTCTTGGTTTGTGTATTAAGGATGGAGGAAGTATTTCCATCATTTTCGAATAAATTTTGGGTCAAACTGAATCACATGAGAGAGGTACAGTTGGCTTTAAGAATTGATATCGGTATATGCATACAGATGAATGTGCCAGTTTGTTTTAACTTACGAGGTAAATATGTTAGAAAAGTTTTTGCCCGGGTTGTAAAAAAAAAATTCGTAAATAAAAAGAAAGATATTGCAAAGTAAAATTTGAAGAACATTTATGAATATGAGTAGGCATTAGCCAGGTCAGTCTACCTGTATCACAATTTTCAGTTCCTGTTTGATGTATTTTAACAGTAATAGTGATGTTTTGCTCTACTTATTCTTAAGGTAAGACTTGTTTATTAAATTTGAAGAAATTAATAAAACTAAATAAATTATTCAGTTATAACATACATGACATGATATCTATTATACTTTTGTATAACATTAGATTAAAAATGAAAAATATAAGAAATAAAATGAATAAATATTTTATATTTACGACCAAAATTTACTCCAAATTAAATCCTATGTTCAGGAGAAACGAAGGGAGCAGTATTTTTCGTTCAAAAACAGAAAAGAAAATTTTCATCTTTAAGATTGTTTATTTTATTTTATTTCATATGCCAGTAAAATTTCAAAGATAAAGACAAAATATTAAAAGAGACTCCATTGGGCAGATCCGAAACAAGAGTTGAAGGTTTTCCTAACTTGAGAGCCTTTATAGAGTGACATGATCTGTCATGAAGCAAGTGGACCTCTGTCACATTTGCCCCCTCTTCCTTTATTGTTCAACTATACTTTTTAATTAACCCCACTTTTTATTAATAAAAAAAATAGAAAATTTGATATGCGCACACATAGACAAATAAATTATAAAAAAGGGTATATATTTATTATATCATTAACAAATTATACAATTATCCTGTTTGGTGATGAATAAATTTAATAGGAGTAATATATTATTTTTGTCATATATCCTAAATTTACGTGGAAAGCATACATTTGAGTCACAGGGGAGGTAAGAAGACAGAACGAGAAGAAAAGGCAAAGAGAGAAAGAAAAGAGAAAGGTTGATGGGAAATGTCGTGGGGGCAATATTTGTGACTACGTGAAGAAGATGGTCGTCCACAAAAGTAAAAGCTGAGTTTTTTGATGTGATTACACCAACAACAAACAACAATATGTGAAGAAAATACTATAAATCTTTCGATATCACTGGGCCTATTATCTCCAACTTGATTGATTTTTGTGTTCTCTGCGTCTTCGTTGATGCGTCCAAAATTATAAAGGAGATGGGAATGAAAGAAATCACTATCCAGAAGACTGTTCATGGATATGAGGAAATTAAATTAATATAATATAATTATCAGACCTATTAAGTGATTCACAATTTGTTTTCTTTTATAAAGCTTAGGTGAGATTAGTTGTAGGTGTAAATTTGAATCGACTTGCTAATGTCTCGATATCATACATTAAAATTAAATAATTTGATTGTGGGCGCACATGTATAAATTATAAATAAAAAGGACTGAGACGAAATGGTGATCCCTTTGTGCTTAATTGTTTATGATTAATCTGTATCATTCTAAACAAACAGGTTATAAAATTCTTGATCCCATCATATTCCTCCTCTGTGTGCGTGTTGAATTGTTGGGGTTGGTAAAAGAGTGAGCATTTGACAAAACTAGATGATACGAGAGAAGTAAGTTAGTTCATCACAGTTGAGCAATCATCCCATTTTAATGGAAAGTGAAAGTCATGATTGAATCAAAGGACCAAGTTAGGATGGTGTGGGTGATAACATTGTTTTCAATTATTAGTGAAGATAAAGAAATGCACTTATTGGCTTTAGTTAACAACTCCAACTCAAGCAAATATATATTTTATGAAATCTACGAGCGATCCTCCTCATCAAAGGCCAGCTAATTAAGGTATCTTCTCTGAGCTACGATGATCCCTTCTTCTTCTTCTTCTTTCTTAAATGAAAAAGGTATTGATAGATAAAGCCCGTACGTAGAGAGAAAGAAACAAATAATTAAAATATAGGTTGGAGCATTATTATTAATTGCATTCCTCTCTATTCATTTGATGGCCATGTTGAACTAACTAGCTAGTTAGCACTAGCTACGTGTGTTTGCCACATGCTCAATGCTTGCTTCAACACCTCACCAACCCACTATAGCTATATGCAACTACATTATATTGTTTTGTTTTCATGATCAACATAACTATCCTATTAATTACCCGTTCAACATATTTTTTTCGGGGAAAAGTTACATGAATGTTAATTAAATTATGTTAAAAAATAAAATACTTCAAATTGTAATGTTATGCAGAAACTATAATTTAGTCAAATAGACTTCCTAAGAAAATATCTAATGTTGAATAAAGGAAGTGGGGATCGATATATAATATATATGTATATATATAGATGAAGAGTAGTTAGGGAAGAGCATGTGAGATGTTTAGGGATGTGTGGGTGTGTGGATATGGGAGAGTGGCAGTAACATGTACTAAAAGGCAAGAATTGCAGCTCACAACCTTTTACTTCAAGACGGAGATAACTCCATTGCTGTGAATATATATATCTTTATACCCTTTTTTTTTTTTGCCAGCGATATCTTTATACCTTGATTGTATCACTTCTTTATCGCCTCTATGTTTGCTTATTATAGTTGTTGGTGGGTCTAGTTCTCTGAGGAATATGTTCTCAGATGAAAAAAAAAAAAGTAGTGCATAATATCTTCAAGGTAAGTAGTTCTTTCCTTTAGGCTTGATTTGCCTCCCACCTATACCTATCTTATAAGGTGTAATTTGGATTGGTGGATGAATTTCCTACAGGATGCAATGAAGTCCTTGAGTATAGATTGCACTCTTAACAATCAAGCCAAGACAATAATGACTTTTACAAAGTGATCATTTGACTTTATCTTTGTGTGCACTTAAAGAAAAAGGTTCAGTTTGATATTTTATTATTGTGTGATTTTTAATGATGACAGAATAGAATGATGGTGCTGAGTATTTATAGGCTTTGAAGTGATACCTTGAAGTGGTGTCTCTTTAAGCAACACTTCTTCAATTAAAATTTATAATTATATGTTAGATTCATAAACCCCATGAACCAACATAACTTAAATAACCAATGGATATTTAAAATAAATTTTACATGAATAATAATTACACATTTATAGTATGTAGGATTTTCTTAGAAATATAACACAACCTTTCGTCAAGTGATGGTTACCATACATGTGTCTTTAGAAAATAAAAAGATTAACATTTGTACTCTTAGTATTATAACTTCTTTTTTTTTTTTGATCAAGTTAGTATTATAACTTCTTACACAACACTTCATACAACTTAAATCTTTTAATTTATAACAACATGAATTTACAAAAACTAATTCTCTTTATTTTTAAATATTCCAAACAATAGTAACTCCTCCTCCATGCTTAGCTTAGTGTGTGGAGGCCCATGCTTTGCTTTCCCTTGAGAAACCCCCCCTCGTTATTTTCAGTGCTCTCCTTTTCCAAAAGAGAGACACTGTTAAAGTCTCTCCTCTAAGCAATCTCCTCCTCCTTTTGCCTTAGTACAAGACAACTATCTATTTACTACCCCTCCACCATCCCACCTTCCCTTTTCATTATTATATCCTTATAATGACCTGTCTCTATTATGTTCCCTTTTCTTTTCTCTCTCTCTCTCGTCCCTGTCCTCCATTTCATTTATTAAATACAGTACTAGGGTATTGATTGGGAACTTGAGTGCTTGCAGGCCTTGAGAAAAGAGAGAGCTGGAGCAAATAGCTTCATGGATTAATGGAGCATGAAGGAGAGGGAGAGAGTTGTCCAATATAAGCTATATTATAGAAAGAGATGTCTAAGTGAAGTTCTATATGTGACCAATCATCGGACGACAAGGGAAGATGGTAAACCACCGACGACTAATGAAGTTTGACATGTGCAGACGGCGGTGAAGAAGAAGGAAAGAGGGGTGTTGGGAATGAAGTTTGATCCGAAATCATTGATCTCTCCGTTCCATTTTCTGATATATATACTTGGATATATTAACTGAGACCAAACAGAAATATGTATAGATGGAAAGAAAGAGAGAGAGATTTGTGATCCAAGACCTTCACATATCATATCTCTTGATCTCTGATCTCTTTCACTTTCCTTCTCGATTTACTAATTACTGCATATATATCTATACAGACACACACTCTGTGTTCTTTTGTTATATATACTACTTTAATTTGATCGATGAAAGAGGGATCATACGGATATGGCTGGATCTCGGACCAGGCTTCATTCCTCACACCTATCTTTCCTCGTACAAGTCATTAATCCGCTCATCGCCGCCATCAAGCCAATAAAAGGTAAGCCTGGTTTGTTTTCCCTTCTATAATATATATACATATATTGTCTCATTATTAAGAGATCCTCATATATAGATCGTGGGTTTCTTTTTGGTTCATTTCAATTTGGTTTTCCCTTGCATCGATTTGATTTATAATAAGTTTGGGGTTCTAGGGAGAGATCGAGCATGGAAAAAGTTTTTATGAAACGAAAGATGAAAGATTTATACTGTCTACCTAGCTATATATACTTGCAGCTTTTGAAGCTCAAATAGCAACACAAAGTGTACATATCTATATATGTAACTTTTAAAGGCTCAAGAGTTGCAGGTATCTAGCCAAACATTATATACCTGAATTTATAGAAACCACATACACCACTATCTTTATTTGCATACCAAAAACTGCTGTACAAGCTAGGCCAGATTCCTATTGAAGTATCTTCAAAGATAGCAACCGTTGGCTGGTTTCTGGTCCTTTTTATTTTTCCAAGTATTTATCTGTTTCGATCATCATTGATAAATAGTTGATTTTCTAGATTATGATCATTTTCCCTAGTATAGTGAACATCTTGTTCAAGGGCGTCTGAAGCAAATGAACAGAACAAAGAATAATGGTGTATATATTCCACTCCAAGAAAAAGAATGGTGTATGCGTCCAGTCTTATATATATTCTATACCTTCTATTATTTCCAGTTCTGTCTTGAAAATTTACACTGTTGATGTTTTTGTTCATGAACTGGGAGGACAACATACGTTTATATAATGTGTGGATTTCCACTCTCCGTAGCAAGTCTGGAACTACATATACATATGTACAGTGGTGGCCTGGTAAAGAAACCCTAGTTTGAAGACATGTTAATTCTTTGGAGTAAATTAAATGAATGACGTATATATTACAGAGTTCATTTGTTTTGGAAAAAATATAAATACACACACACTGTCATCTTCTTGTTGCTGCCAACAGAAGTTATTAGTAAGCGACGTCTTCGTCTCGGTGCTCCAAAACTAAAAAATGGTAAGTGAACTTGTCTTTTTTTCACCACTTTTCTGGGCAACACAAACAAAATGCACAGTACAGGCACAGCAGAGACTACAGGGTTGATTTCTGGTGCATCTATATACAAACGGAATCTGATACTGCATTTCACAGCTAGCATGCTTACAAAGCAATGTTGTTTGATTCCGATTCCTTTGAGTTATTAAATTCACTAATCCATCCCTTAATTATTATTTTATGGCACACTTACCCAAGGGAGAGGCATGCTTGCTGCAGTATATGCATAAACTAATATTTATTTTTACTGAATTTTATGCGCTTCCTTTTCTTATTCCGTTACATGAATTGTAATCTAAGCAAAACAAACAGTACCGAAATAAAAAGTTGCTTATTACGTGGGGGGCAAAAGCCACCCACGTGAAATAAAAGGAGTGCATCACAGAGCTACTAGGGTGTTGGCGTGAAGTCACTGAAAACTGAGTCAACATCACCTGTAAATTTCTGGAACCTCCTATTTACGGTTCCTTTTTCTGTATACAGCCTTCCTTCAGTTTACCACCTTTTTTTTCTTGTGGATATACGCGCGCGCGCGTGTGTGTGTGGCAAACTACGTATATACGTGTACAAATAGTTAATGTGTGTGTTTGTGAAGTAATTTTAATTATTTGTTTCATATTCATTATGACATACCATTTATATATATTAATGTCAGGATGCATTTATCAGATCATGAACACATCTGTGTCATTATATCAATAAAAGAAAATATTAACCCCGTCGTGTATACACCATTAATAATTATTGGTCTTAACGGGATGTATGTGTGTGTGTGTCCCTGTAGTTTAGTTTTGAGGTTTCTTGCGTACTAGACAATGTTTATAACCTTTAAGCATCAGAGATATCTTGCAAACAGTAGGGTTACAGTTGCGTATATTATGTCCCAATAGTTATACTCATTTCTACTGTTTTAACTTTTCATTTTCATCCATACTTTTGTTTTTCTTACATCAATTAATTATATTGGCGAGTCTTTCATTTCTGAACATATCATAAGATGTTAACATTAAAGTTGTTGAAATTTAGTGTAACTGAAGATAAATTATCAAAACGTGTGTCAGTTGCGAGCCCTTGAGACGCACGCACAGACGTTGAGAGCCTTCAGCCCACCTAAACGAGTCTTGTTGAACTGCTGAATTCTCTTTACAAGATTTATAATTTTGTTGTATTTTCGAACTTGATAAAAATCTTAAAATAAAAAGTCCAAGAGATTTGGATTCAGCGTAATTATGACATTAAAAAGTAGCTAGGCATCTAACGTAGCACCATGCATAAAGCTTTTTTGCTTCTTAATCTCTTTTTAAGTGAGCTAATTGGTCGACAAAGATTCTGAATTTTTCGTCTCAAAATGAGATTAGATTTTCGGTAACTAGATGCTGTTCAACTACAACTTCAACTTCTCACGTGCGTCCTCATATGATGTACAACTAGACATGCATGATTTCTATCTAAATTCTATGATACTTCACCATAAGATTTAAAATTCGTCAAACACATACATACAACCCGAAAGGAAGAACATTAAAGTCGTCAAACATAAATACAACGGTTCCCATAATTTAGACATCTTTGCTCGGCACAATTTTGTTCTTTTAATTAATTTAATTTTTTTACTCACTTTTGAGTACGCATTTATTAAGTTAATCATCATCAGATATTTTAACTTTTAAAATTTACAAAGTAAATTGGTATGAATGTTACTATATATACATCAATTTATTGCATAACTTTTCAATGTTTTTGGTGGTACAATGAGGCTTTTAGCCCAACAAACAAACAAAAACATATTAAAAAAAGAAAAGAACAAACACTAATAGCTACCCCGGATAAACGAGCTTAATCATAAATCATATTTACATTCGTTTAATTTCCATCTGAGTACGTAATAATATATGGACAAATGTACATAGATAAAACTCGTTTTAATATATGGACTTAAGTTAAAAGTTTTGATCCTTGTCATTTGTTCATGGCTCTTGATAGTCGAATCTTGTGATACTAGGACAATATAGTAGTAATTTATTATATATGATGAGGTGTAGCCGACACCGGTGGTAGATCCAAGATTACTAATGCAAAATTTCAGGAGCAAATCAAATGTGGGTTTCGTTCTCCTTTGGACTTTATGTTTGCACTTTAATCATCACAAAGGATATATATATACCGTCAAAGCTTTCTTTTGAATTCTGATTCCCAGTTATTAAAAGCCAATGCAAAATCATTATATAACTACTGTGTACAACTTTGGAACCTAGCTTGTGTTTTACAACTCTGCTCCGATCTCTCTGCCGGAATCAAACCAACCCTTAAACATGGATTTATCTAGCTAGCTAATAACTTATGCTTTTTCCAATTTGCTACTGAATATATATACTCTCCATCTCCCTCTATATATATAATTATTGGTAGCGATTATGTTAAATATATGGCATGCATGCATCAACGGTTTGGTTCTGATTCAATACCCAAAAAATATAATGTTCCATCTTATATATTCTCCCATCATTTTTTTTTTTGCCCAAAAAGATCTATTTTATTAATATCAAAATAAGAGCTACAATCACCAATAGCCGAAGCCAAGTAAAACACTCAGAAAATACCTATAGTTACAACCTACACACAGCTTAGCAATCAAGAATTAAAACAAAACAAAAACTATATCAGTATCACAGTAAACCTATACCAGAAAAAAGCAAACCACTATCCCAATCTATAGTAAAAGAGAAAATGATATTCTCCCATCATTAAGATCTCATAATAATATGTACTTTCTCTTAATTAGTCTTCTAGGCATGCAGTGGCGGAACCAGGAAATTTTTTAGTTTGGGTCAAAAAATAAACATATTAAACTATTTACTAAATAGTATGACTTAACATTGAAAATATAAATAAATAATAACCGAGAATTATAAATTAAAATAAGATATATAATGATACTAACCTTTTCAATAGGTATCTCAAACATAAATTTTATTTTCCTCTCATAGTCCAATGAGTAATGAAATAAACATTGTCCTAAAGATATCACAAACATAATAATTATATGTATAAGGAAATTTAATAAAATTATTTAAATATAATCAAAGAAAAAATGCATACCTAAAATTGTAGACGACGCTATTTTAAATTGACAAAATCTTCAAGGATAGAATAGAATCAATAGTAAACCAGCCCAAAAATTCATCACCAATCCACAAAACTACTACAAAATCCATTAATTGAATCCATTAAGTTCATAAATTCATCACCAATCCTGCCAACATTTTTATCACCCAAACTGTTTGGGCCAAACATACATTGAATCTCAACTGGAAATTGAAACATACAACATCTAGAAATCGAAACATACAACATGGTAAATAAATTAAATAAATTTCATCACCAATCCATCCAACATTTTGGGCCAAACATACAACAAAATCAAAATAGAAATTGAAGCAAATTGATGGAATGAAGCCTTCGAAAGGTGGTTTTGATTTGCATAAAATGAATCTCAAACTGGAAATCGAATGAACATAATATTAACTAATTTAATTTCATTTAACAGTTATTCGAAACAACACCGTTGGCATTCAAATACCTAGTCGGACGGTCGGTCACGGTGGTCGCTGGTCAGGTAGTTGTGAGACACTGAGATGGAGGTCGATTGGACTCTGGTCGGACATCGCCACGCTCGTCGAAGACTCGGAAGTCACCACGCACATTGGAGATTGAGGATGGAGAGCAGAGCACTTAGAGCAGAGTGCAGTGGCCATGTGGATGTCGGACGTCGGACATCGTCGGAGGCTTGCCGACTCGGAGGAAGAGGGAGACTGATGGCAGTGGCAGAGGCAACGTGGAGAGTCGTGAGCCCGTGAGAGGAGTCAAAGCAGAGGCGAAGTGGGAGGGAGAAGAATGGAAGTGTGAGACACTCAGACTCAGGTATGCGTGTGGAGGAAGCCAGGGAAAAATGAAAAAAGAAAAAGGAAAGAAAAGAAAAGAAAAAAGGGAGATAGTGAAATTCTAGAGAAGATAAGGGATTAATTAGGCTAAATTATTGGTCATAATAAAATATCACATAATAAATACATATATTTTAAAATATTTTAGAGGACAATATGAGATCTTGATAAGAGATTAGTTGGGGCCAAATTAGTGGTCAAAATAAAATATTATATAATTAATACATATATTTTAAAAAATTTAGAAAATTTTAGAAGGCCAGCTGGGGCCAAAGCCCCAGTTGGCCATACCATAACCACCTTCCGCCATTGTAGGCATGCTTTCTCTTTTTTCCTTGTATCTATATATACAATGACGGAGCCAGCATTTGAGTTTGGGGGACCATATATTAGTTTGAAATTTTTTATTATTACTTCATTCAATTCTAAATATAAGACAATACTAGTTTTTTTTTAGAGATTAAGAAAGTTAAAGAGATTACTTAATCGTATCTTGTGCTATATATCATTAGATTATATATTAGTTTATATGTTAGACAAAATAATTTGGTTGAAGAGAAAAAACAAGAAATATAAATATTCTAAATTAATTTATTTAACTTCTTTAATAACTCAAAAAAAAAAATCAATTTTGTCATATATTTAGAATGGGAGGAAGTATAATTTATCATGGGTTTTTGGCAAAATAGTAATATCCAATAAAATTATTTGATAAAAAAATTGTGAATAATAATAATTTTTTTCTTAAAAACAGAGACTAATTATCACCCTCATTTTGTTAATGAAGAATTGCTAGTAATCAATAAATTAGTAACTCATAGATTTCTGATAAAAGGACCAGAGGTAATTGCATATATATAACAAACCACCAAGTCATATTAATAATGCTAGTTGAGGGGATGGGGAATAAATATAGAAATAGAAAGACTGGGGTGAGGGAGTTGTGGATACGAGAACTAACCTCACACACAGTGATTGGGAGGTGAATGAGAATGCAATGAATGGAACGTCCCTTCGTATGTCTGTGTGTGTGTGTGTGAATGGATGTATGATTTCTGAGGGAAATTAAAAAGGGCATCTCCAGGGTTGTTATATATATATATATATATATATTATAAACCAAGCCTAAAGTCATAAACCTCCATTTTAGTTTTTATATAAAGTAGCTGTCCTGTGGATCTCCTCTACCCTCAATTATATACTCTATACGAGTTATGTTTTGGTGCATGTAATTGGAAGCCTATCGATGGCAAGTTGTAACCCACTGTCTGAGCATAATCACAGTGCATGTACCCCAAGAGATGTGTGAAAAGGAGTGAGCGTCATATCTTTGTCAAACTTTCCATTTTATATTCATAAAGCTGCATTCGGTGACAAATCTCAGAATAAGGTCGGTCACACAAAAGCCTATTCCCCTCCCCATTTCCCGCTCTCTTCCTCTCTTCTATAGGCCCTTTAAATTCAAGGGACGGCCATAAAGCAAAGGCTACACTTGACAAAGAATCTTCTCTGCTAAGAAAATCCAATAACTAGTAAAAAAGAAACTGTCATCATAACTATTAAAGCCAAGCATAGCATATGAAAAAGGAAACATTTACAACTGGACAGACCTACAAAAAAACTCAAATGTCTATCGTCTAAAGGTGCTTGAAGACCAAGTTATGCCTCCTTTCACACTTATTCCTTAGTCCCCATCCATATATGCGACTCACATTCCACTGCCTGTAATATATCATTTTTCTCTGCTCACAAAAAACATATAAACAGAACAAAGTATGAATGATTACTTACTTCCTTTCCATCTTTCTCTCATTTAATATATAAGCAGCACTCATGTTATCAATCCACCCTTCCTTTTTCTCCCTTCATCACCACACTTGCTTGGCTAGGCCATGAGTTTGAGCCCTACAAACTTGTAAGGGATCATTGAGAACGAGACTTAACAGTGATATAATGGGCACGGTTCGTAAACTAATAGTAGAGGTTGTGGACGCTCGAGATCTTCTCCCGAAAGATGGGCACGGCACTTCCAGTCCATACGTGGTGGTGGACTTCTACGGCCAGCGGAAACGAATCCCAACGGTGGTTCGTGACTTGAACCCAAGCTGGAATGAAACGCTGTCGTTTAATGTGGGTAAGCCTTCTGACATTCTTGGTGATATGCTTGAGCTCGATGTTCTACATGACAAGAATTACGGCCCCATCCGACGCAATAATTTCCTGGGTCGAATTCGCCTCAGCTCTTCTCAGTTTGTGCGCAAAGGCGAAGAAGCCTTGATTTACTACAACTTGGAGAAGAAAAGCTTCTTCAACTGGGTTCGAGGTGAAATTGGGTTGAAAATCTATTACGTGGAAGAGGAAATTCCACCACCGTCTCCGCCACCACCGCCGGCACCAGCAGCAACACAACAAGAAGAAGCGAAACCAGAAGCGGCGGCGGCACCGGCACCAGCATCGGAGGAAGCGAAGTCCGATGCAACACCAGCACCACAAGAAGCGGAGCCAAAGCCACCATCTGAAGCAGCGGCGGCGGCGGAGCCAGATAAGGTCGAAGAATCTGAGGCGGCGGCGGCTCCGCCTACAGAACCACCGCCGGTAAGCGACAAGACCAGTGGAGAGCCAGCACCTGCTGAAGCTCCCCCACCTGAAAATGCAGCTCCTGATGGTGAAAAGCCTGTTGAGCCTGAGCGGCCGCCTCAACCACCGAATGTAGAAGTTGCCGATCAGGTGAAAGCTTCACCACTGGAAACATCTAGAACGATGTCTGAAGTAAGGTTCAGTGGAATGAACGTTCCACAAGGACCACAACCAATTCGAAGGGCAGCATCCACAGCGAGCTTCACGTCAGACGTGTCGGACACAATGTCCATGGAACGATGCGCGTTTGATCTGGTTGAGAAAATGCACTACCTCTTCGTTCGCGTCGTGAAGGCACGATACTTGCCTCCTAACTGTAATCCCTTCGTGAAAATTGCAGTTTCCGGCCATCAAGTTACATCCAAGCCCGCGCGTAAAACCACCTTATTCGAATGGGACCAAACGTTTGCTTTCGGCCGCGACTCCCCTGAATCTGCTTCCCTCCTTGAAGTCTCCGTGTGGGACCCGCCCGCTTCTGATCCCACCACATTAGACGACGACTCTCGCAGTTTTCTGGGTGGGCTCTGCTTTGAGGTGTCGGAGATCCCTCTCAGGGACCCACCAGACAGCCCCCTGGCCCCACAGTGGTACAGATTGGAAGGTGGCGGGGCCCGCTACGGGGACCTCATGCTTGCCACGTGGGTTGGCACTCAAGCTGACGAGGCATTCCCCGATGCGTGGAAAACGGACACGGCTGGGAATGTTCACTCACGCGCCAAGATTTACCAGTCCCCGAAGCTGTGGTACCTGAGGGCCACAGTGCTTGAAGCTCAGGATATTTTACCGTTGACGACGTTAAAAGAGGCTTCCTTCCAGGTCAGAGCTCAACTCGGATTTCAAGTGCTAAAGTCAAAAGTCTCGGTTACACGAAACGGCATTGCTTCATGGGACGACGATTTGATCTTCGTGGCTGCTGAGCCTTTCAGTGAGCAGCTCATTTTCACTCTTGAAATTCGGCAACCTAAAGGATCGATCACAGTGGGTGTCGTGAGAATACCTCTTACCAGCATCGAAAGAAGGGTGGATGACCGTAACGTGGCATCCCGCTGGTTCCCTTTTGAGGATGTCAACAACGACAAGAGAGTTTATAAGGGCAGGATCCATCTGCGCATGTGCTTCGATGGCGGATATCACGTGATGGATGAGTCAGCTCACGTGTGCAGCGATTTCCGTCCCACCGCAAGGCAACTTTGGAAGCCACCGGTCGGCACGGTTGAACTTGGAATCATCAGTTGCAGGAACCTGGTGCCCATGAAAACTGTGAACGGCAAAAGTTCTACAGATGCGTATTGTGTAGCCAAATACGGCAACAAATGGGTACGTACCCGAACCGTATCTGATAGCTTGGACCCCAAGTGGAACGAGCAGTACACGTGGAAGGTGTTTGATCCCTGCACAGTTTTGACCATTGGAATCTTTGATAGTTTCGGAGTATACCAAGTAGATAGTGAGGAAGAAGCCGCAAGACCCGATTTTCGCATCGGCAAGGTACGAGTCCGTATATCCACGTTGAAAACGGGTCGGGTGTGCCGAAACACATACCCGTTACTTGTGTTGACTAACGCAGGAACAAAGAAGATGGGTGAGATAGAGATTGCCATCCGATTCATTCGAACCGCTCAAAGGTTGGATTTCCTTCATGTGTACTCACAGCCAATGCTGCCGTTGATGCACCACATCAAGCCCTTAGGATTGGCGCAACAGGAAATGCTGAGAAACACGGCGGTGAAGATCGTGGCGGGACACTTGTCGAGATCAGAGCCACCGTTGAGAGGAGAGGTCGTGCTTTACATGCTAGACGCAGACTCTCACAACTTCAGCATGCGGAAGGTACGTGCCAATTGGTACAGAATCATCAACGTGGTGGCAGGGTTCATCGACATCCTACGGTGGATAGAAGACACACGAGGGTGGAAGAATCCAACGGCCACCATTCTGGTACACGCATTGCTGGTGATGCTGGTGTGGTTTCCTGACTTGATAATTCCGACGCTGGCATTTTACGTGTTCGTGATCGGAGCGTGGAACTACAGGTTCCGATCAAGGGACCCACTTCCACACTTCGATCAGAAAATATCGCTGGCAGAGGTGGTGGATCGAGAGGAGCTGGATGAGGAATTCGATACGGTGCCAAGCAGCAGAACGGGAGAGATGATACGGGTGAGGTATGATAAGATGAGGACGTTGGGGGCACGTGTGCAGACGGTATTGGGGGATATCGCGGCGCAGGGGGAGAGAGTACAAGCACTGGTGACGTGGCGAGATCCTCGTGGGACGGGCATATTTTTAGGGCTGTGTTTGGTTGTGGCGTTAATGCTGTACTTGGTGCCGCCTAAAATGGTGGCCATGGCTTTTGGGTTCTACTATTTGAGGCATCCCATCTTTCGTGATAGGACGCCTTCACCTGCTCTCAACTTCTTCAGGAGGCTTCCTTCACTGTCAGATCGAATCATGTAAAATTCGGGTCTTCCCATATATGCATGTTTTTTGACATCAGTGAATGTATGATTAAGAGTTGAGGTATGGAAGTGGAAGGCCGAGATACTAAAAAGGTTGTGTAACTAGTTAATTTGTGTTGTATATCTAATACCAAACACAACTTAATATAAACACAAGTCACCTCTAAAATGGTGATCTCCTGGTGAAGATATCATATTTGATGCCGTCTTTGTTGTTGTATAGTGTAGGTCAACTGACAAGTGCGTAACTTGGAAATACAAGCAAGCACAGAGGCTCCACGCAAGCAAGGAAAATGACATCCAGTTATAAAAACAAATTGACAGGGGGGGAGATTGGCACTACAACCTTTTCCGATGTCTCCGTTTTTAACCCACTCAAAACATCACATTTCATCAAAGGTTTTTTAATATAGAACAAGGTGTAGGTGAATTAATTAGCCTTGGACCTTAATAAAATGAAGGCATTAACTCTTTACTCAAACAACACTTATAAAAATCCTTACAAGCTGATATATATGGGTGTGTTGAGAACATTTTAGGATCCGGGACTGGGAACAATTTTCCCCTGAGCGAATATTCCATCTTTCGTTTTTTTTTTTCATTACGTTGACCAAGGGACCCAATGAAACAACAAATAAACGTAACTATCAATAGATATCGTGCGTGAGAATCTTGTATTGGATCCACGCAATGATGTACTAATGTAGATATCAAATCAATATCCATCCAAATGATTTGGAGAAATCAATCACCCAGTGAATTATAATAATTAGGTAATCACGACTTAAAAAAAAAAAAAAAGATTGGGTAATAAGTAATAACTAATAACCTTTTGGATTAGGTGCAATTTTGTCTGGATGTGTTAAAAATAAACAATTTTATTATGATCGTAGTTAGTAGTTAGTTTTGACTGTTAGTTGATTAAATATGTTAAGTTGAAACTAACCATTCAACTTACTTTTTTAAAAAGGATAAATTATCCAGCTCCTAATTCAACTGGTTGGGGTTGTATTAACTTAACCAGAGGTCTCAAGTTTGAGCTCGGGAACGCAACAGTGTTTGATAGTAGAGCTTTTCACATTTGTGGTTCAACCCGGCTCGATCCAGATTAATCTGGATCTTGATAAATCCCCAAGTTAAAAGTGATAGGTTCAGGATACCGGATGCACATGCAAAAAAAAGATTCTACTATATGGACAGAAAAAACAACGAAAACAAAAACAATTATATTGAGTTTATGTTTTTCTTTTTGTCATTAAATAGAAAATTCAGTAAATGAATTATTCTTTTTAAAGAAAAAGGCTTTTGGACTGAGAGTTATTGATTTGGCATTTGCTTTGAATATTTTCTTGATCAAAGTGTTTGCTTTGAATATGGACATATAAGAAAAGGTCTTACATGTGCTGATAAGGTTGTCCTTAATTAGTTCCTTGCAGAAACAAGGCACATGATGTGTATAGATTAGAATGACAAGTCACAAACTAATCAATTTATCTTCAAAATTGTTACATTCAAATCTTTCTAAAACTATAATAAAAACTTTTTAAGAAATTAATAAAGCAAAATCAATAAATTCCAAATTAATGCAACTAGATGTGCTTTTTTTAAAATGTTATTTTAATACATTTTTTTTTAATACAATAGCACTTTTTAATTTTTAAATAACAGTCATTTTTTAATTTTTAAAATTTTCCAAAAATATTTATCGAAGTGAAATTTCTGCAAGAGAAAAATTCCTATCTGATGACTGTTTTCCCTCGTGTACAGATGACCATGCATCCTGTGATTTAAATTTCAAAAACTGTAATCCTAAAAGCTGAGAATTTTCCATATCAAAGAAATGAATCAACATGTCCCCACAGTATCGTCTCCCTGCGGAATCCCCTTTCCCTTCCTTGCTCATCTTTTTGGATGAGCATCCCAAATAATAGGGTAGTTTTTTAAAAAAATTGTTTTAGAAAAAATATTTCATGCATTAAAAATCAATTAATTCAAGATACTGATTGGTGGAATTCTTTTGAGATATTAGATTTTATTGAAATAATATTTTAAGATGATTAGAAATTAATTAATTAAATAATAAAAATAAAAAATATTTTAAGGTGTAGTGTACTATTTAATCTAAATAAAAAAATTGTCCCTCGCTCAAAATTAGAGGATGGGCATCACCTGCTCGTGACCCCTGCAATGCTTATATATTTCGCCTCCCACCATTTTCTTCCCATCGCAGGCTCTACCGTCTTCCAAGATCTCCTTCCCTGGATTTCAAGACGCAAATTAGTCACTGTAATTTCTCCAGCTTTGCCATTACTGTTTTCATCTGATTTCGTATTCTTTCTTTTCTGATTATTAATTACGCTATCAACTACAGTTTTGAAAAACGTTGACCTTGCATTTCAAATCTCAGTCTCGACTGAATTACTGCTGCTCTACAATTGATTTCAACCTCCATAGATAGTAGATAACTTCATACCAACGGTTTCCGAAATGTGATTACATTGTTCCTGACATCGTGGGAAACTTAATATAATGCATCCGAGTGATATATGTTACTTCTCTTAACTGACTAAAATTATGGCCAGAGGACTAACTAACTCATTTCTGATATTCTTGTTTCTATATATAAGAAGTTGAAGGAAATGGTTAAAATTCTCGTGTTCTTGGTGGGGCTCTGGCTGTTCGGGGGTTGGGCATACCTTTCAGGGCCAAAATACATGAAGTATAAAGACCCGAAACAATCAATTGATGCGAGGGTCGAGGATCTTATGGGCCACATGACTTTTGAGGAGAAGATTGGGCAAATGCTGCAGATCGAACGCAAGGTTGCTTCTGCTGATGTGCTCAAGAAATATTTCATTGGTAAATACCACAACATATACCCCTCTCTGACCTTTCTGATAGATACGCATTAATATATGGAAAACGTCTCTTTTGCTTAGGGAGTGTAATGAGTGAGGGTGGGAGTCGTCCTGCTCCGCGTGCTTCAGCTGAAACTTGGATTGACATGGTGAATGATTTTCAAAAGGGTGCTTTATCAACTCGGCTTGCTATCCCAATGATTTATGGAATCGACGCTGTTCATGGAAATAGCCCTGTTTCCGGAGCAACTGTCTTTCCCCACAATATTGGGCTCGGAGCTACCAGGCAAATAGATATAATTGATACCTTAATACTATTGATGCTCCATCAATTGGTACTTCTGAAAATTTTTATTTTCAGTGATAAGGATGCGTGCTAACATCCATATCATAAGACCTTTTGAATCATAATCAATTCAAATAATTACTCATTAGATCGAAACAATTAGACAAAATACTTCGGAGCTTTCTTTTGTCAAAACACTGTATCTTTTTTTCTTTTTCTTTTTTTCCGGAGCTCGGCAAATATCACACTGCGCACATCTATTTTGATGGTTAGGGACCCAGAACTTGTGAAGCGAATTGGAGTTGCTACTGCCCTTGAAGTTCGAGCTACTGGAATTCCGTATGTTTTTGCACCTTGCATAGCAGTAAGTGACAAAGATGAACTTCTTTCGCATGAAAGTTAAATCACTTTTCACCTATGATTTTTACTATTTATAGGTCTGCAGAGATCCGAGATGGGGTCGGTGTTACGAAAGCTACAGTGAAGATCCTAACTTAGTACAAGAGATGACTCAAATTATACCAGGATTGCAAGGGGACATTCCTGATAACTTACCCAAGGGCGTCCCTTATGTTGGTGGAAGGTAAGAATTTATAGAATGAGGCATCTAGCTTTTAAATTGTAATTTTCCTCTGCATTTATGACTGAGGAGTGAGGAGCCGTCAGTTACATTTCTGGATTATGTTTGTCTTGGGCTAATCTAAGCTTTCAGTAAAAATCGGTACCTCCTCCCAGTGCAGGACGGTTTGTCACATTGCAGATTTCTATCTTTACTGATATTTCCCCACATTCTATCTCCTATTTTGTGATTATTTATTTTCTCAAGGTTCACTAGAATAGAAATAGCGCGAATGGTAATCACATGCTGGATTCCTGTTACGATTCTTTTGAAGTACATGTTTGCATTTTAAGCTACAAAATACTGTAAAACTGTTCTGTTTCATGTTAGGTTATGCGTTTGAGGTTCAGTTTGTATTTAGTTATTCAAATAGTCGTACGTATTTTCTTGCTCAGAGAGAAGGTTATAGCATGTGCTAAGCACTATGTGGGTGATGGTGGGACAATTCATGGGATTGACGAGAACAACACAATTATAGATAGAGATGGACTGATGAGAATTCACATGCCCGGCTACTTGATCTCTATTAGCAAGGGTGTGTCAACAATCATGATCTCATACTCCAGTTGGAATGGAGTAAAAATGCACACTAACCGCAACCTCATTACTGGCTTCCTTAAAAGAACGCTCCAATTCAAGGTGGAGATTTTTTATCTCAATTTAAACTTTGAAGACCCTTTGGATTATCGTGCCTACACAAGATAATTAACTTGCGGCTTATTCCAGGGTTTTGTTATATCAGATTTTGAGGGCATAGACAGAATCACCTCCCCACCTCGTGCAAATTACACTTATTCAATAGAAGCCGGAGTTAATGCTGGCATTGATATGGTAGGTTAAGTCTACACCTAACAGTCTATTATGCCTTTTCAAATTTTCATCCCTTGATTAAGCATTTCATCCTGTAATAAACTTTTCTTGTGATGTAGTTCATGGTTCCAAAGAACTTTACAGAATTTATAGATGGTGTGACCAGACTGGTTAAAATCAAAGTCATTCCTATGTCCCGAATCGACGATGCAGTGAAAAGAATTCTGAGGGTCAAGTTCATGATGGGTCTTTTTGAAAATCCATTGGCTGATTACAACTTAGTCAAATATCTAGGAATTCAGGTCAGAAAAGTTGTCATTTAAAATTTTCCTTTAAGTTTCAACGCTTCACAATTACACGGAAGGATCACTCTGTCACTTCTATATCACCACAACCTGTACAGGAGCATAGAGAATTAGCTAGGGAGGCTGTAAGGAAATCATTGGTCCTACTAAAAAATGGTGAGTCACCTGATGGACCACTTCTACCTCTTCCTAAAAAGGCATCAAAAATACTTGTAGCTGGAAGTCACGCTGATAATTTAGGCTATCAATGTGGGGGCTGGACCATTGAGTGGCAAGGTGTCAGTGGCAATGATCTTATTGAAGGTGAAATTGGTTTATAATTCCGTTTTTCTTTTAAATTCTCACGTCATTGCAACTTTTCTTCCTGATGTGAATGTTGGTATGATCAGGGACTACTATTCTCACTGCTATAAACAACACAGTTGATCCAGAGACCAAAGTGATCTACAAGGAGAACCCTGATGCAGAATTTATCAAGTCTAATGAATTCTCCTACGCCATAGTTGTAGTAGGAGAGCATCCTTATGCTGAAACGGATGGTGACAGCAAGAACCTAACAATCCCCTATCCTGGCCCTGAGACCATTACAAATGTTTGTGGAGTTACAAAATGCGTGGTTGTCATAATCTCTGGTCGCCCTGTGGTGATTGAAACATATATTGGTTTAATGGATGCTCTTGTCGCTGCTTGGCTTCCAGGAAGTGAAGGCCAGGGTGTGGCTGATGTTTTATTTGGTGACTATGGTTTCACAGGAAAGCTTCCTCGAACATGGTTCAAAACTGTTTATCAACTACCTATGAATGTTGGAGATCCTCACTACGATCCCCTTTTCCCATTTGGGTTTGGCCTTTCTACCAAACCTACTGAGAAATCTTTGAAATCCTCACTATGATCTATCTCCTCTGTTGCCATTGTCAAAGCAGTCATAGCCTGTACAGTTTCGACGGAAGATAGTTATACAAGTATACGTTTAGGTGTATGTACAGACCGATGTGTAATATAATCATCATTCATCAAGAATACGTTGATGTATACATACAGGCCCGATGTCTAATACAATAATCAATAATACTTCTCATTCACTTATCCTTATCTTATTATCTTCAACGCCACCTAACCTCTTGACTCACAGGCAACTTAGTCCGTGTAGTTTAGCTCCTACCAGTACCATATCACATCAACTACCTTATGGAGTTGATTGATGGGAGCAGCTACGGTCCACTGCAGTGGACCGTCCGCTGCGCTCCTCTGCCCAATAAATTATTACCGCATGCGGTAGTATATTATTAAGCATTTTTTGGACAGCGGACAGTCCACTGCAGTGGACCGTAGCCGCCCCCTTGATTGATCCATTAAACTTCTGAGGGCAAAGTTATATTCACAAAAAGGGATATAAAAAAAAAGAGCTTATGAAGGTGTATGAATGTTAATAATGCGGTCGAACTGCCAAGATGGATGGTACAAAATTAAACATGTAAACACTTGATAGTTATCATTTTCAACTAATAGTAACCGTGATCATTATTGTCAACATGTATTTCATTGGAAATTTACAGAATGAGCATAGAATGCGGCTTCTTGGAAGTGTTTGATCCGAGTCTTCTAAAATTGTTTGGATATCAGGGTATGCATATATGAATGGTGAGTGAGGTACAATGGTATGTATCGCGATGTGCTCATTTTAGTTAGTCTCTCTCCTCGTGGGAGTTCCTCTATCAGCTAGTGGGGGTTGGTCGGTTTTTCCTTAGGAAAACCAGTCCGGTTGGCGTTCTTCTCGGAGCGTTGATCTTTCCTTTCTTTCTTTTCTTCCCTCTCTCTAGTCTTCTGTTTCTTTCTAGGTTTTTGTTCGTGTCTCTTGTGTGGGTGTGGGTGTTCTGTGTTGGGTGTTGGAGGAATGGAGGTCGGACAGTGTAGTGAGTCTGTGGGTGGGAGGAGAGTAGTTCTGAAGTTGGATAAGGATGGGGTGAAAGCAGGAGGTACTTTGGTGGGGAAAATTTTATCTAGCAAGAATATGAATATCCCCACAATCATTACTATGATAAAAAAGGGCTGGCACCTTGATAAGGAGTTGGAAATCCATGAACTTGACCGTAATCAGCTGGTTTTCCTCTTTTGCTTCCATGATAGTAACGACGTGGCACGTATCCTTAAGGGGAGACCTTGGTCTATTCAGGGTTGTCTACTTAACATTCAACAGTGGGAAGAATACATGGTGTTGGAAGATGTTAACTTTGCCGACGTTCCATTCTGGGTTTAGTTTCATGGTCTGCCGTTGGAAGCTCTCGAGGAGGATAATGCGAAGACGCTAGGGGACGTAGTTGGTGAAACGATCATGTATGAGAAGTCGAAGATTGATGGGCGTTTTGGTAGAGGCTTTCTCAGAGTTAGGTCCCTGATTCAATTGAGCGAGCCATTAGTGTCGGGGTTCTGGGTGCCAAGAGGGAATAGGGATCCTGCGTGGATCTCAGTTAAATATGAGAGACTCCAAAATTTATGTTATCTTTGTGGTAGAATAGGGCATGAAGGAAGGGGATCTAAATACCCTTTGGCGAGTAAGAAAGAAGAGGTAGAAACTCATGGCTTTGGTAGCTGGATGGGGACGACTGCGGTTCGAACTGTTGAAGAATCATTGGTGGTATGCAGAAAAGATTGGTGTGAAGTGGCTAGAGTTGAGAAACCTTGTGAGGAGAAGGATGATGCCTCGTCGAATTCTGCTGCTTCTGGTCGGAGTTGGTCACCGGGGTCGCTTGTTCTGGTGAAGAGCAGAATGGAGTGTAGGGGAGAAAGGTGTCAGAAGGAGGGTAGGTTTGGGGTGTCCTCAAGTCGTAATCTGTCAGATTTTGGTCAGAAGGATCCGGCGCCTGCCATTAACCCTGTACCTCTGCTTCCCTCTGGTGGTCAACGTATTGGAGTGGGAGATAGGCAAAGTATATCGGAATACAAAAAATAAAAAAAATGTTTTTTAGGGGGGGGGGGGGGGGGGGGGGGGGGGGGGGGGGGGGGGGGGGGGGGGGGGGGGGGGGGGGGGGGGGGGGAAGGGGGGGGGGGGGGGGGAGAGGGGAGGTGGGAGGGGAAGGGGAGGGAGGGGATTTTGGGTGAGTATGATTTGTTTGGTTTTTTTATTTTTTTTTCTTTTATTTTTTTTTCTTTCTTTTTTTGTTTTTTTTCTTTTTTTTTTGGTTTTTTTTTTTTTTGGTTTTTTTTTTTTTTTGGGTGTTTTTTTTTTTTTTTTGGGTTTTTTTTTTTTTTTTTTTTTTTTTTTTTTTTTTTTTTTTTTTTTTTTTTTTTTTTTTTTTTTTTTTTTTTTTTTTTTTTTTTATTTTTTTTTTATTTTTATGTGGGTTGTGTTTGGGGGTTGGGGGTTTTTTGGTTAGTAGAGGGGGGGGGGTGGGGGGGGGGGGGGGGGGGGGGGGGGGGGGGGGGGGGGGGGGGGGGGGGGGGGGGGGGGGGGGGGGGGGGGGGGGGGGGGGGGGGGGGGGGGGGGGGGGGGGGGGGGGGGGGGGGGTGGGTTGGTTTTTTTGTGTTTTTTTTTTTTTTTTTTTTTTTTTTTTTTTTTTTTTTTTTTTTTTTTTTTTTTTTTTTTTTTTTTTTTTATTTTTTACAACTATCATATATAAACATACAACAAGCATAAGAGTTAAGGTTACATTACGCGTCCGTACCTTCGTTGACAAAATACAGTACGTCTGTCGATCGGTACGTTATCACAGATATCCTATAAGGATAATATCGTATTTATTAATCAAACAATATCCTAACAGATATTTTAGTCACAAATGACTATTTTACCCCTGACTCCAGAAAATTGCTAACCGATAAAATTTCGCCAGAGCTTCGCTACTCTGACTCCCAACTTTCAAAAACTCAATTCCTACTATGTTTTTACCTCGTCAGGCATCTTTCAATGCAATGAGGCTTAAAAACAAGAATAGGAATTTCATTTTCTACTTCCTAGATCTAACTAACATTTCTACTAAAAACTACTAAATAAAAGACTAGAATCTAAAAGCTAAGGACCAAAGAACTTACCCAGAACTTTGCTACTCCTTATATCTTCTCTCTACAAATTTCGAATTGCCTCTTGAAATTTTGGTGTGAAATTTAACAAAGGAATGGAGGCTATTTATAGAAGAAAATTGTGGCAAGTTGGTAATTCTTTCAAACCTTCTCTACTTCATTATAGGCCATTGGATCTAGGGCTTCCCTTGAGACTTCATCTCCACCCTCCAATCCCCTTGGCCGACCTCCCCCCCCCCCCTCTCTCTCTTCCCTATCCTCTTCCATGATGACATCATCTTATCTTGTAAAGATTTTCTCTTACCGGTTAATTCCCCTGCTCAGTGTTCTAATCAAATATGCTTATAAATCTCAAATACTTTTTGAGGTAATCTTTGAAGTTTATGTAATCACTTGAGAAGTATTTGGAATAACAAGGATTATGGTCCAATTGGGGGTCCTTACTAGCCTTTTAGTCAGTTTAGGATTAACCCCGACGGTTACGGAAATGACTTCGGAGATAGCCTACTTCGGGCTAAAAATTCACTTGTTTATATTAAATTCTGATGTTTGATAGTTAGTTCACATATTTCAAGATACAATTTAATTTCTATCGGTTCTCATTTATCCTATTTGCTTTTTCACAAAATATCTTTTTCTTCTTTTCTCTTTCCTAAATCCACTTGACACTCACATATTTCACACACACATACACACATACACGGCTCCCCCCCCCTTTTTGACTTTTCAACTCTTTTGTTTTTAATTAATTTTCATTATACTTTAATTTATCTAATAGGAAACTATCCCATTGGTTAATCCTTCTTCACAATGATCCTAAATTATGGCCTTAGGATTAACTTTATTACTTTCAATCCAAACCTTTGATTTAGTTTTGACTTGTCAAAGTTGTTTAATAAGATTGTTTAGTATCTTAATCCTATGCTTAGTAATCTTTAACATATCCTATGTTGGTTAATTAGGCTTTAGGGATTTTATATAATTCATCTTATGCATTTCTTAATCATGCTTAATTAATTAACAGTTATCTTTATGCTAATCTTGACCCTTCATTGGTCACTAATCTTTAATTAGGGGTTTTATATAGTTAACTTTGGACGTTTCCTTTTTTCATGCCTAAACAATTAGCAATTATTTATTTATTTAATCACCTACTAATTGTTGATAATTTTATTAAATTGGATTAATTATTTTCTCACAACTATTGTGTTTACATTGGTCATTTATGCACCATGCATTATTTTAAAAATCATAGGGCAACTTATGGTCCCAAAATAATATTGGATTTTTGCCTCTTTAAATTCCAAGAAAATAAATTAATAAATTACCAAAATTAGAGACAATATTATTTCCTGTTTTAAATAGGTATGAATTGCCCAAATATAATACTTAAGATAAATAATTATTCGGGTATTACAGAGTGGTTAGTGGATCCGATTGGCAAAAGTGGTGGTCTAGCTATCTAGTGGGTTGATTCTGTTAAAGTGGATGTCCTTTTTTCCTCTGCTAATATTGTGCACACCCGTATATCGTCCTCAGCGGTGGATACCCCTGAATTCATTTCATTTATTTATGGACCTCCAGTGGAGTAAGACCGGAAGTTGTGTTGGCAGGAAGTCACTCGGATCAGCAGGAATATCAATGGGTCTTGGTTATGCATGAGAGATTTTAATGATATACTGTCCCAATCTGAAAAGATGGGTGGTGGTCCTAGAGCATGGCGGAAAATTTTGAATTTTAAGTGTTTTCTAGCAGGCTGTGAGTTGGATGATTTGGGCTATAGTGGGGCTAAATTTACGTGGTGTAATCAAAGGGACCCTCTTGACACCGTCCATGAAAGACTTGATCGTGCTTTGGGGAATTGGCAATTACGGGAACAATTTCCTAATTTGCTTGTTTTTAATGTTGATCCATTGGGCTCTGAACACCATCTTCTCCATGTGCAATGTCTTCCTAAGTCCACTAGGAGAAAACGAACCTTCAGAGTAGAAGCAGCATGGACCAGCCATCCTAACTTTTGTCAGTTGGTAGGTAGGTGGTGGAAGACCTCTTCTAGGGACGTTTCTTTGGGTATTAATGAGTTTGTTTGTAATCTGCTGAGGTGTAAAGATGGGCTTGTTAAGTGGAGTAGGAGAGAATTTCCTAATAGTAGGAGGTTAATTGTGGAGATGAAGGATCGGCTTGCCTCTTTGTCTAAGGAGGGGCTGGATATCAGTAATTTGAAAGAGGTTAGTGATGTGAAAGTGGCTCTTGAGCGTTTGCTGGAAAGAGAGGAGAAATTTTGGCTACAATGATCTAGGGTAAATTGGCTAACGGCGGGCGATAAGAATACTCGTTTTTTCCATCTGTCTACCATTAAGAGAAGGCAAAGAAACAGTATTTGCGGGCTGAAGGATGACTCAGGGAATTGGTTATTGGAGAGTCATAAGATTGCTGGAAATATTGCTAATTTTTTCAAGCAGTTGTTCTCCTCCTCGGGGCCTATATGCTCAGAATTTGTCTTGGGTTTCATTGAGAGAAAAATTTCAGCTGAGATGAACGAACGTCTTTTGTTGTCGTTTATGAAGGAAGAAATTAAAGCTGCTACCTTCAGCCTTGGCAGCACCAAAGCACCTGGCTCGGATGGTTTCTCAGGTGTGTTTTATCATAAGTCTTGGTCGGTGATTGGTGATTCAATTTGTCAGTTAGTTGAGGATTTCTTTAATGGTAAGATTGAGTTAGACATGATAAATGAGACTAACATCACTTTAATTCCTAAAAATGACAAGCCTGATCATGTTTCGCAATTCCGTCCTATAGGCTTGTGTAATTTTTCTTACAAAATTATTTCTAAGCTTATGGCTAATAGGATGAGGCCTCTTCTTGATGGTTGTATTTCTCAAAATCAAAGTGCATTTGTGCCTGGTAGATGCATTCATGATAACATTATTATAGCCCATGAGGTTTATCATTATTTGAGAAGGAAGAAAGATAGTGGAAAGTATGAATTTGAGCTGAAAATTGACATGAGTAAAGCATATGACAGGGTGGAGTGGGATCTTCTGGAGTTGACTCTGCTTTGCTTTGGTTTTTGTGCTAATTGGGTCTCGTTGATCATGAAATGTGTGCGGCCTGTCAAGATGAATATTTGTGTTTCAGGGGATCCTGTTAGTTCATTTTCACCTACTAGAGGGTTGCGCCAGGGTGATCCACTGTCACCGTATCTATTCATCCTAGTTGCAGAAGTCCTTTCAAGCATGATTATTAAGAGTGAAGAGAAAAAGAGGATATCTGGTATTAAACTGAGTCTGAGTTGCCCGGTCTTGACACACAGTTTTTTTGCAGATGATGCATTGTTTTATATGAGTGCTTCTAGGGGTCACTGTAGTTATTTGTCCTATCTCTTGCGCCAATACTGCTCTGCTTCTGGTCAGGTTATTAACCTTGATAAATCCTGTATTTTTTTCTCAACTAATACACCAGAGGAGGTTAGATCTGCAGTTGGCAACATTCTTGATATCCCGGCAACTGGGGATCCTGGGAAGTACCTTGGTATACCGAGTATATGGGGTAAAACAAAGCAACAAGCTTTAGCATACATTCAAGAGCGTGTTACGAGTAAGATACAAGGTTGGGGCCATTCCTTCCTCTCGTATGCTGGGCATGAGGTAATGATTAAGGCAGTTATTAATGCTATCCCTATTTATCCTATGAACTGTTTTAAATTCCTGGTCAAAACTTGTAAAGAAATACATGGTTTGATTGCTAATTTCTGGTGGGATGGGAATGCCTTTGGAAATAGAACTCATTGGAAGGCTTGGGACTTTCTTACGAGAAGGAAGGATCAAGGTGGTATGGGTTTTAAAGACTTGATTATTATGAATGATGCGCTGTTGGCAAAAACGGCTTGGAGGCTAATGTTGAGGCCTAATGAGTTATGGGCACAAGTTCTGAAGAGTGTTTACTTCCTGAAGAGTGAATTTCTTGATGTGGATAAAGGTCCTAGAGCCTCTTGGTGTTGGTCAAGCATTGTTGATGGTAGAGAATTTCTGAGGGCTAACCTAAGATGGGATTTGGGTTCTGGTAGAAATATTCGCATTTGGGGTAATAATTGGGTTCCGGGAGTTGTTTTTCCAGAAAAACCACCTGAATGTGTTGACCCTATAGTAACAAATGGGAAAGTTTCAGAATTAATTGATAATGGTTTCTGAAATCTTGCTCCAATCTCTCAGTATGTATCAGATGAGGTGAAGAATGCTATCCTTGCGTTGCCTATTCCCAATAATGGGTTAGAGGATAGATTGGTGTGGACCTTTGCTAAGAAGGGTGACTATATGGTGAAATTGGGGTACCTTAGTAGGAAAGAACAGTCTCCTGTTGATGTAAACAAGGCTGGTTCTTCATCAATTCTCCCCCCTTTCTTGCTGGAAGTTTATCTGGAAGGTGAAGGTTACTCCTCGGGTGCAGCACTTCCTGTGGCGTATTTTTAATAAAGCAGTGGCAACTAATGCAGCTTTGTTCAGTAGAAAACGCTCCCGTGTCAACGCCTGTCCTATCTGTGAGGATGCTGAAGAGACTATTGAGCATCTCTTCTTTCTATGTCCTTGGACCCGGTGTGTGTGGTTTGGCTGTAGCCTTGGAGGTCACTTCGATCCTACTGATATTTCTAATTTTAATGTTTGGTGGCTTCATATTACAAGTTTGAATCTTCTTAACCCTCACGACATTTCCCTTGTGTGTTGGATGTTATGGTTTATATGGAAACAACGAAATGGTTTCATTTTTAATCATCTTACACCCAATCCTCTTGTTGTGGTGGAATTTGCAAAGAGGCATAATACTGAGTTTTGGGGGAATTTGGAGTGTAACTTGGCGGAGATAGGAGTGGAGAATAGGAGTACTTCGGTGTGTGCTAGTTGGTCCCCTCCTGATCCTGGAACAATGAAGATAAATACCGATGGGGCCTTTAATTCTGAGAAGGTTCCAGCTACTATCGATATAGTGTGTCGTGATTGGTATGGCTCATTTAGATGGGGATATGTTGATAAGGTTAAGTCCATTTCAGCATTTATGACTGAGGCACTTACATTAAAAAAGGCTTTGCTGTTAGCCAAAGATTTAGGACTTGAGAAAGCTATTTTTGAAACTGACTGCTTATCTTTGATTTCCTGCTTAGATGCTAAATCCCCGGATTTATGTGAATGGCGGAGTAGGAGCATTGTTCATGATATTATTTGTCTCTTATCTGATGAGGTTGGGTTTTTCTTGTCTTTTATCCCTAGGAGGGGTAATTGAGTTGCTGACTTACTTGCAGCAAGTGCTTATAAGGAGATGTGCCCGACTGGGTGGGTTTCTCAACCATCACTTTCTTTATCTTCTCTTCTAACCTTAGATGCTATGGAGGCTGATTTTGTTGTGTTGGATGATCCTCTTCCCTTTATGTAGATAAGGGGATGTTTACTTATTCAGGTTTAGTTGTGTTTCTAGTATGTTGTTCTGCGCTTTGGGTACTTCCAGTAGCTCTTTGTTTCTGTATGCTTTGTTGGGTTTGTATTCCCTGTTTCGTTGTACTGCTCGTCCTCTGTACTGGTGTTTTTACTATTGGTAATATATGCAGTTATTCCTGAGCAAAAAAAAAAGATGTGCTCATTTCATCTCTCTTAGATTCCTTTTTATGAGCTAACAATTTGAATTGTCTTAATCTTTTTTATAAAAGCCTAATAAGAATTGCTTGAACAATTATTTGAGTTTTCTTTTTCATTATTTTTGCCCCTCATTAATCATATGAATTGCATTAATAAAAGGTTGGTGACTTGGTGATACCTATATTTACTCTATTTCTCTCTCTTCTTTACCCCTCATAGAAAAAGACATACTTGAAAAGAAAGGTTTATTTCAAACATATTTATTATTTTTAACTAATTTTAAACACTTTTTTAAACTGCATGATTCTGTTATCATACTTCTATAAAAAGGACACAAGGGAATATAGTATACATTTAGAGACTAACCTGTTTGGGTTAGTAGTAGAAGAAATTACTTATTTTCAATCTGACTTTCGCAGAAGTAAGATAGGATAAAAGTCATATTGTATATGTGATTTGTGTTTGGATTGACGATGACAGAAGTAACTTTTTTCCACACTGAAATGTGTTTGGATTATTATTTGAAAAGTCATTTGAGATGGAAAATGACTGAAAATTGTGTGAATCTTATTGAATACCGCGCGCACACTCAAATTAGTTGTATATATTGTGATAATTGAAGATAAAAATTTAAATTTAAAAAAAAAGTTAAATTATTATTAAAAGATTAATAAACAATAAAGTCCTTAATTAAATATATTTAATGAATAAAATTGTATATAAATTAGAATGAATATAAATGTTTTTTACAGGTTGATACTAAATAATAGTACAATGCTAATTGGATCACCTATGTTTAACAAGTTAGTCTCTAATTCTATCGCGAACACGATTTATTTGTATTACGTTGAAGATGATGTATCGATATTTGATGGAGATGCTAGCTACATCAACATCAAGTAAATCATTATTATCTTCATCATTCATATTTCGCGGATCTGAAGACTAGCTAGATGGAAGACGAATCACAAACGTGAAGAAGGTGTTGGACTGATCGAGTGAGTGCGACGAGAGGAGAGGCTGAAAAACTGACAGTGGCAACTGGCGAGGTGAGTAGAGGCGATGATGGGTACGGCTTCTTCCACTTGCAAGAGAGCCAAAAATGAGAATGCAGTTTCTAGCTGACGACGACCACTTGGATCACAAGCCGACACCACTGAGCACAAATCAGACACCGACTTCTTCGTTGAATTGTTTTTCTATGGATGGAGATACTCTGACCCTCTATTTGAAGAAGAGAAGAGCATGTGAGAAGGTTGGAGAGGATGAAATGCAGATGTGGAAATTAATTTCCAAATTCAATGCTTCATTGACGAATTCATGCTTCACAGGTCAAAGGAGGTTGACGATGATAAATGAAGAAGAGAAAGATAGCCAGGTCGTATGGCAAGAAAGTACGCAGTGAAGTTTGGGAATTTATTTCCCCTTCAATGCTTAATTGAACCTTTGAGTTGCTTCTGAAAGGGATAAGAGGAGCTTTTCTACCAATTCTCAAACAAGCTGGTCACAGCTAAAAGGGACAAGAGAGAAAGCTTTTCCAGCCCAACGCTGAAGTGTGGAGCGTTCGGACAGAAGGCGCCTTTTTTTTTTTTCATAAGCTCAGTGGGTGAATAGTTATAACTCAAACACCTCCAACTAAGGTTTTGAGTAAATATCCTTTTTGGTCCCTGAAATAATACGCACTACCCATTTTGGTCCCTGAGTAAAAAAAATGTCATTTTTCATCCTTAAAAAGTAAAAAAAATGTCACTTTTAGTCATTTTTTGTGGGCATTTTAATCCCTCACAAATTCCCAAAAAATCGTTTTTAGTCCCTAAAAAGGACCAAAATGACATTTTTTTTACTCAGGGACCAAAATGGGTAGCGCGTGTTATTCCAGGGACCCAAAAGGGTATTTACTCTAAGGTTTTTTTCCACTGATATTTCCATTGTGCTTTTTTTATCTCCAACACTGTGAAAACACTTACCCAAACAAGTTATTTAAAAATAAAACTATCAAGAAATTTAAATATATCTTAAAAAATAGGAATGCAATTTTTTTCAAAAAAAAAAATGCTGTCAATTTAAGTTTTATGCACAAGATTGAAAATTGAAACAAAGGCGCATGAGAATGCATCTGTTATGGAATAAAATACTAGGCTCATCCAAGGTGTGGCCCAACAGGAGACATCTAATACACTTGGGCTTGGAGGCACAAAGAGGCCCAACAAGTCCAAACCCTAACCCTAAGGTAGCCTCTATATATAGTTGGTTAACCTAAAAAGGTACACATCTTCTAAACTCTCTCAATTGCATATACTGCACACAGAGCACACACACCACCCCCTTGGCTAAACGCCTCTAATATCATCGAACTACGTAGACTTTGATCCCTCTTCAGGGTACGTAGGCCCTAGGTATCGCTCCTAGGTCAAGTCCTGGTGCTCTGTGATCTACAATCCTCTTAGGTATCTTATCCATAGATACTTGGGGGAGAGCTATTTAATCCTATATCTACATACTAGCCCACCTAGGGCTAGACACTTATATTTTACGAGAACAACATCCATGAGTTCTTCTATTTTTTGGTAAAATGTTATGTTCTCCTTTTGAGACTTCGAGTGTAACAAGTTCCTCCCAAAAAGTACAATTCCTGAAACTCAAACTTGTGTCCTTTTAGAGTGTGACTGCTGTGATTGTTAGTGGGCTTTATGGGCCCATTCAATTCTTTGAAACTCGTATTTCGTTCAATTGAATGGGCCTGAGGCCCTCTTAAAAAGAATAAAAGATTTCCCAAATAACAGGCTTTCCCGCTTTTTTACTAACTTGTCGATGTCACCGGAGTTCATGAATTCAGTCACAAAACTGAGCATCTATTCTCGTATCTAAGCATCAACATATTTCAGTACCATTTTGGATTTTGAAAAACCAACATTATTGTCCTTAGTAGTGTTTTTTAGTAAAACTTAGTTTTAATAAATTTACAATGAAATTTTTCTTTGGAAATTGTCATATGTTGGTATACGAATTAGATTACATACACACACTATATATTTCATGTGTCTCCATGTTTAAGCTGATTAATGCTTTGAGACCTTAAATATTGTTTGACTCATTTGGGAGATGACGAATCGATCCTCTCAAACTTGTCTTTGTCTCATCTCGGGTTGTTTGGGGTTGGGACACCTTTGAGAGTCGGGATAGGTTGAAAAAGTTCACCTATATCCATATTTATCGAGACATGGCTATTCCAATATCACGAAACACCTCATCTTAAGATTTTGGATTAAGATATGGTGCTGAGCTTACTAATTATTTTGTTATTACTTATCTTTTTTTCTCGATCGACCACATTAATTTCCCAACCAAGTGATCCAAACATTATAATGATATATGTATGTATATTCTTGGTTACGTAGCCCGGCTAAAGCATGATGGTTTTTGGAAGCTAGCTAATTAAAGTACTACTTGGGAACGTAGGAAAGTAAAATTTTGAATATTATTATTATCAGGTATGTGCACTGTAATTAGCTTGGCAACGGAAACACATACCACTCTGGTCTTATTTATAAGTCCAGTTTGACTAAATCTCACCTACCAAGGAGAGTTAGGTATCTCAATGATTGTAGAGAAAATTTCCAATTTTACCCTCATTTATGAATGGGTAGCTTTTAAAATTTATTGTCAAAACTCTCTCATCTTTTTATCTTTTCAACATGGCTAACCAATCTCTCTCATCCTAATTAATATGGGCAAAATTGTCACAATCTCATTTATTTGGTCAAAATAGACTTATAAATAGGACCAAATTTTTTAGTCAAACTGGACTTATAAATAGGACCAAAGTGGTACAATTTATACGGCATTATTTTTATTATTATATATATTCAAATAAATTTGGTTTAAATAAGAAAAGGCAAGAGAGGAGAGAAGGAATTATATAAAGGAGACGTGGAGGAGACTCTCCACTGGCAATATATGCAGTTATTCCTGAGCAAAAAAAAAGATGTGCTCATTTTGGAAAATGGACAAACAAAAAGTCAGATTCGGTGGCAATATATTTCGTTCTTGGCTCTTAATGATTTGATTCTTATTCCTGATTCACCCAGAATATCACATATGGGACGTCTTTTGTCAAACAAAATAGTACGATATTGCTCAATTACTTGAGCAACAAAAAAATATCACGGACACTTCAGTGTTGTTCAAACCAAAACCACAGATGACTAAGCTTCCTAGTTCTTACAAAATACTCCTCCGTCTCTTTTATTTAAGTCAAAATTTAAATTGTCTTAATCATTTTTATAAAACTCATATAAGAGTTGTCTAAGCATTTAACGAGTTCTCTTAATTTTTGCCCCCCATTAATGATACTTAGTCTCTCTGGTTCTTATTATAAAGTGTCAACTAATAAGTGTATTTTGTCTTTTTTATAAGGCACTTGTTTGTTTTTAGAGAGCATTAAATATTTTTTTCTTCATGTATACTCATAATTAATAAGGGTAGTGAGTGAGAGTAATAATTAATATGATATTAGATTTTAGTATAATTAATAGGGGTAATATTGAAAATTACTTAAATTTTAGGACAAATTGAATGACTTTAATTGTTTTCATTGGTTTATAAGAATTGCTAGTTGGTGTCTTATAATAAGAGTAGAAGGAGTAATCACTTATATTTATTTTATTTCTCTTTCTTACTTGCCCTTTAATAAATAAGGACGTGCTTAAAAAAATATATTTCAGACATACTTATTGTTTTTAACTAATTTTAACCACTTTTTAAATCACATAATTCAGTTATCAAGCTCTTGTAAATAGGACCAGAGGAAGTACAAATCTAGATCAGTCATTTCAATAAATTGTGGGAATAGTTAATATACAAACTTAACTAAGTTTGTGTAGTATTTTTTATGGAGTCATTATAGTTTTCTCAATTATTAGTATTAATCTCTACACTTATAATTAGCTTTGTGTTAACTTGTGAGACAAACGATCTTATGATAACTAAGTTGTTGGTTAAAATGATAATAGCCTCACTCCGAGGGGAAGAATAAGTTCGAATCTTAGCTAATCACTTGTCATGTTACTAGAAGCAAGTATACTATTATGAACAAGGTTCTGAAAGTCGGACCGGTCAGTGAACCGGTGAGACTACTGGGTTAAGGGTCAGTAGGTCAGACCGGAATCAAACCGGGGTCAGATCGGTATTAATTAAAAAATATAATTAAATTAAAAAAGGTCAAATATTTATAATTAAAATAATTATACATATCTCACTTCCCTACTAACACAAACCCAACAAAAAAGCCCAAGTCTCTCTTCCTTAATATCATTAGCTTCCTCCTCATATGCGGAAACCATGTACAAAGAATCTCCAGATCTGGAAATCGTGAGTTTTGCAAGAGTGTCCATCGAAAAACACCAAACGACGGCAAACAAGATCAATCAGATTTGATGACGAGAGAACAAGGTTTCATGGATGGAGGTTCAGTCTTCAGATCTCTCTCTCCTCCTTCTCCTTCTTCTACGTTTTGTTTTTTCTCAGGCGAACCCGGGAGCAAGTTTCAGGCGACAATTTTTCCTTAAAAAAAAAAAACTATGTGACTTGGTCAACTCGGCCGAATTGACCCCAAGTTACCTCGAAACCCGGGGTCACCCTTTAACTCAGACCGGTTTTCCGGTCCCAACCGGCCGGTCCGGTCCGGATTTGAAAATCTTGATTATGAACATAATAATTATTCATTCTATGTTAATAAATAAATTTCATTCTATCAAAACTCTTTATGTTGAATTTTATGACAACTTACATCTCACTTAGTTGACACCCACATCAGCCGACAGATCATATTAAAAACCTATAGAAACACAATAAAAAGACCACAGAAAACTAATCAAAAGTAAGATGAAATTATAAGAACTAACAAATTAATTTTTTTAAAAATTCTATAACTATTTTTTGGGCAGTGTCCTAAATTTTATAACTTTGATGAGATGGGAAGGACCTCCTCAATATCCTCGAAAAACAGTCTCTTGAAAGCGTCCATATGGAGAGCCTGCAAACAAATGGCAACAACGACGCCATCACCATCAACACTATTGAGAATAAAAGCTTTGCCTTCAGAATCCATGAAGCCCGGACCAAAATAAACGGGTTTGCCCCACCCGAAATCAGCCTCTCGATACGAAAAATTCATCCAACTAACCACAAACAGATTCGGATTCCCCTTAAATTCTCCTTCACACACAATCCTCGCAGGGTAGTGAAAATTGTATCTCACCACCTTCATCTCTTTCTCCCTCTCAATATAATCAAGAACAGACCTCACATACTGGTCCGTTAACCTCTCTAGTGCTTCCCTCACATTCCCTACAGCAAAACTCAAAGGCTTGTGTATGAGTTCGTGAAACGAACAGGTTGATGTGACAGTTGGAAAAGCTGCGTTCCTTGCATAACCACTAGGAAGTGGCGGTTTCAGACGGTTTCTACAGTTGGCCAGCGTCGACAACCTTGTTGGCTGGTCGTCGTTGCCGGCATAACGTGCCTTGCTGACGCACCTCCATATGTGCCCGGCGATCACCTCGAAACTACTGTATGGCCGTTTATTAGGTGAAGCAATAGAGTCGCCGGCTTTCTTCTTCAGTTTGTTGACTTGGTCTCTCGTGAGCTTCAAAACTACAACATCCGTCTTCGTTTCACGTTCTGACCCTTCTGAGCGGCCAGCCCAAATTGGGGGTGACTGGAACTCTGAATGGTCAAAACGCGGCGTTTTATTCAGTTTGTATGAATCAAGCACCGTTTGATCGTTGAACGGCATTTCGGTTGAAGCTAGAAGCTCTCCTCTCGCTAACTTGGCCCATGAGTTGATGAACCGCATGGCGGCTGTTCCGTCAACGACGGCACGACACATGGCCACCCCGATAGTGAGGCCGCCACATGAAAATCTGGTGAGCTGCACTGCCAAAAGAGGAACTTGTTCAATGGGACAACCATAATCAATGTGTGTTATGAGTTGCTGAACGATTTGGGCAGGCACAAAGTCACCCAGATCATCTAAAGTAGAGTGACAATAGGCTTGATAGAAGTGAGCTCCCTTACCATTGCAATGGAGTTCCCAGCGGCCGTGGGCGGTGGCAGACCAAGACAGTCTGCCGGCGAGGGGATAGTAAGGAACCAAAGCTTGGGAGAGAGAAGTGATTAGAATGTGATGGGGTTGAAAATAGTGAGTAGGGAAATTCTTGGAATTGTAAACGTAAAGGAGAGGAGCGTGAGTGGGAAGCTTGAATTGTTCGCATAAGGAGGAAGGTGAGGTGAGAGAAGGGGTAGGCGCAGAAGGAAGAACGGTGTGAGAAGATAGAATGGTAACCATGGCGGCGGTGCTTTGTTTGGCTTAATCCAACAATGAATGTATGGGATTTGGCTTGACATCCGCTGCAAGCCTACATATCTGCTGCAATTTAATTGCGTCGTTTTAACGCAAAAATTGTGCAGCTTTGCCCTTTTAAAAAAAAAAAATAAATATTTCAGGATATTGATTAAGGGGTTTAAATTTCTCATGTTACATGAGAAGAAGAAGATTTCTATAGTCACATGAAATGGTGGGACCCACACATATATATAATGCTAATTATATATGGGGTTTAAACTTCTCTTGTTGAATGAGAAAAAGAAAATTCCTACACACACATAAAATGGTGGGGCCCACATATATATATATATAATGCTCATTATATATATATATGTGTGGGTCCTACCATTTCATGTTTGTGTGACATGAAAATACACTTCTCCTACAACATGAGAAGTGTTTTTCCCATTATATATATATGTGTGGGTCCCACCATTTTATGTGTGTGTGACATGAGAATACACTTCTCCTACAACATGAGAAATGTTTTTCCCATTAACTAATGATACTAAAAAAATACTTCATGATCTTGAAAAAATATTTTATGATTTTAAAAAAAATATCCTAAAATATATTTTTAGTACCGTCAGTACCTGAAATAATTTTAGAATATTGACTGGTACTGAAAAAATACTATATTAAAAAATTATTTAAAGATCTTAGAAAAATATTTCAGGATACTAACTAATACTAAAAAGATATACGGACCCGTAGTGGAAAATACTTGATGATCTTACAAAAAATATGATAGGATGTTCTTTTTCTATGTCCTTGAGCGGATATAGGCTTGCAGCGGGTTTAATTTGCCAAATATGCAGAGGGTGAGCACCTTCTTTTTCTATGTCCTTGAGCCAAAAAATGCTGGTTTAATTTGGTAGCAAGCTAAGCGTTCGGTCTAGCAAATGGTAGGTTAAAAGAAGTGAGGATTGGTTTGAAATGTTAATGTTGATGGATCGTCCCTTGGAAAAAAACGGTGCAGCTGGAATTGGATTGGTGTGTCGAGATCGGTAAGGAAGAGATCCATTCATGGCTGAGTGTGTGGCTTTAAGAGAAGCTTTGTTGAATAGAGGAAGGTAGGTTTGATTGTGAGGTTTCTGTATGGAATTAATGGGAAGGAGAAATATGACAGTTAATTGGTTGCGAGTGGAAAAGCCTAGAAATTTTGCAGGAAATTCTCAGTCTGAAAGAGCAAATGCAAGGGGTGTCTTTTTCTAGCAAGATTGGCTGGAATTGATTCCATCTTCTTTAATTAATCATCATTGTGACCCGTGACTCTACTAAGCTCAGGGAATCCGAGAAGGGAAAGGATACAGGCTTTAGCAATGAGGTATTTAACGTCAACATTGGGTTACAATAAGGACCTATTTGCTTCACGGAATTTGAGATAGGGAATGGAAACTTAACAAAGTTTCCTGCTGAAAACGCGTTTGGTGCACCAAGTGTCCAGGAACCCAAATTCTCGGGCCCACCACTCTTCTCTCATATGTGGGAACTTGAGATCCCACCAAAATTAGTGGGATCTCAAGTTCCTACGTCACTAATTTAGAGCTGGGAATCAGGGCCGGCCCGACCCGACAGGGCCGGCCCTACAGGGCCTGGAGTAAGGAAAACATCTGTTTTTCAAAGCCCAGCCCGATAGTACCAGGGCCAGGGCCGGCCCTACAGGGCCTGAAAATTACTATTCCAGATTTTAACTATTTTTCCTTCTTTTTCCTTCGATTTTTTTCAAAGAAATATAATTAGTAAATTGTAACCATTAAAGTTCTAATCTATCAAATAAATGTTATCAACATTAATATCTAAACAATATAAATCATTCAACAAATAAACACATTTATTAATTCGTAATAAAAAATAAATAAACACAAAGAATATGTATTTTTCTTTTTTTTCAAAAAATATTAAACAAATGAATTCCTTTGTGTATGCCCACGAAAAAATGTCTTTCCCTCTCGTAATTTTGTGTGTGTCAGCAGATTCCTTCGATTCAGGCATGATTTTACTGACAGGTAAAAATAATTATACTTATTTTACACAAAATATATTTATAATTTATTACTTATATAATATTGTAATACCAAAGTATGTGTTTATTTAATATGAAAACATCCCTTCTTTAAAATTTATAATAACTAATTATGTGTTTTAATACAGAATAATAATAAACATAAAAAAAGGGTTATAGTTTAAACTAAAAAAATATAAGTAGTTACAAATAAATACAGTGGAAGTCTAGGTAATTAATTTTTTTTAAGAAAATGCTACAGTAAAACGGGCCTAACGGGCCGGCCCGATTAAGCCTGAGGCCCTACAGGGCCAATTTTAAAATTCTGACCTATTTTTTAAGCCCGAGCCCTACAGGGCCAGGGCTTAAACGGGCCGGCCCGATGGGCTTGGCCCGATTTCCCGGCTCTAGTCACTATTCACGTTTTTGGACATATTTATCCCTAAAATTCAAACTTGGCGGGAAGTTCGAACTTGGCAAGAAAGTTTGAACTTAGTGGGAAAGTTCGAATTTGGCGAAAATTCTTTTTACACGAGTTCGAACTTAACAAGAACATATTTTTTTAAAATATATTTTAGCAAAAAAAAATATTTTTCTTTTTTTATTTTGAATTAATTTCTTTTGAGGGTAAAATAAATATTTTCTAATTCTTTACCAACTACCACTCCTTCATTTTCTTCCTACCAAATAACTCAAGCCATCTTCCCTCATCTTTCAAATCTTCATTTCCCTCCCTTTAAGTTCCTTTCCCTCCTCACCTTGTACCAAACCGGCCCTAATTAAGACAGAGAAGAAGAATGGTAAGATTGAAAGTGGGTTCCTACGGTTCAGTGAATGGTTCCTTGTCTTTTGAGACTAGGAAACAAAGTCGGCATACTCTTCCATGTCACTATAGAAAATAGCTGTAAAGTACATCTTGCTTATATCCTAAAATATACTCTTAAATTATTTGCTTAACATGTGTAATCAACCATGATAGTTGATAGTTAAGAATAAAAAGTGATAAATTATATAGAGATAAAGTGAATTGGAGTCTTATATTTAATATTAAATCATACCCCCCTAGCTAGCTCTTAAGTTAGGAACCAGAAGTAGATTTTATTTGTCAAATTATATATTTTTTAGATTATCCTTATTGTGTAGATTAATTATGGTTTAGTTTCTAATACAAATTATTAAATGTTATTGTAGGTTGTCTACTAACTTAACTAATTTTTATAATATTTATAAATTAATTCTCTCACATGTACGTTAGCCAATAGTCATAGGAGGAGACCAATTTTGCCCCGTACTGGAATAAGAGATATATATAGCATTAAATATCCTATAACCTATGTTAATATATAATTTTTTATTTGAAAGTCATGATGGTGATCAAATGAATAACATGAAACAACGCTCCTAACTTAAGATTACTATCATCAAAACAAAATTGAATCTTGTTTAGACGTAAGATTTTGACTCGAAGCTGGTTTGAGGTAGACGATTGTGTAATGCGTTTATCTTTTTATGTGAAGACTATTCCATTTAAACATCTCTTCTTCTCAATTATTTTGTTTTAATAATAAAAAATAGACGCCTTGTTAGACTCTCCCTGTTTTAACAAGAGAAATTACTCTCAATGACACACGCAACCCCAAGTGAATGATGAACACGAGGCGCTTCTAAAGTCCGGCATATATACAGGTTAGCTAGGTTTGTCGAATTGGCTAATTTTATCCACTTCGGCTTTGTGTTAGGTTTTGAAATTCGGACATCTTTAGCGTAAGAAGGACTTTTGGACCCACGTAAACCCAAAAACAATGGGTTTGCCGATGTTTGTTTTTATTTTTATAATATTAAATTAAATTCCTAAAGAAAACTTATAGACCTAACCCTTATGACCAAGCCCTGTTTCATAATCCCAGGGGAGCAATACAATTGAATAAAAAATTCATTCATCAATTAATTTATCAACCAGCCTTAGTGAAAGGTGCTTCAAGTCCGTTCAGAAGAACATCCTAAAAAAATTAGCTGCGGTCTGCAGTGAGAGCTATCAATTAGAGGTATTTTTTAGAGCACTAATTGCAATTTAAAGTTTTTTTTTTTTTTTAAAAAAGGAACTAACTTGCTACATGTAAATTATCTCATTCTCCGTGCATAGCGCAAGGATAGCATTTCCCTTTACATCCAGCTGGTCTAGCAGGGAATTGAATTACACGGACAGAAACGTTTGAACATGCAGAATTGTGTCATATTCACACACACAGACTCGTTATTTGCTCAGCATAACGCGAGGCAGGATTACTATATAAAGTGTATCCCGAGCAGCCACTATTCTGCGTCCTTGACCTTCTCAACAGCTCCTTGATTCAAATTCTCTGCTTCTTTTATCTGACTTTCTATGTCTGCCTTTTTTAGGAGAAGGGCTTCCAATTTGGTGTTCATTTTTTCCAGCTTTGACTTTAGCTTGCTAACATCCTTGCTCTTATCCTTCTCACCCACTTTTCTCTTCTTCCCACATTTGTCCTTGTCTTCTTTTTTCTTCTTCTCTATTTTAGCTTCCTTCCCATCATCTTTTTCTCCATCTTCCTCATTCTCTTCCTCTTCACCTCCTTCCACTTCAATCTCCCTCGAAGCATCATCACCCTTCATATCCCGTTTATCCTCTTTATCTTCTGATTTCTTCTCCTTCTTCACTTCTTTCTTGCCCTTTTTCTCATCCTCATCCTTCTTTTCCTTCTTCTTCTTCTTCTTCTTCTCCTCCTCTTCGCAGTCCTCATCTTCATCTTTTTTTCCCTCGTCCTTCTCTAAATCTTCTTCCTTCTTCTCCTTTTTCTTCGTATCCTTGTCCTTCTTCTCTTCGCCATCCCCACCTTCATTTTTTACTTGGTCTTTCTCTAACTTTTCATCCTTTTGTTTCTTTTCCTCTTTCTTCTTCTTATCCTCACCCTTCGTTTTCTTAATCTCTTCTTTATCCTCCCCTTCATTGTCTTTCCCCTTCTCCTTCTTTACCTTTTTCTTCTCCTTATCCTTCTTTTTATTCTTGTCCTCTGCATCCTCATTCTCTCTGTCTTTTACTTCGACCTTCTCCTCCTTTTCCTTTTTCTTCTCCTTCTCTTCACCATCCTCATCTTCTTCACCCTTCTCCTTCTCTTCACCATCCTCATCTTCTTCACCCTTCTCCTTCTCCGTGTCAATGTTTATATCTTTTTCCTTCTTTCCCTTTTTCTTCTCCTTATCCTTCTTTTTATTCTTATCCTCTCCCTCCTCATCCTCTCTATCTTTTCCTTCGACCTTCTCCTCCTTTTTCTTCTTCTTCTTCTTCTCTTCACCATCCTCATCTTCTTTACCCTTCCCCTTCCCCTTCCCCTTGTCAATTTTTTATCTTTTTCCGTCTTTTCCTTTTTCTTCTCCTCACCATCACCCCCCTCCTCCTCTTTATCTTTCTTCTTTTTCTCTTCATCCTTATGTTTGTTCTTCACCTCAAGTTTAATCTCCCTTTTCTCTTGCTCCACCCCACCTGGGCTTTTATCCCCAGTCTTCACCTCAAGTTTAATCTCACTTTTCTCTGGCTCCACCCCACCAGGGCTTTTATCCTCGATCTTCATTTCGACAGATACTTTAGTCTTGTCATCCATATCTAGAATATTATCTCAAGAATTTATGTAAAAGGCCTTCTTGACTGAATCTGAAGGTCCCTGAAAAACATGAGTCAGTAAAGAAGTAAAACCGTTAATTTGCATGATGAACTCAAAACACACCTAACAACATATAAGATAAGCATCACATGCTACTTTAATCAATTATTAAACGAATGTAGCTTCCTTGAAAAGAAAAAAAAGATAAAAAAAAAAAAACCAGCTATATGAGCAGCTCACGCAGGGCAAATGATAATCGATCAATTCGAATTCTTATATAGTGTTAATATGGCTAAGAAGGAGGCAGTATTGAATCATTAACCAAACCATTTGGCCTCATTGGGATTAGTCGGTCCGTTAAGTTTCAGAGATTTTGCGTCACGCTTAGACAGAAAGAGGAAAAAGGATTATATGTAATTGGTAATAATGTTGGATATATCAGTCGTAATATAACAAACATTAATTTTTGTTGCAGTAAAATTCACTCGAGGGACAATTGGAGAGACTGAGATGCATAGTGAGCACTTGCTTAACATGATACTCTCTCTTTGTAGAGAACTGACAGGTGCCCAATACGCCCTGTCAGTTTCGGTTGATCAAAACTGAGTCGCGACTGCTACGATGAGTCAGTGAATCGTTTTATCGCTAGTATTAAACTACATGATTAAGATCAAATCAATCCCCAACCATGACTGAATCAAACAAAGCAGAGCAAAGGTTTCAACTACAAAACAAAATAGCAAGAAAAACTCCCAGCATAAAATCCTAATTAAATGACTCTTTCTTCAGGGTCGAAACGCTAATCAGCCTCAGTGGACTAACAACAAATTTCAGAACCGATCCAGCTGGATAAGATGTATCAAAAGAGAATTAATGCATAAATTTAGATTTGACCAAAACATTTCCAAGCAATCGAATTCAATTCCAGACATGGAGACACGGATCAAAGGATGGAAAACACGATCAGACCATCGAAATTACAACAAGCCAGAGGATCGGATGACAGTTAAATCAGATGCAAAATCTGAAGGCAAAGATAGAAAAGGTACCGGTTGCTGATTGGACGCAAAGAAATGAAGAGCAGCTCGCTGGAGAGAAACAGAGTATCCGTTATCTGGAAGATTACAAGGATCGATGAGTCGGTGGATGGGTTTTGAGGGATTTATATAACTTTGATTCGATGTCTTAAAGTGAGGTGGGAAGTGGGAACTGCTCGGATTATAATTCCTAAGCATGCGACATTGAATGTTGAAATAGCTCAGCGGTGTGACGGTTCGCTTGGAATTTCCGCGTCGAGAGCGAGGTTTCAGGTGACACGGCATTTCTTTCACCGCACGACAGAGACAATCATTTCCGGGCCCATTAATCTAGCTCTGCTTCAATGTTTAAGGTCCAATTTTGTTTTAATTTTAATTCTATTAATCTGTTTTTTTTTTTTTTTGCTAAACAAATTTATTAATCTGTTTCACTTAATATATTTGCAGCACTGTATTAGACTATTAGTACTAATTTAGATAATTGATTTTAATATTTGTTGTAATGTGGAATCTAATTTATAATTATTTCTTTTTCTTTTCTCCCCTTCATTGAGGGCTTTGCTCTGGTCAAAGTCAAATAGGATGTTTTGTATTTCAATTATCTAGGAGAAAATTTGGCTGAGATGGAACCTCTTTTTTGGAAAAAAAAAATACACAGCGAAAAGAAGGAACAAGGACACAGACAATTTAAGACTTGTTTCTAATGATAATTTGGAGCTTTCAAAACTATATTTTTATGGGTAAATATATAAGAGAAGTTTTTCTGACATAGGCAAATGTGCTTATGATTAGTAACTCCAAATAAATACTTATTGAGTGTTAGGTTATTTTAAGTGATTTTGTGTGGTATGAGATAAATATATTAAGAGAGTTTTATCTTATAAACAATTAAAAAAGGGAGAATTTTTTTAATCGGCTGTGGTGCCTCTCAAATAGTCAAATACCCTCTAACTAAAAATAAATTGAGATTACAAGGGTTGTTCATTGAGGAATTGATAGAATAACATAAAGGAGGAGGAGAGGTATGCGCATTGGGTCGGGACGAATTCGAGATCAAGGTTTTGGTAGGAGAGAAGAGAGATTGTCGATAGAGCTTTGAACTAGGGCAGGCCTTTGAAAGATCCAAGGTCAAGATCATGCGAGCCGACACGAAGCTAATTTTATAAATTTCAACTATTTTCTTGTGTTTTTTTTCAAAAAAAAATATAATTAGTAAATTATAACAATTAAAGTTCTGATTTATCAAATAAATGTTGTTAACATTAAGGTATAAACAACACATATCATGCAATAAACAAATACAGTCATTAATTTATAATCAAAATTAAATTATTGTCCTCCAATAACTCACACAAAGCATAAGCTTCTTACCACTAAACAACATGCGTATGATGACTATCATTTTCATCTTCTTTATCATTATCATCATTTTCAAAGACATTTGAATTTGCTTCACTCCGAGTAGTAAGCTATGCTTCATAGGCAAAAATATCAAGAATTTCTTCTTTCGCATCACGAATACATCCGTAATCTTTATTTGCAACAAATAATAAACTAAATTAGATCATAGTTATTATGTATTTGTAATTAATTGGATAAATCACTCTATAACAGAAACAAAATACATATAAATTAGTAAATTACCATCAAATATGAATTTATGCATCCAGTTGCGAGTGCAAATAAGAACTTGAACATTACATGAAAGAATGAAACTTATATATTTTGTTAGAACACGTGAACCAATACTAAAAGCTGATTCACTGGCTATTGTAATAATTGAAATGCTCAGAATATCAGTTGTCATCTTTGAAAGAATCGAAAACATTTGTTTAGTATAGTTCAACCAATTCAAGACATTCAATTCTTTCTAATTATCTGGCTTCAGTATTAGTTCTTTCAAATAAGTTTCCAATTCAGACTTGTTCATTGAAGAATGATCCATACTCGCATAAATATTTTGATAATCCTAAATCATTAGAAGACATTAAAGTTTTTCAAAAAATTAACGAGCCGGCCTTTTTAAGCTCTCAGTCCTACGGAGCTGACTCTTTTAACCTCGACTTTATTTTAATAAACTTGGCTTTTGAAGGGTCAGGGCTTAAGGACCCGTTTGTTAGGGAGAAAGTGGGCAATGGAAAGGGAAGATAAGAGAGTTCCCAGGCAAAAAATGTGTTTGGTTGGCGAATATTCCTTCGTGTAACATTCCCACGACTACAAATCTTCCATCAACCATTGAAAAGTGCTTTCCATCCAAGAGAGGCTGGAATGTTGAAATCTTCCGGGAGAGGTAATTAATGGGACGAAAAAATCCCCTATAAACACCTACGATGCGAGAACGAAGATCTGCGAGAATGAGGATCTGCGACAAGGTCGAGCTAAAGGCTGCTTAAACGACAATCGAAGGGCAAGTTTAAGGAAGGGGAGACGATTCTCGAATCCAAGTAAGTCGAAATGGGTGTACCTGCTTCTTCCAAATTTTCGAAAACCTGGTCTATGTTACTGTACTTGCTTCTTGCAAATTCTCGAAAATTTGGTTTATGTTACTGTACTTGCTTCTTGTAACAAACAAACATAGCACAAGCTTGGTTGTTGTTAAGTATTGAATTTTGGACTTACTTTCGTTCTGCTGTTATGAGATATGAAATTATGCAGAAGTTTGGTCACTGTCAAAATTGGTTTGATCACGTTTGTTTTTTAGTTACTAACGTTCGAACGTATTTATAAAGTTCGAACGTCTTAGGGGTAATCTCGGAATTTCACCTAATCTTCCCACTTAACCAACACCCAATTCTTCATATCAAACATTACATTTTCCTTCAACTAACTTTCTTTCCCTAGTATACCAAACAACTCACATTTTTAAAGTTCCCTCCTAATCTTCCTTTCATTTCATTTCCTTTCCTTCCTCAAATCTTCCGCGTAACAAACAGGGCCTAAATATCGGTCCGACCGACGGTCAATTTCCCAACTCTAATTGTCAGATATTTCTATACTAGGGATGAAAAAACAAGCAAGGGGATAACCTCTATTTATAGGGGTATGGGGACCACCACAACTTACCGCAGTTAATGCTTAGTTGATTCCACGATGAATTGTATTAAGACGCGATGGACGGAAGTTTGTTGGCAAATAGATTGCGTGAATTTAGGTGAAATGCTTATTTTGCCACCATCTGCTTTTACTTCTAAGGGATGTCCTTTCACAAATATTGACTATGCAAATGCAATTAAAAAAAAAAAAAATTGTCACGGGAGGAAGGTGACTGTACAAAAATGGGTGATTATTTTGTTACGAGTATTAAAAAAATTGTTTAAACAAATAATCAATTGTTTAATCTGGTAAACATCACCATCTATCCCCAGCAAAAAATTCTCACGTATTACAGCCAACACTGACGTCAGATAGCAGGTCAATTCAATTATCAGTCAATTTCATTTAAATAACACTGCATCAAGTCCTCTTGATTTAGGAACGCTAAAACTGTTCCAAAATTATTGAATTAAAATAATAATTACAACCAATTAAAAGAAAATTACGAATCAGTGGTGTCCCCACTCACAGCTATAATTGATTATTTATTGAGATCGGTAAATTTAAAAAAGATCTTATTTCATTTTCAACGTTTTCCGGAAGAAGAAAATTGCTTCCAAGCTGTCTCCGCTCCATCTTGTCTATCTGTCTTGGGGCTGGTCCCAATTCCATGCCAAGTATCCAACTCATCAGATTAAAAAGAAAATCAAAACCACGCTCCTTCCTTCACTTTACTCTTTCTCTCTGCAGATTCCAAGGCCTGGCTGCTATCTTGATCACCAGGCCATTACCAGCTATCGATTATTATTTTCTCACCTTTGATAAAGTTTCACCCTTCAAATTTTTTAGCTCTCTCCCACAATGAACGATCTTCTAACGGTAATGTTTTGTTCTTTAAGTTGTTTTATGGTTTTGCCATTGTTGATTTACGAAGTCTTCTTATTTGTTGGGATGTGTTTGGGTGTTCTAGTTCTGGTCTTGTGCTGATCTAGTATTGGCTATAGTGGGATATTTGATTTTTTTTTTTTTTTGCCGCGCGTTGGGCAATCTGGATGCGAGTTTTAGTTCACCGTCTGCATAAGTCTTTCCGCTCTCTTCCAGAGAAAAGGTTTGAAAATGTAGAAATTTGGAGATTTCGAATTCTGAATAGTTTGATTTGATGTTTATATGGCCCCTGCGGAAATACGCAGCTGTTGGCTAACTGTGATGGACTTCAAATACTTTTCCCAACTCGATCTACCAATTCAGAGGTCTTTTCTATCTTGTTCATCAGATTTTAGAAATTGGAGTTTCGTTACTTGGACTGAAGTACCGATATTGTGTAAATGTCAAATGATTTGATTTGGCATACGACTACGACATTCTAGTATGCTCGTCCGAAATAAGAGATTACCTGGATAATGAACTTTGATCTGGGTTTTAGATAATATGCTCCTGCTTGGCAACTTTGTAGCATTTCAAGTTCAGAGAGAAGGAAATTTTTCAAATGTGGCCATGTAGAAGAATAAAAGCCTCATAGAGGAGGAAAAGTCATTTTTGGGTTACATTTCTTTGCAAAGGGTTACGTTGGTTTTAAATCGTGGCCATATGCGAGAGAGGGTTGCGGATGTATTCCAAGTCATGTCGCAGATGCATTCATTGGCATGCCTTTGCCTTTGATTGATTTTCCTCTACTCAAACATACTTAAAAGGAAAAAAAAAATGTTAGATTTAAACATAGATTAAAGAAAATGTCATATTTGACAAGAGCACACTTCTAGCTCCTTAAATTTTTCTCGGATCTTGATTTAGTTCCAGAAATTTATTTTGGTTTAATATATCCATCAAAGTTTAAGAAAGGTTCAATATCATCCTTTGCCTATCTATGCCAACTCCATTATCTGAAGTTTCCAGCGTGGCTGTATAGGCTTAATGCTGAAGATCACAGGTTTAAAACTGTTAGTCACTATGATGTAGTTCAAGATTGGTCTTTCTGTTTGATTTAGACCTGAGCTGTCAAATATTTTCCCTGTTAGCGTCTTCATTCAACCCGTAAAACCATGTATGAGCCATATCCCATTGGTGGAACTAAGAAACATTAGACAAGAGTCAGGGGAATTGATAATAAAACAGCTTTTCTGGAACTTTGCGGATGATATTGAACCAAAATAAAATTTTGGAACTAAATGGAAGGTTGAGTCACATTTGGCAACTAAATTGGTGCTTTTTGCTTGAATTATTTGTTTCAATTTGAGGGAATGTAAGTGTTTTATAACTGACCTCCTTTTTTGGTACATAGAAAGTTCATTGGATAGGGAAACTGCATATTGATCTTTTATTTCCTATATCCTGTACTGAATAAAATCAGATCCATAGCTCAAATTTGTAAACTGGAATATGGAGGAAGAAAAACTGAATACAATCACACCACAAAATATTTGCTTCTCCTGATGGTCGGTCAAGTAACAACATTCATCCTTTGAATTAGAGTCGGGTGCCTTCATGACTTGTGTTGATGTGAAATAACTGCAAAGTTCTTTAGACGAAATGGTTCTTGGTGCTCTAAATTTTACATTTTTGCTAGATAAATGCCAGCTTCAGTGATATAGAATATTGTAGTATTGTAGTTTTTGATAATTTACTAGGACGTGCAGATAGCAGCAGCAATAAGAATGGGCGCCTCATAATCTAGTGTGGCCATTCTCCAGTTCTGTCACTTACATTTGAGTCATATATGCTGATGATTGGATCTCTTTGTAGGATTCATTTGAGATCCCTCGTGAGCAAGGTAATGTTGGTGGAGATATTGAGCTAGGGGCAAATGCAATGAATTCAGCAGACACGGGCTTGGATAACTTCTTTAAAAAGGTATTATAAATTTATTAAATATATATAAGCCTCTAATTAGCATGATCTATTGCATAATCTCATCTAGATTCTTTTGATTCTTTGTGCTTTTTTAGGCCAACTAATTAATCTTGTGCATTTTATTTATGTAAATTTCATGTTTCACTGAAAAAATAAAAATAAAATATGGTCAGTGAATTTGCATGTCTCAATTTTAATGTTACTGTGAATTATGGTTTCCAGGTTCAGGAGCTTGATAAGCAATATGCAAAACTGGATAAACTTCTAAAAAAGCTCCAGGTATAGTTGTTCCACTCTCTTGCACCTGGCCCCTGGCCCCTGTTTGCTGTCTTCCTTATGTATGAACATGTATTGAGTTGATTTTTCTTGACTCCATAGATTTCTAATGTTTATAATGATATTGAAATATGATACATGAATGGTTGGCATTAGAGGCATGGTATTGATTTAAGTGTAATTTGCATCGTCTGGGTGAACTAGGTTGTTCACCCATGGTCAATCAATCTGTAGAAACAGTAGTGATAGGAAAATTGGTCATAATGATCACTTGTGGGAAGCCTAGAATTGCAATTTTCTAGAGCTCTTCTAGTACTTTAGTTTTTGCGACACATAACAAACCTGTCAGAATGAACAATTTATTTGCAATTTTCTTGGGCAAGAGAGGAAAAGAGGACAGCGAAATGACAGCATTTGGATTTTCTTTTTCTATCTTCCAAAGTACAAAAGAAAAAACTTTAGAGGTTGCTTGGTAGTTTCACGTCTAATTATTTTATTGCAGTTGACTGTCTATACTCTGAACTAGATTAGACAAGCTTTCTGATAATGTTAGTGTTAAAATTTTATGCAGGATGCCCATGAGCAGTCCAAAGCTGTAACCAAGGCTCCTGCCATGAAAAGTAAGTCCAACCTAATTTACTTTGTCATCTTTTACATTGCCTATATGCAGTTTTGTATTTCCCAACACCCCAAAGTCCTTTCTCCATTTTGTTTTTCTCCATCTCTTTATGTTGTTAAAACTGCCTCAATGACCTGTTCTACGCGGTCAATCGAGAATATTAAAGAGGAATTGATGAGTCCTAGCCTTGTCCTATAGTATCTGCAATTTGGCAACTTGATGATTAAAATTAATCATTTATATAATATGGTGCGGTATGTGTGCGAATATGCAAACTAATACTCCTTTGTGGCTCATATAAGAGGAAAAGTAACTCCGGAGCCTAGTTGTAAAGTAATAAATAGAAAGCAAAAGAGAACAGTTTACTTGATAAAGAAGTAGACTTAAAAGATTGGTGATCTTGTGTGATCAAATAAAGTTCATAGTATTAGACTTATTATATATTATTTCTATGCACTCAGTAATTCTGCTTGATCCAATACTCCTCTGCAGCTATTAAGCAGAGAATGGAGAAAGATGTTGATGAGGTTAAGAAAATTGCCCATCATATCAAGACGAAAATTGAAGAACTTGACAAAGAGGTGAGAAATGAGATTTATATTTTTTATCTTTCTGTGCTTTGTTTGCTACCTTGATTCTAGCTATGAACTCCCTTGCCTCCTTTTATGACTCATTATGTGTTGCAGAATTTGGCAAATAGACAGAAGCCTGGGTGTGGAAAGGGATCAGGAGTTGACCGGTCTAGAACAGCAACAACCACGTAAGTCATGATCTGAATTTTTATTTTTCATTTTCATTGACTCATGCCTTAGAAAACTAAATTTGATTTGGGGATTGCATTGCGTATATGGTATAGTATACAGTTTTAACAGTACACTGATTTTTCATGATTCTTCAACCATTCACGGCGCAAGTTCCTTCACTGCTTAATCATACCCTGTTGAGACTGAAAGTTTTACTTAAAATCATCATTACAAGATATTATTGGAAATCAATATTTCATGTTCAAGGCAACCATTTTGGGATTTTGCATGATGTTTGTTTAAAACGAAAAAGATTTTGCATGATCTTTCATGACTTCTTGGATTGCATTCTATTGCAGTGCCTTGAGAAAGAAGCTGAAGGACAAGATTGCTGAATTTCAGGTAGATTGATCTTAATATTTTTGTGAGATATTTTTAAATGAACAAGATTTTGTTCTTTAATCTAACTTGTTTCAAAAATCTTTGCAGGTCCTACGGGAAGCTATCCATCGAGAATACCGTGAGGTTGTTGAGAGACGCGTCTATACAGGTTTGAATTTCTACTTGTTACTTGTTGAGTTTAACCATCTGCAATTTGATGCATACAAGTTTCCTTGATATAATTTTTTTTTTTCATTTGGTCATGTAATTGTCAGTAACTGGCACGAGGGCTGATGAGGAGGTACTTTTCATATTCTAAGTTTTTGCTTTACTCGAAGAAAATGTCTTTTTGAAGCTATTCTTATAATTATTTAACATTGTGCAGACAATTGATAGATTAATTGAGACAGGAGATAGTGAACAAATTTTCCAGAAGGCTATTCAGGAACAAGGAAGAGGCCAGGTTTGTCTATTCTCCTATGTGTGGCTTTTGCCTTTACTCCTCCTCAAGTCCCTATCCAAGATCTCTAAATCTTATCAGTCTGAATGTTAACATTCCATTTTGCACTTCTTCATCTCTCCATATTTGTGTATGGGGGCTGGATGAAATATGTTGTTGAAATTCCTTGGAAGGCAATACCTAATGCCCTGAGATTTCAGTATTTTCTCCCCCTTGTTTCTTACATTTTAGTTATCTTTGCAGATAATAGACACCCTGGCAGAAATTCAAGAACGGCATGAAGCAGTTAGAGATGTTGAGAGGAAACTTCTTGAATTGCAACAGGTATTTAATCAGTCCATTTTGATTGATCAAATTAGTGTAATAATATATTAGTCTGCTTATTAGCAGTGCTGGTGAACTTAGTTTGGAGTATTGCATGCATATGTACCTTATTTATTTTGGCACTTTTTGTGAATAAAGCTTTATCCATAAACCCCGTAAAATATATCAAAGGCAACATAACTCTTTTGAAAGATGTAATTGAAGAACAATTTAGGGGGGGAAGAAGGAAAAAAGGAAGAAAAAAAAAGAGGAAGTGTCCTTGGATGTATCATGGCACATTCTCATACAAAAAGACGAGACATGAAATCTGGACGATGATATTGAAAGATTCTATGTATCTGCAGATATTCATGGACATAGCAGTGCTAGTGGATGCACAGGGGGACATGCTGGACAATATAGAATCACAGGTATTTTGAACACTCTCTTGGATACAAGGCAGTCATTGAAATAGAATTTTAACCAGGAAAAGAAAATCACATGGAGTGCTTATGTTGATACTATTATTTTGCTGTTATTTCCATTTAGGTGTCAACTGCAGTAGATCACGTGCAGCAAGGCAACACTGCTCTCACGAAAGCCAAAAGCCTTCAAAAGAGTTCTAGAAAATGGATGTGCATTGCAATCATTATACTCCTTATTGTTGTCATAGTCATTGTCGTTGGGGTCATCAAACCTTGGGTTAACAAGAAGGGTGCTTAGTTAACTCTTACGTTATGTAAATAGTCCCCGGCACAAGCTGATTTTTTATTGATCATTCTTATTTGTGCGTGTTTCAAACTGCCCTTTGTTCTTTTCCTGTGCATGGATATTGGTGCCAAGCATGTAACAAGATTGAGTTGTACAATGTCGGAGACGAAACGATTGAATTCATTTATTCATTAGCATTTTGTTCACGCTATATAATTCATGTTCTTGCCTGTTTCATTTCCTTTAATTTCTATCATAAGTTTTATATATATACCAGTGGATCATAGATGGAATGGAAGAAACGTGATGTATTATTCTTCATTGACAGATTCCCTCTTTTTTACCTGTGCTCATCTATTTAAAAAGTGCACCCAGAAGGGAGAGAAGCATCATTTCTTATTATTTGTAGCTATATTGATGGATTCTCTCTCTTCGTCCTCTATACATCCATGACGTAAAAAGCAATTTTGTTTACAACAATGAAAATTTGGTAGAACTTCGTCGAAGCCATAATTCATACATAACCATGTAGAAAGCGTCGAAATCGACAGGAGATGAGTGCCACTTGAAGTGTTTCCTCACCTTCAACACATTGCTGTGTAGCTTCTGGTACTCCTGAGGACTGATGTCTTTGAGCACCTTCTTCAGCAAAGGTATATCAATGGCGTTCACTACCACAGAGAAGCTGTTCCAGTTAAGCACGTCGGCGAATGGGAGGTCGTAGTAGTCAGCAACAACCACAGGAACACAACCATAATATATAGAATCTCCAATACGAGCCGTGTTCACTTCATAGCCTTTAGCGTGCAAGCAGAACTTGCTTCCTAATAATTCATCAGCATAAGGTGTTCTTAGTCGTCCAGCGTGAGCAAATATTTCAGTGTCGTTTCCCCATGTTCTCACCAGCTGTTTTCGTTCTCGGGAATTCATTCCTCCCGCAAAGAAGGCCAGCTTTTTCCTGTGACATTGTTAACCAGCAACAAATCCAAATAAGTGTATGCTCTTATGGACCAATTGAAATCATATTAAGGAAGTAATCAGAAAAGTGACAAAATTGTGGAGCAGAGATATAAAGTCCAATGAAATTCATGTTAGGTTGAAGGCATACCTATCTGAGGAAGCAAGGTTAGGAGGATTTCCTTTTCGAGGCCAAATTTGTGGGAGACAGGTGTCCTTATGAGCAATATAGCCAGTTAAGAAATAACTAGAAGAACAAACAACCTGGATGGCATTGAACTTCACTTGGGGAGCTTTTTCCATGGCGGTTCTTCCCACAGAATGACAGGCGACATAAAAGTGATCGGCGCCGCCGGATCGGTTCCAGTAGGGATACTTGTGACTGATTTCGCGAATGTAGTCTCTGACGAAGCCTTGGATTCCTCCGACGCCGACTCTGCGATCGTGCCTCAGGCTCGCAATGGAGAAAGGCATGAAGAAGAGATCTGCGTTTGCTGGATCGTGTGTGAGGAATTGGCTGTTCATGAGAGCCTTCTTGAAGTAGCTTTCACTGGCGTAGTTGCCGCCGGGTTCTTCATCCGCCGGCAACAGCACATTGGCGAAAGCATCGTCCTTTCTGTGAGGATACACGTATATCTTGAAGCTTCTTTTCATTTCTTCGTAGTCTTCCATAAACATGTCTCTCTCATGATACACGTCCTTCTTATCACTTTCTCTCTTACCTTCAGAATCAGTTAAAATTTAAAACTAGTCAACTTTGCCATGGAATCACCCATACAACCATGGTCAATTACAACCTACATTCAGCCGCTGGGCACAATAGTTATGGACACAAATGATCTTGGAATAACCTCATCCAATACAAGCAAGCAAAAGTTGACACCACCTAAGAATTTCTAATTTGTCTGGTTAGAAGATACCATCTCTTCGTATTGTAGATCTTATATTAAGTTTGCATTCATTGTAAATGAAAGCTCTCTACACTTCTCTTAACCAGCTAGTTGGTCAGATTTTCAAACTAGATAGAAAATTTAATTGAAAAATATTAAAAAAATTGATCTACTGAAAAAGAGAAGAAAACAGAACAATTAATTAAAAGCTTTATATGCGCCTAGCATTTAATACGCGTATAATGGAGTATTGCTCGTTTATATATGATACAAAATCATTTTTGGGTGATAAATTGTGACCGGAATCATTGGAATAAATTAAAGCTTGTCGCAAAAATGATACCCAAATGCTTGGGAGAGGAAAACCAAATGCATATTGCACAGCTCTGATGACCATAATATATGTTGATAACTTTAGAAACAAGAAACCTGAAGAAAAAAAATCAAACTGAAACAGCATGGATCAAGACTTCTTTCGCCAGAAGGATTAATTACGAAATGAAAAAAAAAAAACCCAGCCAATTGATGTTGAAAATGTAGCGAGTCACAGAAGAATTACGAACACGAAAGTTCCTGATTGGAATAATATATGGAAGCAAAAGAATGATAAAGAAAATAGTAATACAATATGCCTACCGGTGGTTCGTTGACTTTTAAAAGCTTCACCGACAGCGTCTTCGGAAGCAACAGAGTTTAAGGAGGGAGAAGCATTTGTGTGTAAGGTTTGGATGAGACGAAGGGTGGTCGGAGAAGGGTGAGGAAGAAGCTCAGACGGTGGCGATTCCAAGAATAAAACAGATGGGTTTGGGTGTAGGAGAGGGATGAAGAAGTTGGAGATTGAGTAAAAGCAGAAGAGCAAGAAGAAATAGGAGGACAAAAGAGCCAGCCATGTGGGTTTCAGCTTCAAGAACAAGCCCTGTTGTGAACTTCTCTGAGAAGAGTAGGAGGGAAGACGATCCATGGCGCCAGAGAAGAGACACGGAGAATTGCGAAAAAAACAGTAATTAATAGACCAGGACCAGGAGCACAACACAAACGTTGACTAGGCTTCAAAGACAAACAATTCAAAGGGGTCAAACTCGTGTATTGGGGTTTGGGCCTCGCCGCCATTTAAAGCCCATTAAGATAATAAAACATGGGGGCCTTGTCCCTTTAATCTCAAAAGCAGGTTAGGTCCACCAGATGAGAAACCGATGGATCCAAGTACCAAACCACGCACGCCCTTCTCTTTCTCTATCTCACATTTAGTTGGTTGCTTTAGAATGTTCGGTAATTGGCTGTGTTTGCTCTATATGATCACGTGCCCTCCAACAGACGGCTTTTCACTCTACAAATTAAAATCTGATCAGCTACCCACTCCACTCCCAACTTCTGTACTTCTCTCTCTCTCTCTCTCTCTCTCTCTCATTTTTCCAACTTTCTTGCTGTTTTCAGCTCAGCTCTCTCTCTCTCTCTCTGTTTACCTGGTATGTATCTCTCCATTCGATCTTTTAACATTCACTTGTACATATATGTATGACGTTTAACATGTTTAGTTTCCAAATAGCTTTTATTCAATATGACTTTTATGTAATATAGGGTAAAAATTAAATTGTATAATGTGATTTAGGACCCCTTTAGATTAGCGTGGTGGCGGCGGAATTGGTTTTTTTTAATATAACTTTTACAAACTTAAAATAGGATAACAGTTAGATTGTAGATGTGATTTATGTTAATCTCATCTGCACTATGAAAAACATTCTTTTAGTGACTTCTTCTTAAAAATAGTTTTTGACTTAAAACCCCGTTTGAAAATATGACTACCAAAATATCTCATTTTACTTCCACTATGTTTTTTCAGCTCCCACTGCCTTCCCACCCAAATGTTTGGATTGGTATCTTTTCTTATATTTAATTTATTCTCTCTCTACGGTAGAAAAGCCAAAAACATAAAATTTTAAGTTATAGTTTAAAGGAACTTTTGGTAGTTGAGACGCATGTGTGGGATTCCAAACATAATCCCAAACACATAGTAGTATTACATGCATCATCTGTTTCAATTGGTATCGTTTTCGGCAGATCAGAGAGAAGTTAAAGCACTCACACGCTTATGAGAATGATATGTGAATTTGTTTTGCGTGCGACTTTCACGAAGATATAGACACATACTTTCACGAAGATATAGACACATACATAGATGTCAATGTTTTTTACTTTGGTTTCAACCGTGAGAATCGCCCCGTGCATGCCACTCTATTCCATATAGTTAACTGACATGCAAGATTACAAGTAAAATCGTTAGATATATCTGTGGTCTTATTAACTAGTGCGTAGTTGGTATGAGTTTCATTAAAAAGTTTATATATTGATTAAAAAAAATGATATATCGATAGACCTTTTTTACATACACATTTTTTTTAACAAAATATCGAACATTTATTCATATATGCATTGAAACTTAAAAGGAAAAAACTTCAACTTTATTGTGTGTTTTTTACATGATCCTATATATATATATGTCTCTATTCACATTTATTTTTTTATGGAAGTAATCAGTGGGACGATATACTGCTAGAAAAAATTAATGTTTTAGACAAAGCGTGTCATACTATGAAACTTGCAGAAAATTCTAAGGATGGAAGGGAGTAGTAACACCATTTAAGAAACATTTCTAAATGGATATTATAATTGAGTTATTTTTTGCATATCAGTCTCAATATTAACAATATCCTTTTATACAAATTAAACTGTTAAAACATAAATAAATTAGCTAATATCATGTAAGCGAAATAAATTCTCTTATTTATAATTCAGATGCTCCACTTCTGCACAGCCATTATCTCCTCAAACAGCAGTCAATAACAACATACACATAAAAGGGGAAAACACGAGATTTCTACAAAGATGTTTTCTATGTTTAGAAAGGCTAGCTAGTGCGTGATATAAATGTTGTGTCAAACACTTGTATGCCAAAGAAACTGATGATCTTCTCATCATTTTTTCTCATTATCTCTTATCAGCCTATCTGGGTCATTGATTGAGAAGATAAGAAGAAAATCAAAGTAGTATTATGACCTTTCAAATCAATTGAACTTACATGATTTAAAGATTATGAGAGATGATGAGGGAAACACGACCTTTGTATACTAGATACATATATAATAGACATTACATGATAATTCTGAAATTTTATATTTGCTGCCTTGAAATATTTTTGTTAGTTTCTTTAATATATAATATTTAATATCTGTGTTTTGGAGATATCAAATAAAACATTTCATATATAAATATTGGAGAATACACACACGCACACAAATGAAATGCGCGCGCCATAAATATTTCACATTCACATGGCAGAGGGTGGTGTTGATTTGTGGGATTATAGCCACTGATCAAGAACAATGATATATATATATATATATATATAGTCGGCGAATATATATATATTAGCGTCTCACACTGGGAATGCGAAAAGCCTCACTGGGTGGGGGTTTCATTACTTATAATATTGTGTGATAAAACATGTTCATATACAGGAACAGAATTTTCGAGTTTGTATATAGTTCATGATTCACAATTCATATATAAGTATATCCCTCTCTAATTGGAGTAATCAACAAATCTGGGTTATTATGACCATCCTTATTAAAGGGGATCCCATTTTTCTCCTTTTAGTTCTAGAAATAACACTCATAGACACATGCCCACTTACGTACGTAGTCGAAAGTTGACGAAGAACCATGGTGTGTCATGAAATATTAGATATCGAATTTAATTAATCAAATAGTTAGCCGTCGAATATGTATGGCTTTTGTATATCAAGGCTAACTCCTGAAGACACTGATTATAGATACCCAACGTAACGGGGAGACAGGAAAAGCAAGGAAATTAAAATCTACCGGCCAGTATAGTAGTAATATTTAAAATGCTAATTAAATATGTGGAATGTACTTTTACAATACAAGAATTTAATGAAGCAGAGGCCGGACACAATCGTTACAGCAATTAAGAGACTGTGGGATGATCTATATGTACGATATAACTGGAGGTTCTGCACCAACAGTCTTACAAAATACAATTTCCCAGATTGGCTCGTTCCCTACATATATGGAACAGGACCCTTATATATATATATATATCCAAACACAATAAGAAACTTTTTTTTAATCAAAGAAACACGATAAGAAACCAAGGCATACTGTTGTTGAACAAATTAATGAAGCATATATATGTACTAGCTAGTTATAGCATATACATATATATTAATTACCCGCATATATATGCTGACTCATCACAAGTATAGCGAGTGATTATGATTACTTGAAAGGGTAACCATACTGTTGATGATCTCCGAAACTCTGGAATTCAGACTCCCAGAAGGAAAGATCGAAAAATTGGTGGGAAGAAGAAGAAGAAGCCATTGTTGGATGTGGTGGTGGAGCAGGAAACACGTGGAAGTCCTGCGACTGTTGATTCCCAAGTACTTGGTTGTCGTTGTTGTTGATCAAAGATTCCAGAAACGAAGATAGGGTATCATCTTCTTCCCCCATAGTCTTGTCATCAACCTCTCCTTCAACCTCAACCCCATTTTCTTCAAGACTCGCCGCCACTTTGCCGCTACTTGTTGTTCCCCAATTATTCCCAATAGCGACGCCAGAACTGTTGATTTGGATAACATTATTTGTCTGATTTTGCTGGCTGCAGCCACCGTTAATCTGTGGTGCAGATGATTGATCAGGATTATTGGATTCATGAGTTTTGGAATTATTGTGGAAAGAGGGTAAAGGCTTGTGAGTCCTAGGGTCTATTCCCTGACTTATAAGCTTCTTGCTTAGATGGGTATTCCAGAAGTTCTTGATCTCGTTATCGGTCCTCCCAGGTATCCTCCCAGCTATCAGAGACCACCTATAAAAAGACATGTGAACAAGAGGATACACACACACAGTAAAACCCTAAAAACGAAGAGATTACTGGAGGGTTAATTAATTAATTAGTATAAGTGTGGTTGTTGATTAATTACCTGTTGCCCAGGAGGCGGTGAAGGCGAAGGATGAGATCTTCCTCATCAGGAGCGATATGGCCTCTCTTGACGGAGGGACGGAGATAGTTCATCCATCGGAGACGGCAGCTCTTGCCGCAGCGCTGCAGTCCCGCCCGCTTGGGAAGGGTGCGCCACCGTCCTTCGCCTTCCTTCTTGACGAAATTGGCCAAGACCTCATCTTCCTCCGGCGTCCAAGGCCCTCTCTTTATCCCTACCTTGCTACAACATGGCGTGATCTGCCCTTTCACTCTTGGACTCCTCATCGTCTCTCCTTCGACTCTCTCTCTCTCTCTGTGCTTGTATATATGTTGGGATGCAGGGATTGCTTGTTAATTTTATATAGATGATGACAAGTGATCCACAATAGGGAAGCGAGGTATATGGCTAGGGTTTCATGGTGGTGGCGGGCAAGTATTATAAAGGTAGACGTAACCTGAAAAACGCAAGAGGTTGGCGGTGGCACAAAGCAAAATTTGAAAATCTGATATGGAAATGGGCACTGTGTATTTGAATTTTGACCTATTTTATATTATCCAAATCCAAAATTAAAAAAGAAAGTGTGCACGTAGACGGGAGTAGTGACCTCTAATTTTGCTCAAGAAATTCTTCTCCAACGAACGAATAGGGCGGTTCTAACAGTGGCCTAGTGGACCCCACCCTTGTCCCCACTTTATCAATATAGAAAGAAAAACAAGTGGATAATTTCTTGACATCATAATTTCTTCTCCTTTGATTATTAGGACTGTTTCTGGATGGTCGATGCTTTTACCTACACTTTTATATATACTCCTATGAGATTTTTTTTTATCAAGTGGGGCAGGGCTCAAATAAAAATAATATAAATAAATAAATAAATAATATATATATATATATATAAAATCTTATGAGGAAGTATCACATGCACTTTAAATATAATAAGTGGCACTACTATTTTAAAATCATGAATAATATAGTTTATTTAACTTTTAGACTCCGCCTATATCGACCAAAATTACATAGAACTTATTGCAGTGCTCTCTAATTATTCATAGTGTATACTTTTTCTGAAATAAATTTATATCTTTATAAATACTGCATATATGATTTAGAAAGAGGAAAAACAGCCGAGTTATTTCTCTATCTTTGATGTAAATTCCAAACAAAATAATCTGAGGAGGGTAATATTTTTTTTCCATCTTAATTCCACAGTGCATCTTACCAGTTGATAATCTGAAGAAAACTTAGATGACATCTTAATTAAAGAGCATGGTAAATTTTTTTGGACATGAAGGTTAATTTGGTTAAAAATAAAACTATTACTGTAAGTACAAGCATAAAAGGCTCAAGAATGTAAGAAGACTAGCTTTGGACCATAGAGCTACAGGAAAAACTAAGGGAGATAAACAGCTCTGACAAAGCTAAAGAAAACTCGTGGCCCAACGCGAAACGAAATCCGAATTAGTCAGAATCGAAGGTTCCGGTGAATCGAGTGGGATACCAAAAAAAAAAAGCTAAAGAAAACAAACAACTTGTGCTCCAATTCGTACAACTACAAGGACTTAAATGGACCTTACATGACAAAAAAGACACAGAAAGAAAAGCAAGTTAACAAAGCATATCTGCAAAATGGCTCACACAATTCTGCTGGCATGTGAAGATGGAAAAAGTACCCAGCACCAAACGACGACGACAACGAAGTCATTTCATGGTACGTACAACAACTGAACTTCACTTAGCTTCGTTGCCTGACCTGTTGAAGGTGGCCATTAGCACAATAACATCCCCCTAAGGTTTTGAAATATGCATTGTCATTGAAACTCTGGCAGTGACAAAACCAAGGTTTACTTGGGTCCAAACGTGAGAAAACTTGACATGGGGACCACCACTAGGGTTTCTTCGTTTTCTATCTCTTATAATATAGTGCCACGTCAGGAGTTGCCATTGAGCTGCATATATACCAATGGAGTAAACAGTGTCTCCGACTCCAAGTAAAGGACTCGGTGAAGACTGAACAAGAGTATGAGCAATATAATCATGGAAATTTAGATGAAACAGAAGGTGAAAAGCAGCGATGAGCTGAATGAAGTGGAGGTATATATACACACACACGTGCACACACTTAGGCGAATCAAGTGTCTTATGTTTGTCTCTCCATCCAAAATTTTCTCCTATATGAAATCTTCAATTCTCTCTGGCGTAACCTTTTTTGCTTTTGTGATTTTTCTTCCCCACTGTCTGTATACTGCTGCTCTGGTTATTTCACACAAGCATGCTAGAAAAAGGAAAAAAAAAAAAAACTTGTGAGGGACTAGCTCATACTACTTTTTTTTTTTTGGTTGCTCATCCGGTTCACCGGGGCTTCACCCCGACTAATCCGGATCCGACCCACGTCACGCACCTGGCTTTGGTGGGAGAGTCTCCCAGCGGGGGTTTTTTGCATTCACAAGGCTTGAACCTGAGACCTTGCTTAAGCGATACAAGCCGCTTACCACTTGTGTCAACCCCGTTGATACTAGCTCATACTCATACTACTGAACGCAACTCTATCGGTTTAATGCATTTAATGTGAAAAATGTAAGTGTTTTTTTTTCCCCAAAAACCCCCCTCAATACTTGTGTTTTCACTATTTAGCTGGCCTAAGTAAAAAGCCCGTACTTGAAGTGGTCAAGCCCATCCCTTTGGTTGTTCAAGCCGTCCTTCTCCATTTGGTTTATAATATCCAACAACTTATGTTTTCGCATGACAGTTTGAGATGAGTCTTTTTAAACAAGGTTAATGGATAATGCTGGTTTTTTAACAATTTTATATTAAATATTGAGTATGTATACACTATATAAGCAATATATTTATATGGAAAAAAATTGGAATGTCAGGTTGCAGGAGCCAGAAAACCATATGAATTCTGGGATCAAATTTTTAAACAAATAACAATGACAATGACAAACTTGGTGCAGCAAAAAAAGGGGTCAATATCATTTAAGAATTAAGCATAACATATAATCCATAACAACGTACGTGTTTTCTGAGCAAAAAAACAACGTACGTGTGTGTGTGTGTGTATTATAGTTTTTTTATATTAAATAATTAATTACCACCTGTAGTTGTATCAGATTTGAATTTCTTCAAATTGAGAAATATCAATCATCAGTTTAGATTAGGATCCAGTGATGTTAAAAAAGAGTTACATTTTTTTTAAACGAATGTCTTAATCTCAACGCCACTAGTTCATAATTTAATGATTAATATTTTTAATTAAACTTTCTATATGCTGTTCTTACGTTTAATATTCTGTTCCAACAAACTAAAGTTTTTTTTTTCTTGTAATCAGGATAATTGTGCACTAACAATAAGGCTACTTAAGGTTTCCATTTACAAACTCTGGACTTTAATATAAAATTCACTTTGTAGTTTACACTATAAAATGGATTTTATATCAAAAACTTGAGATAGCATAAGTGAGTTTTCATGCTAGCTAGTAGATTACAACCTAACTAATCTTGCCATCTTGTTTGGTTTAGTTTCTCAACCGTGGCAAGATTAATAGTAATCAAAATTCAAACTTGATCAATGATGTTTCATTTAATGATTACTATTTCATAGATATTAAATCTACTTGGCTAATTATTGTTCATATATTACAGATGAATGATAAGATGATTGCCGTTTTTTTTCTACTTGAAGTCTACATTTGAATTTCAAATACCTACTTGGACGACAACTGTTAGATATATAACCAAGTTGATTGATATAGAAATGCTTTTATATATCACTTTCCACGCCGAGTCGGTAACGTATAAGAGCAAACATGAACTTTTTTAAGAAAATTTAAAGGAAATAAATAGTTTGCGATCAGCAAAGAGAGCAACTTTCAACTGATAAACCAAGTCTGGAATTTCTTATTAGGTTGGCTAATAATGGTCTCTCTCAACCAATAAACCAAGACAACCACAATTATATTACACAATGTCTCAAACACAGAGATTAACTGGTTCGAGCATGTGTGTATGAATTAGTTTTTGGAGAATAGTTTTTTCGATTTACAAGATAAACTTGTGAGTGAGAGGAGTTTTGTTACAATTTATACAAAAGATCTTCTGAAACCAGTTTTTGGGTTGTCAGATGCTCAACTAGAATCTTGGTATTATATAAACATAACAAAGGAGGGAAACGCTGCGAGATTTTAATTTGTTCGTGACGTGGGGAGGAGGTTGCAACAAACGCAGCTCGCACGACAAGATATAATTGACAAACAATTTTTTTAAAACAAAAACAATTAGTAAACATAAAATAATAAACCAAGAAGTGGTCCGCCATAACAGTTTGGTTTTTTAAATTTATAGTCTCTTTGTTTATGGAAGTATCCGCAGGGTCGCTCTGGAGGCTCCACATGGCGCTCCTTCGTGCCTTCACGCTTATCCTTTCAACTCTTTTTGGCCTAGCTACATTTGCAGAAGTTAACGACGGTGACTCGGTAAAATCATTCCTAATCCTAACCTGGCTTCTTGTCTGGTTTCTGATATTGTTTTAAATTGATGTTTTGGTGATTCTGTGACATGTTCTCTTACCGTGGCTTTAGAGCAATTTGGCCCCATTGTTTTGTGAGATTTGTGGATTCTGGATTAGGGTTCCTAGTGCTTCTATTTTTTCGCAGTGTATTCTCTGTTTTCATTTTATTAGGAAAAGGAGGTAGTTCTTAAATAGTGCAGCAGTATTTTTGAAATAAATAGCATCTGACAACTGAGAAACCAAAAAATAATAATAATACTATACAGGGATATATTGCACCTTATGAGGAAACTCAAGAACTAAGTCAAAATCTATATCAATCAGGGATAATTGGAGTTAAGAAGAATTAATTCTCCTTTTGGTGCATGTGATGTGAAACTGAAAAACGAACTAGATACAAATATAGTCAAGCAACTCCAACAAACAAGACAGGTATGGCGGTCATTTAATTGGAAGTCAAAGAAGCAATTTGAATGGTAAGTTGTCAACATCACATACACAATTTAAAATATAGGCATCTCAAACCCACTTGCTCTCAATATTCTCATCACCCTTCCATCATATATAATCTCACAACTCGCAACTCGCAAAATAACTACATGGAGCTGAAGAATAGCCTTCCCCTACCATCTTCTTCTTAAAATCCCTCCCTGAGTTGTTTGAATCAAATCCCATAAAAATTCTCCCTCAAGCCTCAAATTGTGATGGAAATTCAATTCCAGCAGCCAAAGCAGCAGCATCAGAAAGCAGGCATTCCGATCAGCAAAGTGGGGAAATTCAAAGCAAGAAACAGAAGCCGAGGAAACCCAAACAAGTTTGTAGGGGTGAGGCAGAGGCCTTCAGGGAGATGGGTGGCTGAGATCAAAGACACAACACAGAAGATAAGAATGTGGCTTGGCACATTTGAAACTGCAGAGGAAGCTGCCAGAGCTTATGATGAAGCTGCCTGCCTTCTTCGAGGAGCCAACACTCGCACCAACTTCATCACCCATGTCTCCTTGGATTCTCCTCTGGCCTCCCGGATTAGGAATCTTCTCAACAACAAAAAATCTGCAACTAAGCAACAACAACAACAAAAAGATCGTGTGGTAGCAGCTTCTGCCCCTAAAGCCAGAAGGACCGATACTAGCACTACTAGTAGTACTAGTGCTAGTATTAGCAGTAGTTCTAGCAATAATATTGACAGCAATGAAAGTTCTCTTTCCAGTGGGACAGTCCAAGATACCTCTCTGTTTGATGATGCTTATAGACCAGATATGAGCAACTGCAAGGAGGAATTTGGGTTTGGTTCCACGTCCAATCTTTCATGGGGTGGTTTTGGACCGGTTTTTGATCAGATTCCTCTTCCTCAGGTTTCAGATGTTCCTAAGAATGATGGGGGCATGTCTAATGTTGGTGACTTGGATCTTTTAGAATTTGAGAGGATGAAAGTTGAGAGGCAAATTTCAGCTTCACTGTATGCAATTAATGGAGTGCAAGAGTACATGGAAACTGTTCAGGACTCCAGTGAAGCTCTGTGGGATCTTCCACCCTTGTGTTCACTGTCCTGTTAAATTTGATGGTCTAAAGGACCTTGAAATATTGATTTCTAGTATCAAATTCAGTATTTCTTTACCATCATCTAAATTAGGGGTTGAGATAGGATTGTTTGGGATCACATCGGCAGAGATATAACTTTTAGTGAGGTTTGAAATTCCGTTTTTCTGACTTCTTTCTACAAGTGTCAGCAGAAGTTACGTGAGTTATTTCAGGGACCACTTTTTTAGTAATCAATCTGTAAAATATCCATTCAGTTTTGATTCTCTTCTTCATCATTGACTTCAATCTCTAAAACAGTATAATGTGAATACTGTCTCTATCTCTACCTTTAATGGTAGAATTTGGACATTTGGAGGCATTGTAATTTCATTTCCCCAAAATTTCCTTGTATATTTATTGATACAAGAAGAAGGCCAATAAATATTAATCCTGCCGATCTAAATATATTAAGGTTCAATGTTTCTCTATAAAGAATGCATTTCAGTCATTTGAATAGTTTATGCTTTTTGTTTCTCTCAATGAGTTTATCCTTCTCTTTTCTCTTCTTAGTATTATACGTTAACGATAGTTTCATTTCCCCACCCTTATTTGGGTGAACCGTTAGAAAAATTACCAAATAAAGAAACTTCAAGTCATGAGGAGACCATCAACAAAACGACTAACCAATAACCATAGATAATGATGGAATTGGGATCATATCCCCAATCACTTATTGAGATATGTTCACCCCTTGCTCACCATTGAAGGACGTCAGTTTTACCTGCCCTTGTGGACCTAATAGGTCTTTTATTATTATTGTTTTCCTTAAAATACACTGTACTTTCTTATGCCATTTGACTCATGAAGATCACAATGAAGCATATTTAGAAAAGCCTGCAAAAACAGCCAGCTGGATAATTCCAATAGCTAAACTGTCAACTGTGAAGTAAAAAATAATTAAAACTTTGAAGTAGTAATTGACTATATCGTGTGGAAATAGCTTTTGAAGTTTGAGTTTTTTAATTCCGTTTTACACAAAGTGCCCATACTTCACATTTATTTATTTATTTCATAAAACTATCCGGTATTTAATATTATGAAATTACGTCTGAATAATTATCAAGTCTGATTAGAAGTAATTTTTTCTGACGTGATTTATCTATTTTCCTATTTATATGATTCAAATCCTTGACACTATTTAAAGAAAATAAAGTCTCTTCCTCTTAATCTAACTATTATTAGCAGATAGGATAAATTATTGTGTATGCACAGGGCAGCTATGAAAATATTGAGGAAAAATCATTTGTCCATGATATTACCACCAATTGCCACAGCATTAACACAAGCTACAACACAATTTTCTATTTACAAATTCCTGAAATCTTTTTGTAAACAAGTTATAGCCATTGAGATGTTGTCATTATCATGGATTAATAACATAAGACCATTCATACTTCTTACCTTGGAGAAAGCAACATATAGATTATCATGTGTAAATGCTGGTATAAGAATATACCATCCTACATTCTTCAATGGTTGACCTTGGCTATTAATATTGTTGATTGTAATTATAAAAAGGATGATAGCTGGAAGTTCTTTCTTCCCCTTGAAAGGGCAATATAGAAAGGACAAAGGCCATGACTTACTTCCTAAGGCAAAGACACAGACCATGACTTTTACTTCCCGAAACTATTTCCTAATTCTTGGCCAAAATTGTGGGGAAAAGGTCGAGTTGAAAAGATCAATTTTCATAGATATGATATTGAACTACTCTTTACATACAAATTCAATCCGTTCCTGGTTTTGGGTATGTTCTTGAATTAATTATTGACTAATCATTAAAAAATACTGCTTATACGTGGAATCTACAAAGACATGATTAAGTATTGCTGTGACACCCCTCTATAATGACGATGACAAGGCAGGGTATATACTGTATACGTACTGCTAATCAATGAGTGAACTATTTGTTCTTATTGCATTTATTTTTGATTTAATAATAATAGTTCTTTTGTGCTGTTTTTAAATTTAGAAGAACGAAGAATGTTTCTTATGAGATAATGGATAGTTTAAATAAACTTTATAACAATTCCTAATTTTGGATGCATTTTTTAGTTCAACAAACGTCTAATCCTAATTAACCAACGACAAAGGGTGGAAAACAACGGAATAATTATTTAATATGCCAAATCTTGTTTGTGTGTTGTTTAAAGCATGAAAAATAGCTATTAACGCTCCCTCCATTTTTATAAGGCATCTTTAATCATATTACACAAATCAAGATTATTGGTTGAAATTAGTTGAAGATCTTGATTTTCTCAAAAAATTAGTTTGACATTCCAAAACTATCCTTGTAGTCCAAATATAATTTTAATTCTCTCTCTTTGCAATATATATTGCAGCAAGCCGTTAATAAAGGAAATTTTTGGAAGAACCCAACAAATCATTCTTCATTTTTATACAAAAAGGTTTAATAGGGGGGAAAAACATTCAGATGGGATCTAATATTCAGAAGCAGTGGAAGTACTGTACATGACTTGACAGTACTAGAGTTTGTCTATTAATTGAACTCAGAACTTCAAATTAAACTTCTCAAGACGAAATTTGTTGGCTAATTATAAATTTCATATTTTATATTGATTTTGATGATAATCTTCCAACTTTACTATTATTGCAACAGCACAATTAAACATCTAATTTCCATTAAGTGGCAGGGTATCCAGTTTTTGAACAACCGGACGCATGATTTTCAAAAGAAGCAAGCAAATTGATTCAAAAACTGCCTTCATCATACATCATGGAGGTAAATTATCTCAAATCTCTTACTGGGACTCATCATCAATAACAAAGCCAGAACACCACAAAGATTGGCAATAAGCAGTGCAGTGTCAGAGATACAATACAGAGAGGGACAAGAAAAGAGATTTATTAGGCAGGTAAATGCTGAAGGAAAGATTTGATTTCAGTAATCTTCATCTTCATCATCCTCCAGGCCTTCTGCTCCAACTTCTTCATAGTCCTTTTCAAGAGCAGCAAGATCCTCACGTGCTTCTGAGAATTCACCTTCTTCCATTCCCTCACCCACATACCAGTGCACAAATGCTCTCTTAGCATACATCAGATCAAACTTGTGGTCGATACGAGAGAAAACCTCAGCCACCGCCGTGTTATTGCTTATCATACAGACTGCACGCTGCACCTTGGCAAGATCACCTCCAGGCACCACTGTTGGAGGCTGGTAATTAATACCACACTTGAACCCAGTAGGACACCTACAATTAGTCACCAAAATCAAACCTTCAGATTATGTTAAACAGAATTTGAATTTTCTAGTCCAAAGAAAATCCATAGTATTACCCCGATCCTTAATATAAGATATAGTTTGTGGTGCAAAACTAAACAGAACCATTAGGTTGGGTATTTCAATTACCAGTCAACAAATTGAACAGTTCGCTTTGTCTTGATGGTAGCAACAGAACTGTTGACATCTTTGGGAACAACATCTCCACGGTACATGAGGCAGCATGCCATGTATTTTCCATGTCTTGGATCACACTTGGCCATCATGCTTGATGGCTCAAAGACGGCGTTGGTGATCTCGGGAACCGATAGCTGCTCGTGGAAGGCTTTTGCAGCAGAGATAACAGGGGCATAAGATGAGAGCATAAAATGGATACGAGGGTATGGCACAAGGTTGGTTTGGAACTCAGTGATATCTACATTAATTGCCCCATCAAATCTCAAGGAAGTGGTTAAGGAAGAGATAATTTGAGATATCAAGCGATTCAAGTTGGTGTAAGTTGGCCTTTCTATGTCTAATGATCTTCTGCAGATATCATATATAGCTTCATTGTCCAAAAGCACAACCACATCAGTGTGCTCAAGAAGAGAATGTGTAGAAAGGACACTGTTGTAAGGTTCTACGACTGCAGTAGAAATCTGCATTTACAATACTAGTACTGTTAGACAATCCGCATTATGTACTGTCAACTACAAAAGATCATTTTCTTCTATTCTTATTTGCCAAGGAATTTAAGCAAGCACCTGAGGAGAAGGATAAATGGTAAAGCCAAGTTTTGACTTCTTGCCATAATCTACAGATAATCGTTCCAAGATCAATGATCCCAGACCAGAACCAGTGCCACCACCAACAGCATTGAAAACTAAGAACCCTTGCAAACCAGTGCAATTGTCTGCTAATTTTCTCACACGGTCAAGGCATAGGTCAACAACTTCCTTTCCAACTGCAGCACAGATAAGCCAATAAATGGCATTGTTGAGTAAATACAACAACAACAAAGCCTTATCATACTAGGTGGGGTCAACTACATACGCCATTGTGCTTGATTAAAAACCATATATTTGGATAGATTATTAACCAAAAGAGTTCAGTAAATAAAACAGCGTAATATCAAATTTAGAGCTGGGTTAGAAATGGAGGTACCGGTGTAATGTCCCCTTGCAAAGTTATTGGCAGCATCTTCCTTGCCAGAAATGAGTTGCTCAGGATGAAAGAGTTGTCTGTAAGAACCAGACCTTACTTCATCAATAACAGTGGGCTCCAGATCAACAAATATAGCCCTTGGCACGTGCTTGCCAGAACCAGTCTCACTGAAGAAGGTGTTAAAAGCATCATCTGCAACGCCAACTGAGGAATCACTGCAAGTAGGTAAATGAAACATTATTTGGGCCAAAGAGAAGGGTAAACAATAACACAATACTTTAAAAAATAAGGTTCTTTTCTTCAAGGCAATCAAAATTCAGAGGATCAAACCACATGATCCCCCAGATTACATTGTTTTCTAAGATTTCACCAACAATCCATTTCTTCTGTTCATGAACAGGAACAATAAAGAGAGTTCGCTACAGAGGAAAATTCAAAACCATTAAAATAGTAATAATTCCAATCGTTTTTTCTTGTATGCCTTTCTATTCAAGAAGCATTTCGGCAAATAATAGCAATAACATGAAACAACATCATATTTAGAAACACCATGTTAGGGAAGCGAAATTACAGAGTTCAAAATATGTTTTTTTTTCTTAAAAAAAAAAAAATCTAGCGTCAACTGCTTGGTAAGCATTACAGCATTAGTATGTTACTCCACAGAAATCATCATAGAGAGATAAAGGGAATACAGAAGGATCTGAAAACTTAATAACTAAGAAACAAAGATGAGCGAGATAGTTAAATTTTAAGGGGTAAAAGTTAGAATGAAGAACCAAAGCGAGATCAAGTTCAAAGATTCGATTCGTTGAGGTTCTCAATGTTTTGGGACCCCAAAAAATAAAAATGAAATATACCTGGGCGTTGATCATATAAAACTTAGTCATGAGAACGTATTTCCACGGATGTAAAAAGACAGTGATCATATAAAACAGGACGAGAATTTCAATCGCTGGAGAAACATATTGGCACAAAACCAGACACAGATTAAATGAGAACAAAAAGAAATGTACCTGGGCATCAAGCCATCGGGCTGAATTTGATGCTCGAGGCAGTAAAGTTCCCAGCATGAATTCCCCACCTGAATTCCGGCTTGACCAATATGAATACTTATTATTTCTCTCATCTTTTCCCCTCTTTGTATTTCTCTCTTATCGTTCTGTTACAATATGGATAACTGGAAAAATATGAATGGCAGAGTAAGAGAGAGAGAGAGAGAGACCTCCTTTGTTTCCTTCTTTAACGTTCAAGGCGAGTCAAGGCCTAAAGGGCAATGGCCAGGCTGATAAATAGCAAAGAAAAAATGGGAAATAGAAAAACCCAATCTTTAACCGTCCATTCGATCCCTTACTTAATAGTAATTAATGAACGGTGAAAAATTACACATTAAAGCGGGTCCCATGACCTGGCGCCAACTTTTCCGTGTTGGTTATCTTGATCTATTTTGGCAGTCGCGTAACCATCTTTCTTATCCCTGTCCTCTGTTCTTATAGTAGTAATTCATTTTTTTCCTAAAAAATCTCATTTGTCTGAAATATTATATAAAATAAAATCAGAAAACTAATATCTTAAATGTTTCACATATGCATTTGAAACACAAGAGGGTGATGGAAAACGGCTAACAAGCAGTCGATAATTGGGGAAGAAGGAGATAAGAGAAACCCAGAAAATGGTAAAACGTTTAGCTGATGACACTCTAGAGAAAAAAAAAAGGCAAATTGTATTATTTGGAGCTTTTGAAAACTTCAAAGTGGGTGTGATGGCAAGAGAGCGACGGTGGTTCCATCATTGTCACACCAGCGAGCGGGCTATAGAAGTCGTCTTAAGTAATCGGTTGTTTGGGTTGATGGTAGGAGCGGTGACTTGAAAGCTATCTGACTTTAAAAAAAGCTCGTAGGAAAAAAGTCAGGTTATAGATAATATATGATTTATGTTTGGATTGATGATAGTAAAAGTGGCAGGCTCACGTCAAAAAGCTGAGAGCGTTTTGGAAAAAACTATATTTTAGAGCTTTTTCCTTAACTGACTTTTTGAGCTTTTTTGACTTAAAGTTAAGCCAATGCTTTAAGCAATCCAAACAGATATTTTCTTTTAATCACTGTGTGAACGTTGGCTTTTAAACTACTGCATGTTTTTGCCTTTAACACTCAAATTTAAGTGAATCCAAACAGTTCATTTCATCTTTATCTTCATTCATGAAACATCTAAGGTGGAAGCTAAATATCTCACCTCAAATTCAATACTCATCACACCATGCATGCTGCTTCAAGTGCCTTTCGTGGCTTGTCCCAGATGAGATTGAGGCTATCATTTATTTACTCCCTCCGGTCCTAATTATAGGAGCAAATTTTAAAGTTGGTTTTAGTCTTAATTATAAGAACAAGTTTTAACTTTTGTCATTTTTTTCCTACAATACCCCTATTTATACTTTCTCAATAATAATTTCTCACTTCTCATTTCATAATACTACCTTAAAAATTACAGAATTTGAGATCCTTCACACAACTATTTTTTTTTTAAAAGATATATTTTGCAATAAATTAGAAATGGTTTTCATCAAATTCATATGTCTTCCACGATGCACTTTTTAGGGCGTTATAAATATAAAAATGTGATTTTAAATTATTCATATATATTTATAAATTTTGAAAATATGATGCTGCCATTCTAAAGTTTTACTTTTGGAATTCAGAACAGTTAATACTAGTTCAAACCATCTTGATATGGGGGAAAAATAGTTTTCAGATGTAATCTATTAACGAAGAAATGGAAAATACAAACTAAAAAAATTGCCACATTATTATGTAGAGAAAAAGAATTTATGTATGGTGTAAATTAAATATTTAGTTAGGAAATGTTAACCTAGATTATTTAGGCAGCTTTTTTTCATCTACGCAAACGATTAGCGATTTAATTGACATTTTTATGTGTGTAGCATGCATAGTCGGTTGGAAGGTTTCATCATTTAACATCGATATGAAAAATCTTCTTGAGCATACTACAATTCAACTAATTTTGCCTTATGTAATTTTTAATTTTCAGACGGGTATTTTTGGAAAATACACATAATTAACTAATTTAACTTCATTCCTTAATCTCCCCAAATTCTGGTAATTTGCTCCTATAATTAGGATCGGAGGGAGTATTATTTTAGATTTGGATTCCACGGATATAAGAATAGTTTGTTTCAGCCGACTAGCTGCCTATTAGAAATTTCAGCACAAATTTTATTTTGAAGAATAATTCTTTATTTTTATTTGTGATAGATAGAAATAATATAATTTTGTAAGAAAAAAACTGAAGGTATATTCTATTATTGGGTAAGAGTTTGGAGTTAACACAACAAAAATTAAAAAAAAAAAAAAGGTATTTAGACATTTTAATGTTTGTTTGAGTTAGCGACAGAAACTTCTTTCTTAACATGATTTACGGTTCACAGAGTTAGCACGTAAGAAGAGTTTTGTCTTGATATATGTAAATGTACTTCTTAAACACCATCATAAACATGCATACTATTTGCCTTGACATATCTCCCTTGATGATTTCTTTAATGTGATGTTATGTGATGAGTTCAATCTTTTTATAAATATATAATGACTGTGTAATTTATGGAAAGGAAATAAAAAAGAATAAACAAAGAGTCGTTGTGCACGACACATGGGACATGGGAAGCACCAAGGGGGACCATTGGAGGTGCTGGGCACATGGGAAATAAGAATGAAAAGAACAAGTTTTTGTGTTTTTCTTTAGTGGGTAGTGGGGGCATTGGGTATTTGTACTGCTCATTTGACAAGCTGTTAATATCTACGAGTAACATTTTTGTTTAATTCTTTCGTCGAAGCTAAGAATCAATGCCTTTTCAGATATAATAATCTTAAAAGTGGATCTTGTTGGTACTTCATGAAATCCTAACTACATGATCCCCATCCTTTTAATTATATAAAGAGTTAGTCTTTATATTTTAAAAAACAAAACTATAAAAACTGAGGTTATTTCTTAAATTGATAAGTATTGGGATTGAATTGCATTAGGTTAAAGTTAAAAACTGAATTTTAATCAAATTAAAAGTTAAAAGTGAATTGCCATGATATCAATATATATATATATAGAAATAAATGATTGGATATATTAGACCTAAGGGATGAGGGAACCATTTTTCATGCCTATCCTAAGCTTAGTTCATCTAGACCATCTAGATAAGATCTAAATGGTCAAGATTTAATTTGTTTTATTTTTTATTTTTTTTAAAAAAGTTATTTTCATGGCCAAAGAGAGTTGGCATAGATGGTAAGGGATTTGGTCAAGTCCCAAAGGGATGTGTGTTCGATCCCCGCTGCCGTCGCTGAGACTCTTTTGGTAGACGATCTCGTAAGTCCCCATTAAGTGCTCAAAGAGCCTGGGGCCATACTCTAGCCTTGGTGGGGGACTGATGCCGAACCCCTCCAAAACCTTTCAAAAAAAAAAAAAAAGAATTTAAAATAAAGATAATGTTTTAACTAACATTTTAAAAAATTGATTTTTTCATTTAAAAATTACTAAATAAAAAAATTAAATCTGAACAGTGTAAATAAGCTGAGCTCAATATGTCTAACCAAAGAAAAGAGAAGGAAACTAGTTCCAAGGGAGGAGGACAGTTAGCCGAAGGATGACATCGATTTTTAAAGTGATTTGACTTAGCAGAATAACAATATCACATCATCTATTTTGCTGTTTTGTTGCACAATCAAAATGCCGCCTGCAAACTGGGATTCTGGTTTTCGCAACGTTATTCTTGAAATCGATTCTGCTGATGCGTTAGCTTTGCTGGAGGAGCCGGTAAATGAAGCACATGCAGATAAGAATCTGGTGGAGGAAATTCAGAGCATGCTGGTCCGGGATTGGAACGTAGAGGTCAAGCTCATCAGCAGATGGGCGAACACTGCCGCTGATCATTTAGCCAAAATGGGGTTATCTGCTATGCCAGGTATCCAGGTTCTTACGCATGCTCCAGAGGTGCTGAATAGATTGCTAATAATGGATAATACCTAGATGTTGTTTGGTTGCTTGTTTGTATCAAAAAAAAAAAGGCCGCCTGCAAACTAATCTACCAGCCCTCTGAGAGCTATGACGCGATCCCACAGCCTTAAAACATATATTGAACTGTGAAGCCAAGTCTCCAAAATTTTATGTCCATAGAAATACTCAGACATGAACCATATATAACCTATCATTAACAATGATCACCAAGTGACACTTACGGCAACATAAAAAAAGCGCCTAGAGCATTGCCTTGACAAAAAAACGTTGTGAGGCTTGTACTTATGTCCCTATCCTCTCAACCAAGTGTTTCTGTAAGATGAATTGTCTCGCAAAGACGCATCATGAGGCTTGTACTCCATAACATAACCATGAGGAAGTTTTAAGTGACGTTTGATCGAATCCCTCAGAGCCATTACTGCTCGGCATGAACAACATCAACACATTAGAGAAAAGCATGCATTACAAGAGCTATTAGCGTTGCATGAATCAGAGTGATAATGCCAACCTGATTATTGGATGCTTTGCAATTCCAAACACTCAATATATCCTCATTGAAAAGAATGCTTAGAACTGCACCACATATGTCGTTTCCATATTCCAGATGGTTCCCCACAAGGCAAGAACCTGCACTTACACCCGCATATTGAAACAAACAAGGCACTGTGTCAAAAGACTTGGGAGTCCAGAGACAAAATTAACTACTAATTGAACATAACAATCATGGAATCATATATCACCAAGCAAGGGAGACTCCAATGGGGATTGAGTTGTTCTTTATACCATTATAAAGAGAACTAAAATGTATGTAATTGACAGGGACGACTGCTAAATAATATTTTGAATTAACACTATCTAGATCAATTCATTCAATCAAGACGTACAATACCATCTCTCTTTTTTTCAAATGTCATTTCCCTTCTGTTTATCATAGAATTTACAAGATTAGCATAAATTGCACATTTAATAACATTTTGAATAGACGGGTCCAGTAATAGGGAAATCCCATCAGTGCAAAGACGTTACTCATGTCTCATGGTAATGATTTTGATATTTTGAGTGCCTACAATTTAGAGCAAAGTGGCTTAAACATGAGGGGGACTCAGGAAGCATGTGATAGAGAATGATAAAATCTGCATTCCTTCAAATTTTGGATCAATTAAAAGGTCATTATTATTACTACCATCATCATCATCAGTAGCAGAATTTTGTTAACTTTGGCCCCAATTGAGATTTAAGTTCAAATCCATCTTCAACCCCATGAACAAACCACTAAGACAAAGAATTATTGTTTACCGGGAACAAAGGAAAGAAATTATCAAAGACTTCTACTTACCAAGTCCTCCCAAAAACGACCAGACACTACCTTTTTGAATCGTATAACTTACTTTCCACCATTGCAATTCGCAGGATCCTGAAAAGAAAAATAGTGCCGTCGTTGCAAATTTACACTGAAGGACCAATTTTTCTTTTTGGCCAGATAGAGGACCAAATTTTCTATAAGAAAAAAGGGAAAGAGCAGAGATTGTAAATCATTTGAAATTGGAATCCCAAGGTCAGGCTTCTTAGGGTCTACCTCACACAAAGGGCGGATTCCTTCCTTAAATGGGTGCAAATCTGTTGGAATTGGCAAAGATGAAGGGCGAGCAAGATGGCAATAGCATACCCAAAATCCTTCGACCTATATATAAATAACAGTTATAACAGATGAAAAGAATGTCCCAAGAAAGAAAACTAACAATGAAGCAAGAATTCAGCTGCAGGCAGCAGTTTAATGATCCAACGATATAGCAGATCTTACACTGAAATCGGCAATTTTCTTTATGTTGTCCTCATACGATGTCTGACTTCGAACTCCAGGTGTTCGTTGAGTGTACCAAAGTACGAATTTGTGCTGATCAGAGGAAAAGCCATAAAAGATAAATGAGAATGTCGAATGGAGAAATAAACTAAAGCATCAAAATACACTTATCATGCAGAGAGACTATCGAACAAAGTCATTAATATTTTACCATTCCTTTTAGAATCAAAATCAATCTTAACATTAACGTGAAAGACTTTGAACCCAGTGAAAAAATTAAATCCCGAAACGAAAACGAAAGAAATCCCACAAATGAGAAGCCCTGGTTGGCTTGTACATTTGAGAGAAAAGACAAGCACGAAACGAAAGCACCAAAATGCAAATGTCGAATCGACTATACAACATTTGATGATATAAGAAGTGAAAAGCCTATCAACAGAAACTGGGAAAGAAGTAAACAGAGGGATTTGTGATCAACAGGTAGATCCATAGAAAAAGCTATATGACAAATGAAAGGGAAAGCATCGACGGATCCAGATTTCCAAGATAAAATTATAAACAACTACCTAAAAGTAAAAGGAAAAATGAACTGGGGCCCAAAGTTAAAAACGGACGAACATATCATCTTGCGATAGCAGAGCCCCTCGGAGACGTGTCTTAAACTAAAACAAAATACAGCGAAGATAACGAAACAGAATTAATAAAGTTCGACCAATTCAATGGCATTTCCAAGGAGGGGAAAACAGCAGATATTTAGACAGAAAGTAAGAGTGGCGGAGTAAGAAAAACCTTCAGTGGATGAAGGCCATCTTTAAGGTCAGGAGCTTGTCGTTCTTCTGCTCCTTTATCAGGGTTACCGTTACCATCAGATGCGAATGAAGACGACGAATCTGGGATTTCTTGAGGATTATCGGAGTTACCGATCTTATTGTTATCATTGGAAGCATTGTTGTTGGAATCAAGTTCTTCCTCTCCGCCGCCAAATCCATCATCAATCCCTAAAGACCCTTCCCCTGCTTCGTTTATGACCACTTCCTACGTAGCTTCTGGCTTGCAAAACAAATCGATGCGTGCTGGAGTGCTACTCTCTTTCTTTTCCTCCTCTGAACAGATAATAAGTCGAATCTCTCTCTTCCTAATCATCATTATAATATATGGCAAAAAATTATCATTAAAATTCAATTATCATGCATTTTTTAACTATACATTTAGAAATGATTTTGATGAATAATATCCAAACAAAATCAACACTGACAAAATTATTTTTTACTACAAAAAAATCATGGTCACTCATAGTCATACTCACTTTTAATTTAAAATAATTTTGAAAATCATATTCATTCAAAATTATGTTTCTTCTTTAACATTTTTTTCAAGCATTAGTTTAATTACCCTTCCCCTTAATGACATAATTTTAATTGTTGTTATTATTAATAATATTTAAAATATAATATTTCGATTTACCGATTTATAATAATAATACCAGTAGTATATAAACTATAATAATGGCAATGCCTCTTCTGTAAATGTACACGCACGCGGGAGCTTAGGAGGAGAGAGAAACATTTGATCATATATATACACACAGCAGAAAACGGAGATTCTTAGATCATTTTGTCGCAATCATCGAGCCGAACATTGCACAACCACTACAGAACAGAAAAAGCTACCCTCACAGTACCACCTCCAACCCCCAGCTGTCGAAGCCGACCAGATAGAAGATCAACGCTCTGTTATCCTGGGAACGGTTCTATCTAACTTTATTTCCATTCTTCCTATTTTACCCTTCGATTTTCTTCTATGGGCTTCCCATACCGCTCTTCCATGGCATCTTCGAGATCTATGGCCCCCTCCCTTCTTCTTCTTTTCATTTCTGCCTTGTCTTTGTTTCAATCGGCATCATCCTCACCTGGGTTTTCGGCGTTGTGTCCTCTCTCCTCTGCTTTGTTTCTCCACGCCCTTCAATCTCAATGCCCCCTATCGATCTCCCCGAATCCACCTCATCGGGTAGATGCTCCTTATCTCTATTTCTATTTCTTGATTTCAATTTGCGGTTGGTTGTATGTTTCTGTTTCTGTTTTTTTCTTCTTCGTTTGATTGATTATATCATTTTTATCTCGGAAATTAATGGGCCTGTGATTTTGGCCTTTATTCTCTCATATCTAAATTGTTCTCTTCTTGGTTGTTCAGTTAGAATGGCTGTTTAGATATTTTGGTTTCCAAATCGTTTATTTTTGGCTGTTCCTATGTTATTCATTCATGGATTTTTGGTCCAAGGAACTAGTTTCTGATTTGATGATTTGAAAAGGGCAAATCAGAATATTGGATGTCAGTAGTCTACTTGTCGGTTTGATATAATATAATTTGAAATAAACACGGAGCTGCGCGGTAACCTTTGAAGTTTTACTTTTCAAGAGAATGGGCGACAATGTAATTTTCTAAGCTGATAATGGATTGATTTCATTGTAGATTGTCTGGAGTCTGGATATTTTCTATTCAACAATACAGAGAATGAAAACCATGAATGCTTTTAGGGACAAGCCAGTCTTGTACTTTCTCTTGCTCCAAGACCAAAGTTGCACTTGATCTGATTTTAACTAATTCTATATGACTATGAGCATTAATCTTCTTGGATCATCTAACACTAATTAGAGGTCAGCTTGTTTATAAATAGCTCAGAACTGTCATCAGCGCGAGTTTAAAGTCTCACAATTTAATTGAAGCCTTTGTGGATACTGTTTTTTGTCGTATCTTATGCCTTGAGACGTTCATATACTTGCTTTAGTCTTAGTTATGCAAAAATAAAAATATGTGTGTGATGTCACGCCTCCATACACTTCAAGTATCATGAAAGGAGTTGTCCTCTTCCCTGCTGACAAGATAGTTTACATGTGAATGTGATGATGCCATGTGAATTTAAGCATGAATTGGGAGATCCCATTTAATTCTCAATCCTACCCAACAACACTATGCGGACTCCTTGCTATGAAATGTATCATGGATGTATCCCATTATTAAGAGGAAAGAATCTTAAATTTAGTTAAATTGCATATTAAAGATTCTTCCCTCCGGAAAGTTGACACTATCAGAATAAGTTTGAAAGACTATGTGCTGCCCTAGGAACCTAGATAATTCTGCTTGTTCCTATGTACTAGTTCACTTCAGCTAGGATCCTTAGTTAGTGTGGGCTTCAGTTTTTGTTTTTATGTAGGTTTCCTTTTTAAATGGACAATAGTTTGTTTTGGTTCTCAAGTTCCTCCATTCTTTTTTCTCGGATGCGATATCCTCACTGTGTCAAGCTGGATTGCGGGGTGATCTGCAATTGCTAGTTGAGATTGATTACTGGGCAAGGCTATTGTCTATTGTTATTGATCTGTTGTGTTTCTTTATTTTCTTTAAGCATCTTGCCTTATCATGAAGATTTTACTATGCTTATTTATAACTGAAGTATGTATTTTTACCAATAAACTAGTTTAGGTTGATTCCCAAAGCATTATTTAATCGTTGGCAAATATATGGAAACATGGCCATTTATAGATAAACATGGCCGTTTATTATATCTTTAGTGGATGCGTGTAGAATATGGGGAAGAGGCACATTTTTTGTCTGGGGGCCACTTGGTAGAACCTAGTTCTTCAGAAAAAGGGGCATTTGAGGTGCAATGGTGGTTTTTACTGTAGTCTTTCTTTCTTATAATTGGAAAGATCAACTTAAAAGATTTAATTATTTTGTGGTCTTTTTGTTGGACATTTATTTTGTTTATTTGTACTTATCCCAGAATGCAGATTCTTATGCTATGTATTTAATCCTTGTTTTGATTTGCTCAGGTGGATGGGAATTTCATAGAAGGAGTTTTGTCTGGCAAAAAGAAGATTGGTTATATATCTGTTCTCTTCTATTCTTCCCAGTGCCCATTTTCACGCAGTTTGCTTCCTAAGTTTGAAATCCTCAGTTCAATGTTTCCTCAAATAGAGCATTTGGAACTTGAGCAATCGTCAGCCTTGCCAAGGTTCTAAAGCTATCTCCTATTTTAAAGTTTTGGATAATTATGTATTCCGCTGCATTTTCTCTGTCACATGTTTGGTTTGTGAACATTAGTAGTTCATTCTTCTTTCAGTAAGAATTAGATAGGGTCTGTGTTGACTGGGTGACTGGGCTAAAGCCTTGAAGTGCTGTCAAATAGTTTCTTTTCAATGTTATGTTCTCCCCCTTCTTTCAATACGAGTTGAGATTGAGCAGAAACTTTTTTACTGAATGAGCAATCTTTTCGTTGTGTGTTGTTGTATCTTCGTCTGTGTTTAATTCTGCAGTATATTTTCAAGGAATGGAATCCATAGTTTGCCGGCTATATTACTGGTGAACCAGACATCGAGGTTGAGATATCGGGGGCCAAAAGATCTTATCTCCCTTGCACAATTTTATGAAAGAAACACGGGTAAGCTCATCCTGAGTCTTATATGTAAATTGGTGGCAAATTTTTTAGACTGCTATTTGACACCTGCTCTTGACCTGATAGCTACTGGCCACATGATTAGTATATTTTATCCCCAAGAGAAGAGCCGAAATACTATGGTGCTTTGGATGTTATATGCAAATGATATATTGAAAAACCTACTGACTTAACTAACTGACTATAGTGAGCGAGCCTATACCCCTCTTGACTTATCTGCCTGTATTTCAGGTATTGAGCCGATCCAATATTTTGCTGATGATCAACGGCAAAGCTCACAGAGTGAGAAAAAATCAACTATGAAGTCATTGATGAGCTTGTCACTGGAAGAAATGACAATCAGGGAGCCTTACTTAGCACTCTCCATATTGTTTCTCTGTCTGAGAATTCTTTTTTCTGTATACTCAAAGATTGTATTGAGCGTCAGGGCTTTCTGGGTTTTGTATGTTCCTCATTTAAACTTGCAAATATTTGGGGAGACTTGCCAAGCGATGGGACGTGTTCTTCATGTAATTGACGTCAGAAGGATTTGGACCAAGCTTAGAATGTGCAAGGCTAGGAACTTTCATGTTTGGGCATCATCTCTGGCTTCCGTTTCTCTGGGCAAGTCGTCGTCGTCGTCATCAGCGAGATGGTCATCTCAAGCTTTGCATTAACAAACTCATGCCTGTCTTGTTGACGGAAGTGTGAAAGTTTTTTCTTTTTTTTCAAGTAACATCCTCAAGCTGCAGCGAAGCTTGGGATCACAGGGCCCTCTGTCAAATTTTAGTGTTAGTGCTAATAGCTGAGTGTTGGTCTTGTTTGAGCTGGGTTTTGGGAGGAAGAGAACTGGCATGTATGTAAATTGAGTACAGCTTTTTTAGCCCCTGTAAATTATTTGTTGTCTGAAGCAAATTATACACGCACCACTGGAATTTAAGTATCTCTCTGTCTCACCTGCAAATAAAGCTCCTTGTTTCAGGAGATGATACAGCTGCCATCTACAAGCTGCATGTGCTATATTGCTAGGTAAAATGTGGCTGGAGGGTCAAGATTGCAATGAAGTTTCTATTCATTCTTATAAGTAGATGCACCACTTTTCATGTCATTAAATAAAGGATAAAAGTTCGAGGGAAAAAAATAAATTTTATAAAATACATGTTTGCGCCTCTTTTATTTGTGTACTTTTTTACTACTCCCTCCTATTCTAATTATTAGACAGCATTTGAGATTTGATCTTGGTCATAATTATAGGACAAAGTTCTAATTTTTGTCAATTTTTTCTTGAAATACCCCTATTGATACTTTCTCATTAATAATTAAACACAATAAAAATTTGATAATGCACCTATATATTCTATAAAGTGAATAATAGTTGCAACTTATTAATGCCTATACACCTCAATTCTATTGTTTTTCTTAATTTTTTTAATAAAATAATTTTGAGCAATTTTTGTTATATTTAATAATGACATCACTATTAAATTACACTTCCAACCTCTAAGAGTAAATCGGAAGTTGTTGAGGGAGATTGATGACGCCAGACTGTGTGAAAACCCAAAGAAGTCGTGTGTGAGGTATGAGAGGTCCGACAAAAAATAGAGAATTAGAGTAACTGGATATCATTTTAAATTTTAAATAAGGACATTTTGGAAAACATATATAATTAACTAATTTAACTATTATCATTAATTTTTTTAAAATTAGATAAATATGTCTTATAATTAAAATCATGAAAAAACAAAGTACCAGTACAAAATTAAGCAATTATGCTACATATTGACGTTTTTTTTTTTTTGCCTTTTTTATGTACTAACGATAGTGAATGCATTAACATGAATGCAAGGGAAGTATCGTAGAGCATTAAAGGTTAGAAAAGGGAAAGTAGCTAATGATAGTACATGAAACCATAACTATTGACTTTTCTTTGATTAAAAAAAAAAAAAAACACTTCAACTATTGCCGTAGAGATGAGAATGGGAAAGCTCCAATAAGCTATGGGCAGGTGTACCTGTGAGAGGTTTCTTTATTCGGTTTCTTCTGGAGCCCATCCTTGTCACTTCAAAATTTATAAATTTCAACAAAGCAACCGCATGAAGCCATGAACCGACACTTGTCTTTTTCTTTTTCTATATTGTTTTCATCATTCAATTACTCTATCAAAAAAGAATCTCTTCTTTAGGGAGACCGGTGAAAACCCCTCTCTCTTCCCCTTTTTTTTTTTTGCTTAAAGCATCCGATATCCCAGGACAGGCCATCTTTCAGGCATATCAACGGCCCCAGATTAATCCGGACCGAGACCGGGTGGCCCCTTTCGGGGGGAAGCCTCTACCACCCACGCATGCTGCATTCACACGTCTCGAACTCAAGACCCATGGTTAAGCTAGGACAACCCCTTACCAGTTGACCTAAGCGTATGGTGGTTCTCTCTTCCCCTTTTTATATACAAGTTCATTGTTTTTCTTTAGGGGAAAAAGTAGACTCTTGTAGCTTTGCTGTTATTCGAAGCTCACCCCTGTAAGTTAGCTGGACATTATTATTTCTTGGTATAAAATTCCTCTTTCATAAAACTTGTCAATTATCACTGTAGATATACCGGGAATAAATATTTAAGCTACATTGAAAGGTTCATGGGTCCATCTTTCTATTTTCATTTATAGCAGTATTGTCAAAAATTAGTGTAAAAACGTAAAAAATTTCATTTTTATGTTTTTACTAGGGTCATATGTGCTGAAACGCAAGTAAAAACTGAAAAACTTACGTTTTTATCGTTTTACTTTAACAAAAAAAAAGGATGAATAGTTTTGAAAAAAAGATGAAAAGTTGAAAACCCTATTTCTATCGTGTATCTTAGACTCGAAATTTTTGGAGAGTGGAGACTGGATAGTTATATATCATTTTTAACGTATTTTCATAGTTATAAACGTAAGTTTTTTTAATATAAGTTTTTTTAATGTTTTATATAGTTATATGACTTACATCTTTTAAATATAAAGTTGTTCATTAAATTTTGAGTAGTAATTTATGATTTTTTTTCCATGTGTGTGTATATACACCAAAAAAAAGGGGGGCGGACGAGCGGAGCTGTTGAGGAAAGCAATTTGCCAGGGGGCGGACGAGCGGAGTTGGGGGCGAGGTCGGCGAACTCGGCGGATTGATTTGGGGAAGAAAAGGGGGGCGGACGAGGCGACGAGCGGAGAAAGCAATTTGCCAAAAAAAAAAGTGATTCAGTCGTTGGGGGCGGACGAGCGGAGAAAGCAATTTGCCAAAAAAGTAGTGATTCAATCGTTCAAACCAGTGACCTATATGTTAAAGACCAAAGCTCTAACCAGTTAACCTAATCAGATTTATTGTATTAAAAATTCCTTCACAAAATATATATTTTTTATGGGTTCACTTGCCCCCCTAAAAACCAGTGTGGCTCCGCCACTGGTCATATGTGCTGAAACGCAAGTAAAAACTGAAAAACTTACGTTTTTATCGTTTTACTTTAACAAAAAAAAAGGATGAAAAGTTTTGAAAAAAAGATGAAAAGTTGAAAACTCTATTTCTATCGTGTATCTTAGACTCGAAATTTCTGGAGAGTGGAGACTGGATAGTTATATATCATTTTTAACGTATTTTCATAGTTATAAACGTAAGTTTTTTTAATATAAGTTTTTTTTTAATGTTTTATATAGTTATATGACTTACATCTTTTAAATATAAAGTTGTTCATTGAATTTTGAGTAGTAATTTATGATTTTTTTCCATGTGTGTGTGTATATATATATATATATAAAATTTTGAGCTCCGACCTTAAATAGTAGAAAGTAGAAACTTTACGTTTCGTGTCGTTTCTACGATTTACGTTTCTATCACCCCTTTCCGTGTCTACGTAGAAACTCGATTTTGACAACATTGGTTTATAGATACCCTTTTTACTCATCCATTTTTTCAAAAGATTACATTTAGTAATTGTTTTACAGAAAAAGAAAAAAAAAAAACTCTGAAATTTTATAAAATTTAAATTTGGCATTTCTTAAAAAAATGAGTTATGAATTGTTTATCAAGTTTTATCATTCATTTATCAACTCTTTGTAATAAACCTAATTTCAGATTTTGTAATTTTTTTAAAAATAATGTCTTTTTTACTTGTTTAAAAATATTTTTGATATATTAATTAGTAAAGAATAAAGGAGAACTCGAGAGGGCCCTACCAAAAGTAGTAGTCTAGTAGATATCAACCTTATGTAAATATGAAAGACTTCTGATGAAATTATAAGTTCAATTTACCTATTACAGTTTAAAAAAAAAAGGCATGTATGCAAATGCAACTAAGAGAAAAAGAAATTGTCAAATTATTTTTTAATTCTAATCAAGTTTTTTTATTTTTTATTTACGTTGAAAATAACAAGTCTTGGAAATTGAAATAGTAAAATGGAGAAGCAAAATCTAAATTTTTTAATTAGCTTGACTTATCCTTCCTTTTTAAGTTTCCTCTCCCTCCTCCTTTTCTTAATTATCCTTTAATTAAATAAATGGTTGATGGGGCCGCTTTTACCCCAAAAAAAAAAAAGTGCAAGAGATAGGGATAAAATCTAGTTTAAAAAAAAAAAATAACGCAATTAAAAATTGTAAGTGAGAAACCGAGAATCCTAGCGCAGAGGCTAATGGGCAAGGTGGGCCCCGTAGACAGTTCTCAAAATTGTCCGTTTCGTGATTGGTAAGGTGGCTTGCTCCTTTGAGTTTTCTCTCCAGGAGCTACATGACACCCTAATGGTGGCCTCCTCTTGATCGCTATCTGAAATTCCACGCATAACTCAATGACAGCCACCTTCTACGACTCAATTGTTCAAACCCTTTCGTTCCTAATTCCTCCCTTCTTTTCTATAAATCAGTCTTCACTCTCGTCGTCACCCTTCCACCACCAAAAATCCTCTCCGTCATGGATTTGAATCTCGATGAGTGGGATTTCATCTCTGATGATGGCTTCCCTAATTTAAGTGAAGAAGGTCAGAATCAGAAGAAGGTTTTCTTGGGAAAACATTATTCCGACTCAATTAGCGTTTTCGACGCTGATTACTTCGTTTGCCCTTCGCCCAGATCTCTGAAGAGCATCGAACCACCAAGGAAATCGAGGCATCCAAATCATCTTGTTCCTGTTGCGATCCCAATTCGACTGGAACCCAGGCCTCCAAATGATGATATAGCGAAGGAAATAATCACTAAGAATCCTAGTGAAGTCCCGTCAGCTTCGATTCAGAAAAACAGAGGCTCCAAGATTGGAGGCGTGGAAGCTGATCAGGACTCAGTCTCGCAGGTTTTCTTCAGAATGAAGGAAAATGAATTTGTCGACATGAAAATGGACTCGCCCAAGTCCGGTAGCAGAGGCATGTTGCCTCCGATTGATACCATGAAATTCGATGACCAAGGAGAAGCCATGGAAATCATGATCTCTCCGCGACTCAAAATTGAAAAAGAAACAGTTACCCACAAAGAAGATGAGGACTGCACTTGGGAGTACAACAAAGATGGGTTCAATTTATGGAAGTGGAGCTCCACAGGGATTGGAGCTATATGTTCCTTTGGTGTTGCTGCTGCTACAGTCTGCATCTTGTTCTTTGGTAGCCAACAAAGGAACAAACTCCACCACAACCACAAGATTCATTTCCAGATCTATGCCGATGACCAGGTCCCTAAAATTTCTCACAACTCTTTTCGGCTTCGTTATATCTATATATTTTTTGTATACCATAATTGTGTTTATAATATGGATTGTGATTTGAATTTGATCCAAACCTGTGAGTGACTGCAGGGGATTAAGCAAGTAATGCAGCAGGCAAACAAAATGAACGAGGCAATTTCTGCAGCAGCAGGTGTTCCTCTGAGCAGAGCTCACATAACCTACGGTGGCTATCACGATGGTCTTTGAAGCGTTATTCAATCAAGAACCTTGAAATATGAAATCCTAGCTCCTGGTATTACTATGTTATAGTTCTATATATAATATTACATGAGATGAGATTCTTATTCTTATATCCCTATCGTCTGCAGTCCTTTATGTAGTAGATCTGTGTGTTGTAGATGGATGATAATTTAGCTTGTTATCCGGTCAATATTTACAATTAGCTGATGCCAATTGATGTTTGGGTATTTGACATTTGTAAGTTGGCACCCTGCAGAGTAATGGAAGAAAAAGGAATCATCCATTTTTATAATAATGTCGGTTAAATTGAGATATTGAATAATCATGTGAGGTGGATACTTTGAGTAAGTACTGCCACGTGGTGTAACAACAAGAATGCCTTATTTTTCTTGACTCAAGTCCAAAAGAGAAGCTACAAGAAATAATGATGTTTCAGAAACTTGTTGGTTCTGTTTTCCAAATATGATTAACCTGGTACCCTGTACGTTTCGTCAAAGCTACCACCAACACGTCTTTCCCTCATAATCCCCAGTGAAGTTGTGGGTTCTAAACCTATCCCACCATGGGAAGACGTAAGAATCTATATCAGTATATTATTTTCCAAACATGTTTTTTTTCCCTCTTAAAGATCCAGAGTAAGACAAATAGGTTGATGTGGAATAGCTTCTTCTTGTATCTACTCACGTCTCTTGGGATGAATGAATCCAAAGTGCAAAGTGAAGAGATAACTTCCCCATAGCTCTCAAGATATTTATGAGATAGAACAGTGACAAAACTGTGAGAGGGAAAGAAAACAATTGATTGAAAGTTGAACGACCCCAATTAATAGGATCTAAAGTAAAGTGAGAAGGAGGGTTCCTTCCCCCTGAGGGAGAAGCACAAATGGCATATGCTACTGTTAAATGTTGTTACATCGTCAAACTGGTGACGTGGATAGCACTGGAATCGCAGAAATGTAGAGCCATGTCACGGACCACGTGGGAGCTTGAATACCGTGTCATTTTGTGACCTGTGGGGTATCGACTATTTAAGATTCAAAAGAAGGTTGGGGCCCCATAGAATCTTATCTCCCATACGGTGCCCCCCTCGAAAGAAGTCAATAATGTTGCGGCTTTCACTCCCTTGATTTGCGGACTTAATCCATATGAGGAAATTTAGAATCCCGGAGGATGCTTATTACACAAATCTGCGGAGTAATAGCTTGCTGCATCTAAGGGGAGGGTTTTCTGAATCCCATCATTGTAAAACTTGATTTCCAAAATAATAAACAACGGCATTCAATTGTTAAGATTTCTAGTTCTGAAAATAATGATCTCGCCGTTTTTTGATATAATCAACAATTACTCTTCTCACTTTGAGAGAAGAATAAAGTCAGGGCAGCTTGTTACTGGGCCTGGGTTGATGCGTGACCGTTTATATGAACAACTCAAGCCCAGGAATTGGGACCCCCTCCTGCTTTAAGAAATATGCAAGTATTTTCTTTACCAAAAAAAAAAATATATGCAAGTATTTTGGTGGAGTGTATGGGCCTAGGCCTAGGAAAGTTATGGAAATGGAGTGGTACTACCATTGACCATGAAACTCATAAGCCATGAGCACACCCAGCACCCACAACTCTATGTAATTGGGTCTTTTGATCCTGCTCATAAAGACTTATAACGAGGCGGGTTAAAACCCACCCGTTTAAGACTTAAATGGTCAGGTTATGGGCACACTTATAAGCTGCTCATACCCTCCTATTTATTTTTTTAAAATTAATTACCTATCACATTTCGCATTCTAAAATAAAGTAGTAAAGGTGTTCCTTGACTCCCTATCCTGAATAAATTTATTTTATGATGGTACTTGTCTAAATTTATGTTGTTTTACGTGAATTGTGATTATTGAACTTTGAAGATTCAGATTTTTGAATTTAGAATGATGAGTTTAGATGGATATTTAATGCTTATTTTTTCAAAAAACTAAACAGATCAAATGTAAATGGATTACCCAAAACCCAGTTAATCCACTTATTTATATGCTAGCCCGTTTACATTTAAATGGGTTAAGATATGAGTATGAACATTCTGGATTATAGGTTGAATTTAGAATGATGAATTTAGATGGATATTTAATGCTTATTTTTTCAAAAAAACTAAACAGGTCAAATGTAAATGGATTACCCAAAACTCAGTTAATCCACTTATTTATATGCTAGCCTGTTTACATTTAAATGGGTTAAGTAATGAGCATGGACATTCTGGATTATAGGTTTGGCCTCGAACTGCCAATCCGTTCATTGCTATGCTCTAAGCGGTAGTACAAGTAATAGAGATTGCATTTACGGCCCAAAAAATGTTGTCAAATAATTATTAAGGCATAAAAATTGTTAGACCCGAAGGTGAAACGAAGATGGAGGACGGAAAAAGGAGAGAGAGAGAAGAGGGTTGCAAGTTGTTGAATTGTTTGTTATGCAGGAAAAGTGAACTTGAGAAAATGTGGCTCGAAGTGCCAAATATTGGAACGCAGATAGAAAAACACAAGGGCAGTAGAATGTAAGGCGCAGGGGAATTGTCCGAAGCAATAGGAAGGAGGAGCAACAAATAAGGATGTTGCCTCCTTGAACGAGTGAAACTAAAAGCTTCGGTTAATATGAGCCTCGTTTGAACTGAAAGCTTACTCTTAGCTTAAACTTTCAGCTTCTGTAGAGGCTAGGATGAGTCACCTTTCAGCTCGACTTTGATATATATGGAATTAAATGCACAAAAGATGAAATCAGAGTTTCATCTTCTATGACCACGGAAGGTGAATTGAAACTCAACATTATGTTCACTGGTTCTCTATGAAATAGTAATCAGCTTCCATAGTCGAACTTGTCTGTCGACTCTAGCATTCGAAATTGCTAAAGATGTTGCAAGATGCCGATCGCATCTCTCCCAGGTTCCTCTATGCTTTGAACAACGACGTCGTTAGGGTGCTGAGCACGAACTGCGAACGCGGCTAGGGCTAGGACGCTAAAAAGGAGAAAGACGGGAATAGAATGCGTACCCTCTTGAATCAACTCTGTATTCGGAAGGGATCTCCGCGAGTCCGTTATAATTAGGTGCTTCTTACGTTATACTTCCAATAAGAGAGGTATAAGCATATTTTTTTAAATTTTTTTATATATTGTATTTATTTAAATTATATCTTTTATTTATTTATATTTTATATTGTTGATATCTCAAATTAATTAATTTCCAGTTCTGTATTGGTCTGTAACACCAGTATTATGAAAATTAATTAATTTGAGATACTAGGTGCAAAAAACATCTCAGAAAGAAGCATATAATTTAAATCTAAATAAATATAATATATAAAAAAATTAAAAAAAAATGCTTATACCTATAAGCACATAAGAAGCACCTAATTATAAGCACCAATTGTGGACTTGGATCTCCGCCGCCTCCAAACCTAGCCCTCTCTCTCGTACTTGCCCCCTCCCAAACCCCACACACACACACATATCGTTCTCTGGAATTACCATTACTGCCCCTGTGAGCATTAATTAAACTGAATTTCATTTTAAATTGATATAAAAATAAGTAAAAATTAAATAGAGAAGAGAAGATTTAAAAATTATTAAACAAGAATCACTGCCTTGATGATGCATGTGAAAGGATGCTGATATGCTGCTGTATTCGGGAACCCCTAAAAAACGGATTTTAGGGGCTTTAATTAAAAAATAAAAGATTATTATTAGAAGAAGCGGATTATTGGCGTGAAATATTCAGGGGAGGAGGAGGGGCGAAAGTCAAGAGCAGAGTGAAGAGAAAGGAAGGAACCAACATGAACACAAAAGAAATAAATAAATTACAAAATGATTATAAATGGGTAATAGAAAAAGAGAATGAAAGCACAATAACAATACAAAAGAGAGGGAGTGTTGATCAGAAGAGGAAGGCGAATGCGAGGGCGACGAGGGAAGCAAGAGAGGAAGGCAGGAAGAGGGAGGTGGCGTCCGATGTGGGACTTGGAGCTGGTGCTTCTGCTGCTGATGCTGCTCCCATGGCCATCGCCATTATCATCACCACCATCATCATCTTCATCCTCATTCCCTCCATTTCTCTTGTTACAATGCGCAGGCTGAGAGATGATGACCTTGTGTGGCCATTGCCCGCGCAGCTCATTATATAGTCGTTGAGTTTACGGGCAGGCTTCAGAGCCTACTGCCTACCCCACCTGCCCGTTTGCTCCACAGCCTGTCTTTCCAGCGATTCTACCTGCCTTCCAGCTGTTCCCAACGCCTGCCTTTTCCTGGATTCCAATTTCATGTCTCGTTTTGAATTGCTCAAAAGACACTAGCAAGCCTGATTGGTACTCTTTTCTTTTTGGTAATATTGCACCTATAAGGAAAAATATGATAAATTAATCATTTGAAATCTTAAAATTACATGAAATTCTGCAGGACTTTTTTTTTTTAAATATTTTTTATATGTGAAAAGACACAAATGTTCTCATATGCCTATGTTGACAAGTCTATGAGTATATTTTAATATGTCTATGAGCATGTCTTAACCAATTTATGTATATGTGTTAGCAAATCCATGAGCTCCATAAAGCATCTGTGTATTTCACATTTAAAAAATAATGCAAAAAAGTCCCAATTTTGAGATGAGATTTTAAGCAACCATTTTGTTGTATTTTCCCTTGGACCTAGCAACAATTTTCCCTTTCTTTTTCCTTTCTCTACTTCATATTTTTTCTTAAAAATAAAAATATTAATAATAATCATTTATCTATACAAACCTCACCCCCTCACTTTTTTTAAAAAACATAGGTGTCTTTTTATTGGAAACAGTCTTTGAGACACTATCAGACATTAAATATGGACATCTCTCTTATAAAAATTCGGATATTAATTTGCTACATTGTGACAAACTAACCCTCCCACTAAACACAACCCTTTATTCCTTGCTATTACTACTTCACTTCTTTATTTTTGTCCACATCCCAAGCACAAAGCTCAAGGTTTGGTGTTGTCCGCATAGGATCCGGTTGAGGTCCTCTGCGTCTTCCCATCCTCTTCATTAAAGCTGCGTCGTTTTGACGCAAAACAATACTTGTGCCTCTTTTTTTTTTTAATAATATCTAGCGTACTAAAAAGATAATGCAGGATATTGACCGGTACTAAAAAAAATACTGACTGATACTTCATGATCTTGAAAAATTATTTAAATTTTCAAGATCCTAAGATAATTTTTCAGGATTATGAAATATTTTTTAGTACCGGCTAGTATCCCAGTCAGTGTTTTGGAGTATCTTTTCAGTACCAATCAGTACCTTAAAATAATTTTTCAAAAACAAGAAGTTTTTTTGAATACCAACGAGTATCCTTAAATATATTTTTAGTACCATAGAAAGAAAGAAAAAAACAAAGAAAGAAGAAGAAGAAGAAGCACTAGGTATTATCTTGCAGCGTCGCAGCTTTAAAGAAAAAGATGGCAGAGGATGAAGAGGATGGGAAGGCCTAGAGGACTTCAGGCAGATCCGTCCGCATAACATGTTATCCGTTAAATTACAGTCTTACCTTTTGGATTATGTATTCTCGTATATCCTTTTATGGAGATCGGAACCCGTAAATGCACAGATAACCCTCCAGTCCGTGTCTTTCATACGTAAATTATTTTGCATATTTAATTATCAAAATATCCTTATTCTATATCTTCATATATCCCAAGTGATCACGATGCCCGGCCAAATTGCTAAAGCTCCGACGAAGAGTAGTGAAGGGATTGAGGCATTTTTAGAAAAATAAATAAGAGCATATGGGTGACGAAGCGATTATATATATCTCCGCCCACCACCCACAAGAGAGGAAAAAGGGGTGTATCGTTAGCTGTGTAGCCAGGTGTTTAACATATTCAGAGCCGTAGGGGCTGATGACTGTCAGACTGTTCAATGAACCTTGTCCTCTGTCACCAATATATTAACTTAATCTTTTTCTAATTGCAGTACGTCTTTTGCAGATTTTATGCCTCGGAACCATATTACCTTATGCTTCCCATACTTGTCGTATGTGGTTGTGGTTTCATAATTCAGTTCCCAACTATAGTTAGCTTATTTCATTTAGCTTATCCTTTCTGTGCTGGCCACGTGGGTTGTCATTATTGAGCACTATAATCTATTACGTACGTTATTGGCCTATTGTTTTAAGCTGGCAACAAAAAACTGAGTTTAAAAACATTAAAGTTGAATTCAAAGTTTCGAACCATGCTTTTCGCCACAGGTGGGTTCAAAATCGGATCAAATAATTCACGAATGGGAAGGGTTGGTGAGAGATTCACAGTGTTGGGTCACATCTTGCCTCTAAGCTTCAAAAGCTTCTAGAAATACCATTTCAATTCAAACTTCCTTTTTGTGTTTTTGGAGTCCATGTTCTAACGGTTATAAATTGCCCGAGAACATACACACAAGCTTTCAACGTTCGATATGGAAATGGAACCTGAAATCATACTTGTTTCTAAATCGCTGCGAGCCACTCGTCAAAAGGGAGATTGTTACCATGTTTGCTAGGTAATGATATTAATGTTAGTATTATCATTTTTCACTTAGGATGTGATTATTAATTGTAAATACTCATGACACTTGAAGTGATCGTCGTCAGTCGTCACGTGGTGACTTTTTTTAAAAATAAAATTAGGGTATTACTGTCTTTTCACCTATAAAACTTAATTTTATTTTAGTGAATTTTCAAAATCTCTGGGCTAAAATTAAGTCTCATTAGTGGGCTGAATGAAATTTTCCCAATAAAAATTGCCTCTATTTGACCGCGGTTTTGGCAATTTCATTTCAGGAAGTCTAAAATTAAGGACATCAACTCATTTGGAAAAAAAGAAGAAGTGTTTTTTAATCTCTACATATTTCATTTTTGTAGAGCACACACGTATAAAAAGACTCAAAATGAGATTTTATGCCACCTATAGGCTATATAGTCTTTAGTCTTTTGAGGCCAGTAATTTATTAACGAGAATGACTTAAATTAGATGATCAGTAATTTTTCCCTAATGAGCCGCTTCTGAATCTGGCGTTGGAAAAAACAAAAAACGGAGACGCTTTCGAATCCGATTAAACCGAGAATGACAGAGTGTCGATGAACAGAGTACAAGTCTCATGCTTTTCAGACCAAAAAACGCAAGGTTCAATCTATGGTTTCAATTCGGGCTTTGGGAAAAGCCCAACTTCCCCTCCCAAAAAACACACACCAAAGTACACCACTGCAACTAACTTAATGCTATTTTTAAAAGGGATAGCTCAAAAGTGCTTTTGATGATAATTTCCAAAAGCCTTGTAATCCGATTGGAACTGTTCTAACCACATGGAAGTCGTTTTGTGGTAGCTTTGCTGATGTGTCGGTGACATGATCCATATCCGGTGGTAGCTTTGCTGATGTGTCGGTGACACTCAACTTGCTGGGTCCCCCCTCCCCTTAACTGGAACAAGCTGAATGTGGATGGTGGTTGTTAAAATATACTGAATAGGTAGAAATCAAATATACAACAAGCAGATACTATTTAAATAGTACAATAAGAATCTGTATTATAGAAGCAATACATACAGAAAGCATACACCAACTCTGTATAATGTGGAAAACTATAAAACGAACTCACAAGACTGCCGATTATGGTAATGAATAATGCAGAAATCTGGTCCCAACGTACGTTGTGTCCTTAAGACAATTTTGCTTCCTCAATCCGGATGCCGAAGGTTTCTGAGTAATTGTCTCCCAGGATAGAGCGGATTATACGTCATCAGAATGAGGGCTCACAACAAGCCCAAGCGAATCCAACGAAGCTTTCTAACGCATGAAATGTATATGCGATGAGTGTATTTCAAAAACTAGATAGTATTCGTGACTAGGCGCCCTATTTATAGACTCAAAAACTTGATCGATGGACTCGTCATTGCGGCGAATCGGTGCGTTGTGCAAACAGACGCACTGAGCGAACGAATGTGCGACCCGCGTCATTGCGGCCGAATCGTGCGTCGCACGGACAGACGCACCAGAACGGAGCGAACGATCCGAACGGATCGAAATACGCAGCCGTTGGTTGGAAATTCTCGGAAGGGCAAAAATGTAATTATTGAAAGTTCGGGGTCAAATTAGAAATTCAAAAAATAATTTAATAAAAAATTATCTGTTTATTTCACACACGCGCGAACCGGACCGGGCAGGCGGCGCCGACCGACCGAGCCGGGCGGACGGCGGCGCGCGTGTGGTGGACCAAGGGTCACCTAAGTCCTCACCCCTCCACAAAAGTGGGTTGGCCCAAGGGCCCAATTAGTAGGAGCAGGGTTGAGGCTTATATACCCTCAACCTTCTCTCCAACTAATCAATGTGGGACTTCTATCCACACACACATTCCTTTTTCCTCTTCTTTTCCATCCTTCTTCTTATTCATAACCCATGGGATTTTATCCTTAATTCCAACAGTTCTGTCATCCCTTAAAGTGAGAAAGCTGGATGTGGAGGAGTTATTAGAAACTGTCAAGGAAGATGGAGATCGGGGTTCACTAACATGTTGTGGGGTCTATGAGGCTGAAGAATGAGCTATTCTTTTTGGCCTAAGGCTTGCATGGGATGAAGGATTTAGAAGAATTATAGTTGAGTCCGATTCGAAAATGGTCATTGATAGGATAATACAGGGTGATACAACATCCAACTGTACTATGGTTCTTATGCAGATATGAGAGCTACTATAAAAAAACATGGGAAGTGAAGTTTGAGCATATTTCCAGGGCTCAGAAATTCCTTAGCTGATGCTTTAGCAAAGGAAGGGCTGCTAGTTTCTTCAATTTTGGCAAATTGTCCTTTAAAGTTCAGGACTGTGTTTTCACACGATTGTATGGGATTTGATCCCCTTTTTAGTTCTAATGTATAATAGCTAAACGCCTCTCTTTTACAAAAAAAAAAAAGGATAGGATATTGTCACTACCAATTTTGGTCACTACCACTTTTTTCACCGTTAGATCAGAATTTCAATAGGAGAAAGAGAGAAATGATAAGGGTAGATGAGATTCTGATCTACCGGTAAAAAAATGGTAATGACACTGACAGTAACAATATCCTATTCCTTTTTAAAATCCAACACCCAACAATAAGTTAAACACATGAAAATGCATGACAAAAAATAATAAAAATATGATAAATTACCGCAAGAAAACATTAGTTCCGGCTTCGCAAACATAATTTTGAAACTTGCTTTGTGTAACCAGACGTTAGACTACATACATTTGATGGTTATGCCACACATTATACTTGGTAAAAATACAAACAAAAGACAGATTAGTGCGGCAACTTACCCACTTGCAAATTACTCTCCACACCAACTGGTTCCCACCTTAATATTTAAATTTGAATGCAAAAAATGTGCCTAATAACTTCAACATAACAACAACTACCTTCAACCTACTATCTCAAAACAAATACTCCAATATAAGACATATTTTGATTAGATTAAAAAAGTTAGTTGAGTTAGTTAATATGGCTTATATTTTCTAAAATGTCATAGTTATCTTCCTTAATTCTCTCATTGTCTCTCTTCTTTAATTATTATTGTGTGAGCATCAATAAGAATAAATTAAAAAAATATTAACAGATATAAAAAAATTATTTTATATTTAAAAACAACATCAACTACCCAAATATAACAGCATCCTAGATTCTGAGGAGACGATGGCACGATTCAAAGAGAACAAACAAACACATTCAAAATACGTTATTGGGATCTTATCAAAAAAAAAAACGTTATTGGAAAAGTCTGTGATTATGTGAAAATCGAAGGTGCGTGCGTGCAGAGGTGCGAGCGTGCGAGGGACCCGGAAGACGAAAGCCCCTAGGGGGTTGAATCCAACCGTTCATTTCCAATCCAACGGGTTTAATTGTCTATAGTTATTATCATCACTTGAGAAAGAAGGATAAGTAGAGGGAAAGCGGAGGAAGGGAAGAGGAAGGCTGGAACAGAAGAGGGGAGGCGCACTGAAACATAACAGAAAAAATAGAGAGAAAACGCGGCACAACTGCGAGAATCGAAGGATAGTTTATGAGAAGCGGGAAATCTGACAACACGGAAGATCTATAATCTGTTTATCTCGGAGGAAAATTCGTTCTTTTGCAGAGGGAAATCCATTTCTTCCATTCTTCCGGACGTGAAGACATATATCGTTGTAAGGTCTCTTCTTCTTGTTCTCATTTTGGTTCTCTCACTAATGGATTTCCTATTTCTAATCATCCTTCTAACCTGGGCACTTCTCGTTTTGCAGTCTAGCTTAGCGAGGATATTAGTCCACCTGTATGCTACACGCGTAGATCTTGAAGTTGGAGCAAATCAGAAATCTTCCTACAATTTGCCATTGTTTTCCACGGTTCTGCTTGAGTTTTGTGCAAAACCCAAATCATTATCTTGTTGCTGTATCCGATTGTTCTCCATTGGGCTTCTCGCCTAAGGGAATCCGACTGTGAGGAAAGAAGGTGTGTTCAAAATCTCTCTGATTTTGGATTCTCACCTTGGGCTTCAACTAACCACAAAAAATTTCTGAGGTTATTAGTTCATTATGAAATATAAATATTGAGACATCTTTTCTTGGCTGTTTTATGCTTTATTCATAGCAGATATGGAAACGGAAGAGAGGAATCAGAAAGGGTATAAAAGTTCGGAGTCAAAATTTTTATTGCAGTGGGGTAACAGGAAGCGGCTCCGATGCGTGAGGTTGAAAGACCCTCGGGTATCATCGCGACTAAATGGCGGAATCCGAAGGAAGATTACGTCGCCAGTGGATCGTTCAGGGATCACTACTTCCGACAAAGAAAACGCTCATTTTCAACCTAATCGCTTCACAAGGTGAGAATAGCCAAGGGATCTTCTTCTTCTTCTCCTCATTTTCTTACTCTGGTCGTTGGGAAACATTGCGAGAGTGAAGAAAATAACAAAGGCAGTTAAATCTCCGTCCTGTGCAGGAATTCTGAGGGGGCAATGCTTCGGTCTGGCGCGGGAGAGAGTAGGAAATCTACGTCGCCGGAGAAGGAGGACCGGTACTATACGACGAGAGGTTCGGTGGGAGGCGACGACGCCGGTAAGGTTTCAGGGGATGGGAATAACGGGGAGGAGAGAGCGGTGGTGTGGCCAAAACTTTACATCGCGCTGTCCAGCAAAGAAAAAGAAGAGGACTTTCTGGCCATGAAAGGCTGTAAACCGCCTCAGAGACCTAAGAAAAGGGCAAAGATTATTCAAAGGAGCTTACTTGTAAGTATCATCTGTTTCCCCACTCATGTTCTTATGTTTCAAAGATTCCCCCCTACGAAAATATTATTGCTTTGATGAATTGAGTTTGATGGGGATTGTTTTTCTGTGTGATTTGGTGGATGCAGTTGGTGAGTCCAGGTGCGTGGTTGAATGATATGTGCCAGGAGAGATATGAAGTGAGGGAGAAGAAAAGCAACAAGAAGGTAGGCGATTAATATGCGTTAATTGTATATCTGTCTTAATAATTTTACCTTACAAGTGTCGGATCATACATGTTTGAGATTGCTTATGGGATTTTGGTATACATGATGCAGAGACCAAGAGGATTGAAGGCTATGGGAAGCATCGAAAGCGATTCTGAATGATGCAGCATAGCAGTTGTTGAATGAGTTGCGTTGTTTTGTGTGATGAAATGGTTTTGATGATGGAAGTGACCTACCCTCCTGTGCTGGTGATTTTGTAAACAAGGGGATCTGATTAGATGAGAAGCTAAACAAAGAGGAATGGTTGATTATGACTGAGTTGTTATAAGTTCTAGAATTGGGTTGGGAGTTAGAAATTAGGAGGGTGATCACTCTCATCCCCTGTTTCACCTAATGTGTCTCTTTTCTCTCCATGTTGGTTGCCTCACGTGAAGCTTCGTTGTCTTTTTTCTCTTTTCTTCCCATAAATCCATTCCTTACCAGTTTTAAAGGATTACAGTTTACAACTGTTTGAACGTATCTTGTATGAATGCTGATCCTACATATTTTGACTCTGATTCTGTTATATACTTGCAAAATCAAAATGAAGCCATTTTTTGGGCAACACTAGAGTAGTTTATATATAACAAAGCTGAAAGCTATAACTTTTTAACGGGGAGGAAGTTCACACAACAGACGAACATAAGCGTTCTGGTCATTCAAACATCTCGCTGATATTATACTGCACATAAGTATCTGTGTTTCGGTCCGTTACTAGTAAAGAAAAAAAAGAATCAAAGTTCCATTCTTGTTCAGGGTGGTCGCTTTATCCTAATTTAAAACTAATTTGTTACTTTTCCTCTTGTAGGGATGGTAAAATCAGGGGCGAGGCTTTTGTACTATTTTAGTAATTTAAGATTTTTAGTTATGCGTATTAGTACGGTTGAAAGAGGGAAGACAGAAATAATCGCGAATATTCCTTTCCTGTTGATCTTGTTTCAAAATATTCCTTTTTTAGAGGCGTGTCTTACTCTTATCAGCGCTGAGCCTCGAATCTCTGCAGGCAAATTGCAGCTATGTCTCAATCCCACATCATCTGTCGTCAAATTCATGCCACCTTCAACTTTTTTTTAAGAAAAAAAATCAATTTTACTTATCATATTCATAGTACCTTCCCAACTAACTCCATTACACTCTCGCCCCTGCAAAACAACTTGCCAACCCTTTAGAATTCAATTCAATTCATGATATACCTGACACACCTCACAAACGGAACAAGACTTTGGATCTGACTCACTTTTAACTGCAGAGTTTATCAAGGGCTCAGATTAATCCAAATCAAATCAGGTACAACTCTTTCACACGCTAAGTTTTAACACCGAGTATTTAAAACTGCTGACTCTATATATTATATGAACTTGCTATAAACTCCTCACTAGTTGAATTGAAAGCTAGGGGATGAAAGGAAAACGGGTAGCTGAAAATTTCGAATGAACTTTGCGACGCTCTAGTATTTATATTTAAGAAAGTCATCTGCTGGCCCAACACGCCGTCACTATCGTTGTTTTAAATATCAAGTCTCAAATATCTTCCTTCCTTGGAGGGATCGGGTTAAATAATTGAGGGTGGCAATTCTTCTTTTGTATAATCTACAAAACCATTTTTTTTAAAAACAAAATAAATAATTGAGGTTCAGTCGTCGCTTTCCTCACAACCAACGAAATTAAAAAGGTGCGTTTGTGTGTGTAATGTTATTCTTTTCTTAAAAATTTTAATCTCTGACCTCCAAAATTTTCCACATCTCATTTTTTTAAGTTTAAAACTTAACATGACAAATTGATCATAGAGATAAATTTCGTGCAATAGCCTTTTCAGTTTTCACTTTCTTTGGCAGAAGTCCTTTATTTACAGCTTATTTCTACAATACTATTTGGCCTGGAAAACTTGTCTATCTCTGTCACACACATCCATGCCTGGAAAATAATGCAGGCTTTCAGCTGTTATTTAATTAGGGAGTAAGCAGCATAGTTTCAAAAGCAAAATCTACTTTTCACATCATGCTGCTTTTGTGTTGATATCAAGAAGAATCACCTCTGCTTTCTTTTGGAAATATCTTGTACACTACTGAAATTAAATTAAATTAAATCTGATCTCACTCATGCCATATTTATCTCAACGTTCAAGAAATTTTAAGTTCATCATGGCAGTCCACTGGTCCAGACAGAGTGTTGACTGTTATGTCTCTCAAATATCTGCTATTGAAAGGTGAAGGAGACACACTGCTCAAAGTAAACACTGAACAGTGTTACTGTATTTCCTTCAAATAGTTATAGAACAGACAACAGACTAATTAACTAGTTGTACATATATATTTTCAGCACCGCCTTTGTCATACCTAAAAAACTAACACGTTGAGTCGAAAAGTCCATTAAACTCATAAATCACACTTTACCTACAAGGCTTTCTTTTATATGGGACTCATAACAACTTCCTTGTTCAAAATTGAGATTTTTAATTTTTTTGAGCCCATGCTGAAGGTTATTCCCATCAGGATAGTAGTGAGCTTGTGATATCATCAGTCATCACAGCCACCTGTTTTTGTCGACAAATAAAGTATTTTCACATGATTGGAGTCCACATACAATGTAAGGAGTAAAGCTTTTGTTATAGATAAGGATGAAATGAGACATTGTACAGTGTATAGATGAAAGCATTTGTTATAGGTGAGGATGGAATGAGACATTATAGGTGTAAAAGCAGGGGAATCGTATTTCATACGATGTCCAAGGCATTTAAACCGCGCCAGTTGGGAAGATCAGAAATTTGACCCTATCACTTCCTTCAGCATCGTCTTTCTATACTCTGTTTGTACTTTGTTATGGTTTCTCCTCTTTTGGGGATTCCTGTGAGATTTCCTTCCTCAGTTGTTTGGCTTTTCCATGAATCAGCGAACAAGGAATGAATCTGTGTCTCCCTTTCTTACATTTGCGTGTGTATCATGGATCTTTTTTCCTTATTATAAGCGCTATTGAGCTAATATTAAATTTACATTTACTTCAAAACTCACACTGAAAGTTCTGACATGGGAAACTTAAATGATGAGCCAAGTATTTTAAAGATATGATATGCACCTGTACTGGGATGAAATTTCTGTACAGGGATTATCATTTTGACGTTTCCAAGTGTTTTTTTTTAAAAATAAAATAAAATTATTTGTCTAAAAAAATTTGGATTTCCTGTTTTGATTTATTTTAATTTTGTATTTAAGAATTAAAATACGTAGAAGCCATTAAAGATGTAGTATAGTTTATTTAGCATAAATACTAATTAGAATGAAAAATGTAAATGATAGCTGAATTGATGAGTAAAAGAAGGCATATTCCTTTAAATAAAATCTAGCATTTGAAATTTGAATAGTCATAATAAACAAAATTATATTTTAGTTATAAAATAAACAAATAACCTAAAATGTTATTATTTTTATTTCTTTGGCCATCCTGAACTATCATGGATAGTTTATCTTTTCCAGTGTTAAAAAAAATGACAAAAAAATACAATGTGAATTATAAAACATAAAAATGTTGACTAAATTAATAAAATGATAAATAAGTAATATGGTAGGAATTTTTTTAAACTATTGGTAATAATATGAGATCTTGAAGTTTGAGGGTTGGCAATTTAAATATATGAATTAACAATGTATGTCTAAGTTGCTAATTACTATTTTTAAGTAGTCATTGTGTTTTAAAATTTCTATTCATACCTTATTAACTATTTATCCTTTTATTAATTTAGTAAATATCGGGGGGTTTTGTAATTCATATGGTATTTTCGGTCAATCTTTTAAAAAATTAAAAAGTTTAGAAATTTAATTGGATTGGGCGAGATCCCCTGCTCAGTCCCGGCCGGAAAAATGCGTTATTTGTAGTGTGAAAGAGCAAAGTGGAATGCTTCTGATTTATGAACGATAATGCAAGCGCACCTTCTGGTGGGACCCATCCCCATAGCTGGTTGTGGTGGCGGGCTAAACCCCATCGCCGACTCCAATCTGTTCATCGCTGCTCCACCCGGCTGGAGTAACCGTCGGCACCGGCGACTCCACCATGGTCACTGGCGGAGCCCACTTATTGTAGCATCGTCTTCGGCTGACGCAATCAACGGCGAGCAGAACCATTACGTCGTGTTGGGCCTTGATCTGACTGCCTCCGCCGCCGATATCAAAAGGGCTTATCGCCTCCTCGCTCGCAAGGTTCGCTATTTCCTTTCTACTGAAGTATTAGGGATTTATGTGCTTTCACTTCGTACTCCAAATATGTTTTTATTTTTGTTAGTATGGGGGTTTCGGTTAGCGATATACCACAATCGGAAGTATGGCCTTTAGAGACTTTGGATTCAGAGTTGAGATAACAAATTCCTGGCTTCCAGCCTTTGCCTATGGGGTATAGATAACCTTCATAGTCATACTTTACAGTCATTTCTAGAAAATTTGTTTTTTATCAATTTCATTTGTTGTGCTTGTCTAGAGATGCATCAATATTCAATACAATGGAAAATATTTTAGCTATGTGGCTGAGTTGTATGAACATCGAATTGGTTGTCTTTTAAGCAAGACTGACCCAAATATTGAGCGTCTGGCCTTTGAAATTCTACGCAATCGAAATTCCAAGATAAGGGCTGAAGCTGTATGCTTAAGGGATGAGTGAGTGATTGACCTGGAAGTTGAGTATGAGTATAGAAACTGCAATAATCTGAGGGTCCTAATTTCATTATAGCATGCAACCTGTCCGCTAAGGATATACAATTAACAGTGAATTACAAGTCGACTCCGTCAACTCTCGTTTCAATGAAGCTTTATGATAACCAATCTTTAATCATTTAGTTAAATGATGTACTAATATGTCTTAGGATTATTTTTTGGGTCTGATAGAGGACAGTAGGATTGATGGATCTGGAGCAGAAGGGTGAGAGGAGAGTTGATAAATTCTTGACAGTTGACACAGCTTGTTTGCCTTAGCATTAATGACAATTTCATCAGTTATCCTTAGCGGACAGGTTCCTCTAACCTGGCAACGAGGGACGAACTTCATTGACCCAGTCAGAATTTTTATTTGTTCTGGACCAACAGAATTCTAGAGTTTGTGTGATATTTGATAGCTCGTTCATGAATGTCATGCACGAATCTACTTTATGTTCAGGATAATTGTTTTATCTGCTCTCACCATATTAGACTTTGAAAATGTTTATTGAGTCTCTTTGTTTGCGACCTCAATTATAGTTATTGCTTTTCTTTGTAGTTATTAAATTGCACTTCACTGGTGTGAATATGTGTGGATGCTTTAACCGCTTGCTTGAATTGCAACATGACATATCATAATTCTGATTTATGATCAACAAATTCTCCTTGACTGTTATTGTGCTGCGACTGCAGTATCATCCTGATGTTAGCAAGGATTCACAAGCTGCTGAATTGTTCAAGAGCATTCGTCGAGCGTATGAAGTGAGCAATACCCCACCCCATTTACCATTTTACTCGCAATATAGAAATGATTGTATATATCAGGGAAAATAATCTTATTTCAGGGTTAGAGGACTTCTACAAAAAACCCTCAGACGCCTGACTTTTTCCTTCCATTACTTCTGGTTTAACAGCTTGACGGTGTTTGCTTGGGAAAAAAATTGAAGATGACTAGATGGTTTTTGAAGAATTACTTGCAGCTTTTTTGAAAACAAACATAAAATTTTACGTCAAAATCATTCTCGCAGCCTCATTTTAAATTCAAGCTGAAACACCACTGAAAACAAATTCTTCTTCTCGGAATAAAACAGATATTGCAATTAGGAACTGCTTTAGAAATAACTTGAAGTTCCCTGATTCCCTGAGTAATTTAGGCTCGTCTCTCGCTCTGACTTTGCTTCTTGGTGGTATATGCATTTTTATAGTCCAGAATCCAGATATAATTTATACTTTTACCCTTATAACAGGTACTCTCCAATGAGGTAACAAGAAATCAGTATGATCGGTCTCTTAAATTTGGCCAGCAGCCTAACAGGGAAAAATCTAGTTACGGCACCGAATTTGATGATGAGATAAGAATGTATAAATGGACGAAACTGAGGCAGAAAATGTATAATGAAGCTTACTGGGAGCGCTACAACGTCAATGAGGGCTACTATAAAAGCAGTGAAACAGAGGAGGAAGAGGAGGAAGAAGAAGAAAAATTACGAGAGAGAAGTTCCTTCATAGAAGTCCTGAGATCTGCGTTCTTGTCGCTGCTATTGTTCCAAACATTTGGAGCCCGACTCTCCCTCACGTTTAGCAGCCTAACGGCATTGTTCGACAGGAAGCTGGATACTGGCTACAAAATGGGCTATGTAATTGCATGGATTCTGGGTGGTAGGGGTGGCATATTGCTAACACTATGCTTGTCATTTGCAAGCTGGGTTTGTGGAAAAACCAGTAGTAGTGTTGTTTCACTAGTGGTGGTAGCCATGTGGGTTGGGTCCCATCTTGCAAGGTATGCCCCTCTTCCTCAAGGGGCTTTGCTAACCCTTATCTACATGTCCATTAAGCTACAATCTGACCTATAATTCTATAAATATAAACACCATGCTCTACTGTCATGCATGGTTTCATCTGTTTTCTTGATCAAGTGCTTGTACATATATTTCCGTATGTATGTAGTGGGTATCTGTTGGAAGCAGCATGCTTGAATACTGAATAGGGAATCTTTCTTGGAAATGGAATGCAGTTCTTGGCGTTGAAAAAAAAAAGTAAAATACGGTAAAAACTTGGGCAGATAAGTTGTCAGGCCTTGAAAAACTAACATGGACAATTTTCAGAGACGTTATCGTTTTTAAAAAAAATCAGTGTTGTACACCAAAGTTTCTCCTCTTCCCTTTCCATGTCAAATAGAAATAGTACAGCCATCTATGTCCAACAAAGATCAAGAAAACAAGGAAGATAAGATTGTACATATTTGGGCAAGAAGATCATTGAGGACACTAGTCCTAAGAGCTTTTCTGCTCCGCGTCTCTGTTTACGGCCCTCAGATTTCTCCAGAGATACCTCCCACTGGCCATGTCGACGAATATCCAGAATCCGTTCTGAATCGCCTGAAAACAAATGGCATTGTTGTGAATTGTCAGGAGGGAAAAGAGAGGAAAGTATAACCAAGAACCAATGGTAAAATAAAGAAGAAGCGCACCTCTTTGAAATTGAAATCCTTCTTGGTGGGAGATTTGTCTTCGAGAGCAGATTCATCGGAAGCGACGTCAGTGTCCGGCGAGGAGCGCACCGTCCTCCACGCAAAATAGCCCGCAAGCACGGCGGAGAAGAAGACCAAGATAAACCTCAGAGGGCACATAGCTTCCCCCAAGGCCCAAAGAAACAGAATAAGCGGAAATTCGGAGGGGGAGATTTCTAGAGACAGAAGCAGAATAGTAATGGAAAAAGAAGCGTGAAGGTGGGCGGCCGGATGTGAAGGAAAGAGGAAAGACGCGTGCGATGTATAGAGTGGAAAATTCTCAACCACTATGCGACTTTTTGTTGTTTACGATGTCAAAGAAGCTGGCTTCACCAACCGCATTCTTTCTTTTTCAGCCAAACCTTCCCCTATCTGCGTTTTATTATTTTCTCATTCAGCCATTGCTACTCAACCTCATGCCCTTATGCCAGTGCATTCATAATTTTATATGATTCTCTTTATGACAAATTAAAAATTATTGAATGTGCTCGTTCATTACGTGGTGGGGCCCTAATGCCAGTGAATTCATATTTTCATATGCTCTTTATTTCCTACAAAATAAAAGTTAATGAATGTGCTCATTCATTACATGGTGGGGCCCAGCCGACAATCTTCTAGATCCCACGTTCCCCACTTCTATAGTGGACGATCGCCCCTCAGGACCAAAAACCTTCAAAGTTGACTAAATTTATACCTTCCTTGTAATCAGATTGATAAGATCAAGAAAAGGTTCGGCCATGGTAAGAAGTAAGAACTGACTGTCGGTGGGCAAGATATTGGGTCGGTTTGGTTTCTGGGCTTGGGCCAACTTTTTTATGGGCCTGCTTCTTTTGATCAATGTCTCCTATATCTATTTTGGGCCATTACAAAATCCGCGGGCACAAGTTTGATAATTAATCTGTTAAAAATAAAAATTTAATTCAGTTTGAGAGATATAGTGGATTAATATCTTGCATTTGGCGCCAAAGAAAACCTCCTAGTTTTTTTTTTTTTTTTTTTTTAAAATTTTAAGAAAACCTCCTAGTTAGCTCCTACGTCCCTTCGTTTCTAAATATATGATATAGTTTGTAGTGCAATTTGTATTACAAACAATGTCCTATATTTAAGACCAGAGGTAGTATCTTTTAAAGGAATTTTTTTATACTTAATTCAATGATATATGTTGAATGATTTAATCCTTATTTGGATGAACTTAAATTATTGAAATATTTATATTTTTTTATTCTACCTTATTAAGGAGAGTCATGCAAAAACAGATCATTCAATTTTTTTTTTCATTATCAGAAAAATAAGTCTCAGAAAATTCTTTTTTATTTTCTTGATTATTTTGAAGAAAAAAAAATCATTGAACGGGGTGTCTCCTTGGTCTTCGGATGGCATGGGACATGGGGTGCAGGAAAGTCTGGATTGAGACTGATTCCACAGAGTGTCGTGATCTGATTGTTCATGAACCTGGGAGAAATCACAGGGACGTGGAGCTTCTTATGGAAGTAAGAACCATTTTGCAAAGGGACTGGATAACAAAGATTTCTTATGTTCCTCGTTCATGCAACCAAGTGGCGGACTACTTAGCCAAGAGCGGGCTGGAAGGTGTTCACGGCTATCTGGAAATTTATCTTCCTTCGGATAACCTACAGGCTTTGGTTTCCAAGGATTGGAATGGTTGTAATAACTCGTTAGGTATTTGCTGAGGTATCTCTTTTATATCAAAAAAAAAAAACACGATATCAATGATTATTTTGAAATATTTTTTGATTTCCTAAATTTATGTTTGTTTCTATTTAATTTATCAAGCAATTATATTTATAAGTGATTTGATTATTTCTTAATTGCTTTTATTTCCAAAATATTTGAAGCCGTGATCCAAGTAGAAAGAAATAATGTTTCTAATAAATCATATCACATAATTTATTATTATTATTAATGGTCCATTAAACAATTATATTTGGAAATAATTTCTCAAACTTCCTAATACCTTTATTTCCATATTTCGTGATGCAAGCTAGAAAAATAATGTCTCTAATCAGACATATTACAAAATTTATGAGTATTAATAATTATTACTTTTTACATTTCCTTATTTTCTAATTTCCTAATGATTCATACCATGCATATTTGATTTATATATAACGTTCATATTATTCACTGTTATCAAATACCATAGTTCAAAAGACATTGCACAATATTTTTTTCAAAGGCTTTTACTCGACGGCATTTGGTGAGGCATCCAGCCTGGTCACTAGCTTGAAGGTTGTTCGTCTCTTCTTATATTGGCCAGTGTCACCACAGGATGATCATGTATAATCAACATATTTTGATAATCATACTGGCCAACATATATGCCACCACCAAGAATGATAGGGAGATATGGCTTGTTTTGATAGTAAAAGCACGCATAATGCAAGAGAGACATGTCTGATTGCTAGCCCAAGGACAAGGGAATCTATCCTATATCTGCGGAAAAGCAGATAAGAATGAGAAATACATAGTAGATTCTGATATGGAATTCCATCGTTCTCTCATCAATGCGTTGGATATAACAATAGTGAAGCCTCCTTTTTGGTATGGTTAATTTACTTTTCCCGGTAGTGGATAGAAAAAGAACCATGCTTTCCTCTGGTGCAGCAAAGTCACACTTTATTCCGTTTCATTTTCCCAACTTGTTCTGATGCCAGAAACACTCTGATTATGTTTCCCTTATTTCCTATTCAGACGAGACATTTGTCTCAACCCTCTACGTCTTTCACTCTTTCTCGCCCACCTTTCATGGCTAAAATGGGACAGAGGCATAGATCAAAGAACTTGCAGGAGTCAGACAGCCAATTAAGAAAACTCAGGACCCCCCCAAAAAAATTGAGTTAAAAGTTGAAACCATTATTTGCTGGGTGTCGCATTGATGGTGATCGTAAGCAACTTATATTGTTTCAGAATCAGGGAACATTAACTCTAATGGTTGAAAATAATGGAATCCTCTTTCCCACAATATGCTGCAGTAGTACATGAAGATCCTGCCAATGGAAGAAGGATAAGATGCGTCTTAGTGGGTCGTAAATAACCAAACTTTTTCGATTACTTCACTACAACATGGGATAAGGAAGCTTTAGCATTATCACGCACTTCTTTTAAGAAGATATCCACAAACATGAAATTCGATTTGGTGGTCAAGAAAGGAAAATGGTCGGAAGGCATTATCATGTGGAAGAGGATCTTCTCCTCATCATTTTTCTCCTTTTCCCTTCTCATCAGCTCATCTGGGCTGCTGATTGGGAAGAGAAGAAAGATATTAAAATGGTATTGTGATTGATTAGATGGATATGATTTAAAGACGATGAAGGATAATGAGAAAATGATTAGAAGAGAAACCCAACCCTTATCATGTTGGTAGGCTGTGAGAGCAAATTTCAGGGTCGTGAATCATGCAAGCTTTTGTCTTCTTGTTTTTTTCCCCTCGACGGTGAGAGGAAAATTTTGAATTCAGGACTGACTCATAAAGCAAACAAGGGAAAAGAGAACATGCATTTTTTTTTTTGTGGAAACGAATTAGTAATAATGATGGTGTTGAAATTGGAATGATACCAGCTTCGATCTTGTCCTACGTCAATGTGACAGCAAAGCAGAGACCAAATACAATTTCACCTCCAAATACTTTGGATGTGCTTGGTTATTGGCTTACGCAAAATCAAAATTTTGTGAGAGTCCGCATGATTGTTTGTTGAGGGGGACAAAGAAAAAAAAGAGTAGGCGGTGCAGTTGCACGTTGGAATGCACAATTTTCATGCCTACTCTTGAATCATATGACAGATCTCAATATTGCTTTCTTACGTTGCATTGCACGATGTTGTTCAAAATTTTATAGGAATTTAGAAACCAAATTCCGGTCCTTGGAATTTCTAAAAGGTTGCAACTTGAGGTTCTTCAGAAATTAAATTAAAATGAAAGACTTTTGATAATCACCATGCTCCATAAATCATCCGAAAATACTCTAAATGTTTATGTGAACGAGGTTATTTTTCTGCAAGTATGGCTTAGCTGAGCAAGATATTCCAAATCCAAGCATTGCTTCTTATACAATTTTGCAGCAAATAATCTGCGTAATTTCACTCTGCCATAATAGCCTTCCATGGGCCCCTCCTCTGTTTTTCTTTTGAAGAGGAAAAGCACGTGAAACATGAAATATCCCATTTTGAAAGGTGGGTGAAGAAGAAAAATGAAACAAGGCAAATAAAATTTGGCAGAGGCTTGTTTAGCAAACACCAAATATTTTGTGGAAAGAGAGATTAATCATTGATGGACACTTGGTCCTCGGCTCTGTGGTGCAATCTTTTCTGGAAGACCATACTTCAAAAGGCGACCTTTCAGAGACCCAATTACCATTAATTCCTGTGGGGACAGTGGGGGAAATTCAAATGCCAATGTAATCGTATTAGTGTCATTACTAGGAGTCCATTATGAACCCTTTTTGTAAATAACGTAAAAAAAAAAAAAATTGGCTGGGCTATGTGGAAATCGTGTTGGATTCACGTACCAGCCGACCCATTTGTATATATTATCATGTTGCAGCGAAACCCATCACTCACACTTGCGACCCGATTGTCTTTGTGACCGATGCGAAAGTGTTTCCGAAAGTGTCTGTGAGCGACAGAATGCAAGGGCGGAGGGGTTAATGGAGGTTGAGTTGACATAGCTGTCTAGTGGACAGTACGTCCTCCCATTCCATAAGCATCATATTCCTTCTGCGAATTGTAATTCTGACGAAAGCAGGCACATCAGCTCTTTGATTTGATTGAGAGTTGGTTTGGGCGGATTGGGCGCTTGCAACGAGTTTACTTTTTTTGAAATAGATTCCACTGCGAATTTAATTCCGATTCCCGCAGATTTCGGGTTCTCCCTTCATCCCTCCTTCCCTCTTTATATAAATATAGATCCCCAAATTTTATCAGGTGTCGGAACTTGGTAATCTCCTTCGATCAGGTGTCGCAGAGTTCTGCATTTTCCCTCTCCAACTAACAACTTATCTCCAGGTATGTTTCCTAACTCTTTAGTATCTGTCATCGATCTAAATTCTTTTTCCCCTCCCTTTGAATGGTTTAGTTTTCTCAGCGACAAGCACCTAGTGTTTTATGAAGATTATCGCTTAGCATAATGATTTGACGCATTTCCATTATATCGGTACTTTCTCTGAACAGTAACCTGGAGATCACAACTCTGTTTCAATTCAGCTAAGAAGTCGGTGTTTGTTTCTGCCTTTCTGGTGTATTGAAATACAAATATTTTTGTGATATCTTTTTTGACCAAATATAATAAATTCTCATGTGGTCCATTCCCCATATAATATATTGGAAATTGACGTGTGCTTGAACTGGATTGGATATGTACAAGGAATGCATAAACTTGGAAGTGGGACCATAAATAAATCTTTAATGAGTCCTGCCGTTTGGGATAATGTTATCCTTTGAATATAAAATTGTTCGCCTAACCAAGGAACTTTTTTTTTTGACCAGTAACCAAAGCACTTTTGTATGTAGACGTTTCTTTGTACTCGTTTAATTATTGGTCATTTTTTATCAAAAAAGAAAGTGCATTAGGGAAGCCGCGTTGGAAACAGCATCTGATTTTAATTTCTCTTCTACCCCATTTGTTGAATTTTTGAAACTATTAAAGCGTGCCTGATCAATGACAAAGACTTTTCACAGTTGTAACTATTACAAGTCAAATGTATTATCTTCTCATCCATGTGAAGATGGCAGCTTATAACCCAGGCACAACCATCCCCATTACTTTTCTACTTAGATTTTACACGCTGATAATTTTAGGTTGAGCATGTTTGTAATTTTGTTTTATGTTCATTGAATTTGGGCGGGTTATAATAGTGAAAACTAAGCTGGCTGGCATCACATGTTATTTTATGTACAACCCAAGAGTTCCTAGGGTAAGTTTTTAAAGCTATTCGATTCAGAGCTTGTGCTTTAAAATAAAATAGCAGAACAAAAATTGCCAACTAGGAGGTTTTTATATAAATAAAACAGAGAAGGAAAGGGGGAAAAAACTTTTTCTATTTGTTATCAAGGTGGAAGCATATATTAGAGAGCAGGGTTTGTGTGACCAATAGTACTGATTGAATATCGTGAAAGGCAAGCACATGGAAAATAGTTTATGACGGTCTGTAATAAAATATTAGAGTATTTTGCAAGAGTTCAAGCTTCCGAATAGTGGGAATGAGATATGGATTTGTTAGATGAATAAAATATGTTCCTTAATATCCGGGACCTTAATTGACCATTTTGAGGCTCTGGAAAGCAATGAATGTGATTCTCTTGCCTTCAACCACTATAAACAAAACAAATCTCCTACTAGTGACAGCTCATTTTGTCCCTTTGTTAGAGTATCCTCTGTTATACCTGAACTGAATAACACCTCCTGAGATGTTTTTGGAGCCTCTGGCCTCTGGGAATGCAAATTCATAATATAGAAACCCCTTAGTTGGTGACCCCTTGGTGCTTCAATGGTGCTTTTTTGAGATTGTTTCTTGGTAATTGCAGCAACACTTGGCCCAATAAAATGGCATAACTTGTTAACAGAAAGGGCGCTGGCTGAACAATTCGTCTTAAATACATGAAGAAGACCGGAATCATAAATCTCAGATCAGCTTTGAAAAGAGCAGAAACTTTAATATGTATTTTTATATGCAGCTTGGTCATTTTTCAGAACAGCTTTTCTCTATTAGAATATTACTAGAGATCTAAAGAAGTTTAACTTTCCGAGACAGAACAAGTAAATTTCGTTGAACAAATTAATAGTCTTTTCTTGCAAATGAAACTATAAGTTGTATGATATGAATTTATAAGTGTAAATTCATAAGTGTAACCATCTTTATTCAGACTTTGTAAGATATAGTAAAGACATCATGTTTTTCCGACTCATGAATTAAGAATGAATTTATTGCTTTAAGACCACACGGCATCGTACAGGCATGGTACTTACCCATTTTGATTTCCCATAAGATCATTTAGCCACCTCTTAATAGGATATTACCAGTGACGTTGACTAGACGTGGCTCCCTTACACATGGCTGGCTTTTCTAATAAAAAAATTGGGCGGATAGATCTGTTCCCTGATCCATCTACTTTACACACACGCATATATATATATGCATAACGATACATGTATCCGTAACAATAAAGATACTGGAAGCTCTGTTTTTGGCATCCTTACATATCTCTGACCAATAGAGTGATTCTTGTTTTAGATTTTCGGGTTACCGTGGGGAACAATGAATGCTCTAGTAGCCACAAACAGGAACTTCAAATTGGCCGCTCGGCTCTTGGCTTTGGATTCTAAGGTTGAAAAAAGCTTACTTATTCCATTTAGAGAAATCAAGGCAAGTAAAATTTCTTATATGCTTCCCTTGAAATTATATTAGCATGGTATTCTGACTTGGCCTGTTTTCTTTCGCTCATTTCATTTTGTTGAATGGAAATGCAGGTTGAGTGTACCATACCTAAAGACGATGGCACCTTAGCATCTTATGTTGGGTTTAGAATTCAACACGATAATGCCAGAGGGCCAATGAAAGGAGGAATCAGATACCATCCTGAGGTTAAATATACTCTGATCTCTGACTCCGAATTTCAGTCACTTGGCCGGCAATATGATGAATTTAGATACCGTATATAGAGGAATCACAATGACAAGATAAACACTTGATGGACCAAATTACAATTTCTTTTTTTGTGAATTACCCTCTGATTGAAATCGTCCTGCGAACGTTAGACATGATTTCTCTGTTACCCTGCTTTAAATCCCCTGTTTTTACCTCCATAATTTCTCGGATTAATTAGGTTGACCCAGATGAAGTGAATGCCTTAGCACAACTGATGACTTGGAAGACAGCTGTCGCAAATATACCGTATGGTGGTGCCAAGGGAGGAATAGGGTGCAATCCTTCAGAACTAAGTTTGTCGGAATTAGAACGGCTTACTAGGGTTTTCACTCAGAAAATTCACGATCTGATTGGAATTCACACTGATGTACCTGCACCTGATATGGGAACGGGACCACAGGTCTGTCTGTATAAAGATTTAGCACAGGGCATATACTGCTTCTCGTATTGTAGATTCTACTAATGCTCAGGATCTTGTGTATAACATGTATTAGAATTTGATTTTAGAACTTAGCATTGTGTTTCTTCTTGGTTATGCAGACTATGGCATGGATACTGGACGAGTACTCAAAATTTCATGGCTATTCTCCTGCTATTGTGACTGGAAAACCTATAGTAAGTTAACTGTTGCTGTTAATTGCCAATCTCATGCAATCTTGCTTAATAAAACAATCTCATCTCATTTTCTTCTATATTTCCAAAAAAGGATCTTGGTGGATCTCTAGGAAGAGATGCGGCCACAGGAAGGGGAGTCCTCTTTGCCACGGAGGCTCTGCTTAATGAGCATGGGAAGAGCATTTCTGGACAACGGTTTGCCATTCAGGTAGGTCTCATGCAGTTTTCTTTTGCTCAAACTGGTATTTGTATTATTACTACTTACTAGTGATTGTTGCAAGCATTTTAAGGCGGCAGTAGTTTGAGTTTGAAGACACTGCTGATTGTAATGATGGATGAAGAAAAAGAAGAGTGTTTTCTAATGTATTTAGTGTTGTGATTAATTTGAGAAAATAAATTCAGGGTTTCGGGAATGTGGGGTCGTGGGCCGCACGATTGGCAAGTGAGAAAGGTGGGAAGGTAGTTGCTGTGAGTGACATTACAGGTGCCATAAAGAACAGTAATGGAATTGACATCCCAAGCCTGCTCAAGCATGTCAGAGAGCATAGAGGCGTTAAGGGATTCCATGGTGCTGATCCCATAGAGGACAACTCAGTATTGGTTGAGGACTGCGATGTTCTCATCCCTGCAGCTCTAGGGGGTGTCATTAATAGGTACTTTTCCTTGAACAAGTCTTTTGTTGTTCCCTCAGGCAAACAAAATACTCTTCAAACTTCAAAATAGCAGAGTATTTCTTTTCTTTTCCTTAGTTTAGCGCCTTTGTAATAGAAGCAAAGCGAAAACATTTTGATTTCAACTTCCGCTCTGGTTGAAGGGAAAATGCCAATGAAATCAAAGCGAAATTTATTATTGAAGCTGCCAATCACCCAACTGACCCAGAGGCGGATGAGGTCAGTGTATACTTGCTCTTCCAAGATAAAAATGGACGAGGAAGGAGAAATAGTGTTATTAACTATAAGCTAATCTGCAGATTTTGAAAAAGAAAGGGGTTGTGATCCTTCCAGACATATATGCAAATTCAGGAGGAGTTACAGTTAGCTACTTTGAGTGGGTGCAGGTAAATTATAAGATTTCACATACAAGTTTACAATAGAATCTACAGTACAAATCCGTTGAACGGTGAATTTGTGTTGTGTCGCGCAGAACATCCAAGGGTTCATGTGGGATGAAGAGAAAGTGAACGGTGAGCTAAAGACGTACATGATAAAGAGCTTCAAAGATGTGAAAGAGATGTGCAAAACCCATGACTGTGATCTTCGCATGGGAGCTTTCACCCTTGCGGTTAACCGGGTAGCTCGGGCCACAGTCCTTAGAGGGTGGGAAGCTTGATATCATCGTTCTATGATTGCTTCTGCATTGAATAAAGCTCACATTCTGGTCTCTGTTATTTGGTAATGCTACCATGAGAGATATATACCCCACAGGTTTTTTTTTCTTGTTTTCATGGCGTTGAGTGGATTATAACCTTCAGCTCAGCTTTGTTAGGTTCATTCATGCCTTTTGAGTTATCAAAACAAAAGGCGCCTTCTTCCCTCCCATGACGTTATGATGTTAATTTCCTTCATATGAAATAAAATTATTATTATATAGATAGAATTGTTATTTCTTTTAAAAAATATAGATGGAATTGGTTTCGATCTTTTCTAATGATCAACCCGGAGCTTTTCTTGTGTTACTGCGGCATGTTAAATTTTATATTTTAGTTTCACTCAAAAAACAAAAAAAAGTTACTCCCTCCTCCTAAGATATAAGGCGTTTTCAAAAGAATGGTTTGGTCTAAAATATAAATCACTTGTAAGATAATTAATGCTCATTTTCTAATTTTATCCTTATAATCAAAGCTTATTTCTCATTTTGCTCACTCATCAAATTTTAAAATACAATTTCCAATAATGATGAAAGTGGGAAAAAGTTTCTATTTATGACATATTAAATGAGTTAATTGTCACCTTTTATGTCTCATTAATTAGTTATAGTGTCTTATATTATGGATCGAATGGAGTATATATTATTATATTTTACTCGCATTAGTACATAATACTACATTGGGTTCGAGCTAAACAACTAAAAACTAGGCAAATCAAAAAAATAGCTAAAATTAGTTAACGATAGTAAATATGTAAAAAATATAACTTACTTTTCTAAAAAGTCTCTATTTATGGAAAGGTGAGTGGGAGAGAGAATGAGTTGAAATAGATAAGATAGAAAGAATGAAAAAGTATATGAGACATAATTAATTAGGGGTAAAATTGGGGGAAAAAACATTAAATAATGAGACAAAAATAAAATGGCTCTTATATAAAAAACCACACTCTCACAAGTTTGACTCTTATATTTTAAATCATAGAGAGTATAATCACTTTAATTAATTCCGCCAAACTAAGAAATAGTAATTAACTCATTAAATTTGTATTAAAAAATTATAATTTTACTCATATTAAATGAAATTTTGAAGTAGAAAGAAAAATACAATGAGCCATGTTAAAATATTAATTAAATGGGTAAAATTAACAAATTAGCATTAATTAATCCCAAAATGACTTATAATGTGGAGTGTGAATCAAATCATTATTTTAGAAATGACTTACCATTCGGTGCCTAATTATAAGTCTGATAGAGACGGAAGGATAGAAATTAGAAGAATAAATCTTTATTGAATTATGAAATCAGAATCTAATCTTATAATTAATAAAGAAAATGTTAAATTTTTAATAGAAGATGAGCCATAATCTTAACCGAAGTCCAAGTAAAATATCTCCCATGATGATGAGAGAAAGAATTCTCTAATGAACAGCGTGCTTTTACTGTTTTACATATAAAAATACTCTATATTTATAGATAAAGAGAAGGGAAATTTGCACTGAAGTTTCAATTTCAAGTTAGACAAAATATGACACATAAGTCGTTTAACAAAACAAAAAAAAGAAATTGTATTCAGATTTCGCCACAATCAGAGAGTCGAAGATGTGTGTTAGAATATAATTGTAGAGTGCAGCTGTACATTTCTGTTATAGCAATATTCTCTGTATACACGTGTCATATATTCATAGGGTTTGTTATGATTGTAATCTCTGGAAATATTCTTCCAGAACCCTGTATTATCATCTATATAAGAGAGCAGCCAGAGTCATTTATCTCTGTGCCTTTACAGTAAATCCTTCTCTATTATATTTTCTATCTTGGTATCAGAGCCATGTCGACCACCTCCACTGCCAACTCCGGCACTGCCCCTGCCTCCCGCTCTTACTCCTGTTTTCCTCCTCCAGTCAAACCACTGCCATTAAGCTAGACCGAACCAATTTTTTGGTATGGGAATCCATTGTTCTTCCCCTCATAGAAGGCAATCAGCTCGAAGGCCACATTAATGGTCACTCTCGAGCTCCGGCAAAAGTTGTTGCCGGTGAGACAGTCACTGTTGCGAACCCAGTATATACTGAATGGTTCTCAACTGACCGGTTGCTAGTAGGATGGCTACGCAACACAATGACACTGGAAATCGGTGCTCAGTTACTCCATTGTACATCCGCTGAAGATCTCTGGAATGGTGCTAGAGACTTGACAAGCGCGTCTACCAAGGCCCGTGTTATGGTCATCAAAAATGACCTGCACACCACTCGTAAAAACTCTCTCGCCATGGATGACTATCTTAATAAGATGAAAAAATTGTCCGATGAACTAGCTTTGGCTGGCTCACCCATTGCGACAGACGATCTGATTCTCCACACGCTGAATGGTCTTGATGCTGATTATAATGCAATCGTTGTTAAACTGGTCGATCAACCGGATCTCTCTTGGGTTGAGGCTCAGGGAGCCTTGCTCGCTTTTGAGTCCCGGTTAACTCAACTCACTCACTTCTCAAGCCTCAGTGTGCAGCCAACGGCCAACTTTGCCCAAAAGCAGGAGCATAGTCAAGATTCAGGAACTGGTCGTGGCTGGAAGAACACCTCTAATCGTGGTGGTTCTAGAGGCCGAGGTGGACGATCTCGAGGAGGAGGCCGTGGTCGCGGCGAACGCCCCTTTTGTGTTCATTGCCAACGGCCTGGCCACACTTTGGCCACCTGTTACTATCGAGAGGGGGCACCATCGCATGATTTTAATTCTCCTCCCCCTCAGAATTATTATGCTAATTCCTCTTCCATTTCAGATCCTTCATGGTATATGGACAGCGGAGCTAACTACCATGTAAACCCAGACTCCGATCAGTTTGACGAAATCACTCCCTGTGGTAAGTCCCAACTAACCACTTGTACTGGTGCAAAGAGCCCAATAATAGGTATTGGCTCAGTCACTCTTCCATGCAACAAATCTCGATTACTTCTTAAAAATGTATTATATGTTCCCACAGCAACCAAGAAATTGATGAGTGTGAATAGATCGGTCAGTGATAATTCTGTTGATATACATTTCTCTAACACTAGCTGTGATGTGAAGGATTTGGTAACAGGCAGAGTGTTGCTCCAGGGAACTCCAAAGGGAGGAATGTACCCCATGATGGAAAGAAAACTAGCTCGTCCTAATGCACTAATGGCCGAAGCAGAGCAAGTCAGTCAGAACCCCTTGCAGCAAGATTTTCTGAAATGGCATCACATCTTGGGGCATCCTAGCACTAGGATTTTAAAACAAGTTTTAGGAAAATGTAATAAGAAATTTATCTTTGATGACAGTTTTGTATGCGAAGCTTGTCAATTAGGGAAATCAAAATTACTTCCGTTTCCAACTTCTGTGTCAAAATCCCATGCTCCACTTGAATTGGTTCATACGGATCTTTGGGGTCCTGCCCCTGTTGCTTCTACAGGAGGACATCTTTACTATATCCATTTTATCGATGACTACAGCTGTTTCACTTGGCTATACCTACTGAAAAACAAAAGTGATGTTGTGCATGCTTTCAAACTCTTTAAGGCACTTGTTGAGAATAAATTTGATTCTAAAATAAAGGCTATTCAGTGTGACAATGGGACTGAATACAAGCCTTTCACTCCCATAGCTCAAGACTCTGGCATTAGCATTCGTTATACATGTCCTTATACTTCAGCTCAGAATGGGAGAGCAGAGCGCAAGCACAGGCACATTGTCGAAATGGGTTTAACTTTGTTGGCATATGCAGGCATGCCTTTGAAGTTTTGGGGAGACGCTTTCCAACATGTTGTCTTCCTCATAAATCGGTTACCAACACCAGTCTTGCAAAATGATACACCCCTGTTCCTTCTATTACAAACAGAGCCCGATTATGAGAGTCTTCAACCATTCGGTTGTGCCGTCTATCCTTGCCTCAAACCTTACAATAATCATAAGTTTCAATTCCACAGTCAGAAGTGTATATACCTTGGCTCGGCATCTCAACAAAAGGGATCAAAGTGTTTGAGTAAGTCTGGAAGATTATTTGTTTCACGCCATACTGTTTTTGATCCCAGTTATTTTCCTTACAGGTCAAACACTATTGAACGAGGTAATTGTGCTTCTTCTGAAGCACACCATTCAATCCCACTAATTATTGATATGAGACGTGAAGCACCCACAGTCAATACTTCAGGTAATGAAGCACCTGCTCTGTCGTCGGCATCGGTGTCTATCTCACCTGGAATTGCAGTCAATAATACTCATGAGCTCAGTAATCCTCAATATTCAAGTCCACTTTCTTCTGAGTCTCAGTGTCCAAGTTCTCCCAGCTCGGTCCAAGACTCTACTACAGCTCGGCCCAGTAATAGTCATGCCATGATTACACGGGCCAAAGATGGGATCCGACAGCCCAAATACCCTTTTATTGGATTAGCTATAGCTCCAGCCTCCCTGTCACATAATCTGGAACCGAGAAACGTCCACGACGCCCTTTCTTCCCCAAATTGGCACAACGCGATGAAAGATGAAATTCAAGCGCTTCTACGCAATCAAACATGGTCTCTCGTTCCCTACACTGGTCAGAAGCTTGTCGATAACAAATGGGTGTTTCAAACCAAGTTCCGAGCTGACGGCACTGTGCTCAAACACAAAGCACGTTTAGTTGCAAAGGGATTTCAACAAACTCCCGGGATCGATTTTGGGGAAACCTTTAGTCCGGTGGTAAAATCAACCACAATTCGAGTTGTTCTGTCTCTGGCCGTTACATACAAATGGGAAGTCAAGCAGCTTGATGTGAATAACGCCTTTCTAAATGGATTTTTGAAGGAAGAAGTTTACATGCCTCAACCTGATGGATTCGCAGACCCAAAGAAGCCGAAGCATGTCTGTAAGTTAATCAAAGCTATTTATGGTTTAAGACAAGCTCCGAGAGCTTGGTTCGATCAATTGCGTTTTACTCTTCTCAAGAGGGGTTTTCGAAATCTTAGGAGTGATATCTCCTTGTTTATGCTTCAGGAACGTGATCTGATTGTTTTCATTTTAATTTACGTTGATGACATCTTAGTGACTGGAAACAACTCTGCTTATGTGAATGAATTTGTGGCCAATCTGAATAAAACCTTTTCATTGAAAGACTTAGGTCCTCTATACTATTTTTTGGGTTTGGAGGTCTATCGTGATAGTCTGGGGATGTATTTAAATCAAACTAAGTATATTGTTGATCTATTGCACAAGTTTGGTATGCCTGATTGTGCACCAGTACCTACCCCAATGGTGACCGGTAGATTAATCTCCTCTAGTGATGGTGAATTGCTTCAAAACCCCACTGAATATAGACAAGTTATAGGCTCCCTACAGTATTTGACTACTACAAGGCCAGACATTTCTTTCGCAGTAAATAAGCTCAGTCAATTTCTGAGTCAACCAAGAACAGTCCATCTTCAGGCAGCTAAAAGAGTTCTTAGGTACCTTAAAGGCACTTATAATCTAGGACTACACATTAAACCTTTTAGTAATCCACAACTGATTGCATACACTGATGCTGATTGGGCTTGTGATCTAGATGATCGACGTTCTATGGCTGGTTTATGTGTATTTCTGGGCAATAATCTTGTTTCTTGGTCTTCACGCAAACAAAAAGTTGTATCAAGATCAAGTACTGAATCTGAGTATAGGGCATTGTCTGATGGTTCTGCTGAAGTTAAATGGTTAACTGCCTTATTGTCTGAGATTGGTTTATTTGTTAGAAATCCATCAGTAATATGGTGTGATAATATGAGTGCAAAGTCTTTAGCTGCAAATCTGTTCAACATGCTAGAAGTAAACACATCGAAGTTGACATTCATTTTATCAGAGACTTGGTAGCTTCTGGTCTTATTGATATCAGATACATACCATCATCACAACAACTTGCTGATTGTTTTACCAAACCATTGTCTCAGGATCAATTTGAGTTTTTTAGGGACAAACTCGGTTTGTTGGTTACACCCTCTCGTTTGAGGGGGAATGTTAGAATATAATTGTAGAGTGCAACTGTACATTTCTGTTATAGCAATATTCTCTGTATACACGTGTCATATATTCATAGGGTTTGTTATGATTGTAATCTCTGGAAATATTCTTCCAGAACCCTGTATTATCATCTATATAAGAGAGCAGCCAGAGTCATTTATCTCTGTGCCTTTACAGTAAATCCTTCTCTATTATATTTTCTATCTATGTGCAGAAGAAAAATCCTTTCCTTTTCTCTTGCTTTTTCTTTTTCGTTCCCATCTTGCAGAAGATCGACGACTGGGTGGGGTCATGGCAAAACCACAAAGAAGCAGTAAGAGTCCATCATAGTTCAGCAGGGAGTTTGATCATGAGATTCTTCATGTTAGAGAAGAAATCGGGGTGAAGTTAATGCTGAGAAGAATAGATTTCTGGTTATATTTCTTTGTCTACTTCTCTGGTGCAACACTGGGTTCAGTATATCTGAATAACTTGGGGAAAATTGTTGAATCCAGAGGCTCCTCTACTTCGTCTCTGGTGTCCGTGTCTTCATCTTTTGGGTTCATTCCCGTCTCATGCCAAATCCACCTGGCATAAGAAAAATCCTGTCCTTTTTCTTGCCCCGTTTTTTTTTTCCGAATCCACCTGGCAGGGCTACCATTCAAGTTACAGTCTTGTTCTTGCGCAGCTGGGTTCTCCATCAATGATTGGTTATTACTTCAGGGCTCATCGGGATAGTTCTGATTCAAACCTCAAATTTAGAAACCCAAATTGTGCAGAAGGATCTAAGTGGTCTGTGGTCAATTACCCTTAGTTTTACGATTAGATTATATTCCCAAATGTTCCTCTTGTAAATTAAAGATTGTAAGAGATTTGTGTCGTATTTTGTTATACACACATTTGCCTAAAAAAATTACTACTCTCTAAAATTTAGGACCACTAACCATGACTCAGAAAAATAACATACTTGAATACATTTAATTCAATAAATAAAATACTTTAATTCAGCATATAATCCTAACAAACTCTGCTTAATCCTAATCCAGTAATCCCTGCAAACCACTAATAAAACAACTAAAGTAAATATTAATAAAATAATATCAAACTAATTCAATCCCCTAAATTAACTGGACGAGATTTCCTAATTTAGTACTCTACCAACTTGCACCAAAAAAAGTTTTGATAATTTTTTTTACCCCCATTGTCTTATTTTAATAAATGCAGAGGTGTTTAAATGCAAAGAACAAAAAAGAATAAGAGAGAAAATGTGCACCCTTTATTCATTTAATACTATACTTTTCTTGGTTTGAGAAAATGAATTAAGAGTGATTCATTTGAGTGATATATTAGGCACTGAGTGGCATATTGTGGACTGGAGGGAGTAATTTATTCTATTGAGAACATCTGCAACTTGAGTCCCGCTCAACTTTCGGCTGCAAGTTCTGAATCGGTAAAAATATACGCAAATATATAATCCAAGAACTAGCGGTGGCATTAATACAACCTTAGCACAAGAATGGTACATTCATTGGACATTAGGAAGTAAAAATCTCCAATTATCTTGCAATTGGAGAATCAATAAAATCTACATACAGGAGGAGGCTAGGGAATTAATCAATCCTTGAGAAACATTTCAGCCTCCGATCATTCATTGAGCCCCCTTTCTTCTCTTCAACACAATGATTTAAGTAACATAACGTTACACAGACGTCCCTTATGATCTCCCCCTTCCCCTGAAACCACCACCACCCCTAGGAAAACCACCTCTACCACCCCTTGGGCCACCCCTTCCTCGGAAGCCACCACCCCCGCGGAAACCTCTGCCTCCACCACGGCCTCCACCTCTAGAGGCTTGTGGCTGCCCCCTGCAACAGCAACCAACCAATCATGTTTAACTTCATTAAATTCAAATGACCACAGAATATTAACCAGCAATGTCTGCATAGCATGTGCAAGTATAAAATTAAAGCAACCACTGCAGTTGATAGTGAGATAAAGCCACACTAGTCATAGAGCCAATTGTAGAGAAGTGCATCAACGAAAAGATGGGAGAGTACTGTAAAAATTAAACAAAAATAGTAGTACAATGCCAACTAGGTTTATAATAGCATATCTAGATGAATAGGCAAAGATTATATAGCTCCCATTTCAGTAAAACATTGTCTCCCAAGGTCTGAAGGGCAAAAGGACCTAGACCAAGGCAAAGGACAAAGGACCCCACTTGATAAATAATTATCCGATAGTCAAAAGATAATCCCTTTAATCCGGCTAAGCTATAGCCTTGCATCCTCATGCCAAAGCTTCAGGAACCAACTGAAGCAAGGAATATGAGGATTCTCAGTTATGAGGATCAGAGCGCTAGCATCCCTTGCTTAAGGACTGTATAGAGGCAAAACAGTTAGCTGCTTAGGAAACATTAAAATCAATGGATATTGGAGGTTTTGCAGGGGAGGAATGAGATCAAAGCATTCAAATACATGAGAAATGGCTTGAAATATGAGAAAGAAAGCCGCTTAGATATACTTTCTCCCATGGATAGATGATTCTACATGACATTCGAGCAAGTCCATAAAGGCAAATAAAATCAGGGATGTACAGAGTAGAGCAGCCAACAACGGAACTGAAAAATCAAGATCACCTGCTCATTCCCAACAGGGCTGATCGAATTGTGATATAAGATACTACTATGAATCAAGTTTATATTTACTAGTTTTCCTTCTCAAAGTTAGAGAAAAATACTTCATAAGTATATATCACGGGACTGGAAAAAACAAAAGTTTGTTTACATCGTACTTGACATCATCCAATTTTATAAGCCTCCATCTCCCAAGTAAAGGTAAAATAGAAAATAACCTAGGAGATAGGAAATCATGGACAGTAGGAAATCAAACTAATTATGCAATAACTGAGCAGGTTATTTCTGCAATGAGATGTAAGAGAAACATACTTGGGTTGCAGGAGAAATCTAGCAAGAGGCAACAACTTCCTTGGATCAATATAAAACTTGTCGCCAGATGAATACGAAGTTGCCACTATCCCTTCCATCATCTTAATTGAAAAAAGCTGCAACAGCGCAATTGAATACGAAAATTATATCTCCTTTTTTTTCAGCCAAATATTTCATCAATCATATGTCACGTCTAAAAATAGACAAAAAACTAGAAGAAATCAACTACCCACAGCGTCATTTATGGGGCCAAATATTTCATCAACTTTCCCAATCTGAGTCATATTCTGAAGATATATAGGAGCATTAAACATGGGAATTTTTTCATTTGTAAGCTTTGAAACTGCATCTCCCTCGCATGCATGTAGAAATGTTGAGACCTCTGCAAATGTCAAATAATCCGTAAAAAAACATGTTGGACACCGCCCGGCTGCAGTATTTCAACTGCTTCTAAAGCAAGGGAATTTGAATATCAAGCGAATGGTTCCCCATCTCTTTTGTTTTCTCTTTTACGGACTTCACTATTTTTCCGTGCAGTTTCCTAAAACTAAAATCGAAAACAGGCCACAATACTTTTTCTTCAACGGAAAGCACGGAATTTAACAACGTATCCCAGTTCCTTCAGGGTCGAGGCAACAAACCTATTACTTCGGCGGGAGGGCCTTCATCACGAAAGCCGCCGCCGAAACGGCCACCTCTTCCGCGGCCACCTTCTCGGCCCCCTCTAAATCCACCACCGCGGCCACCATCTCGGCCCCCTCTGAATCCGCCACCACGGCCACCATCTCGGCCGCCTCTGAACCCGCCACCCCTCGGAGGTCTCATCCTTCACCAATCAAAAGATCTACAATAGATGTAGAGAAGGGTGAGGTCACTTTGAGGGTTGATAACGAGCAAGTGACATTCAACATGTAAAAGGCCTCAAAGTTTCATGATGATTATGCTCAATGTTCGTTTGTAGATACATTAGATGCAGTTATTCATCAAGAATCATATGCTTCCATGATCAAAGACCCTTTAGAGGCATTCTTGATTGGTGAGAAGAGTTGTGAAGAGTTGGATGAAGATGTTGTTGAAGAGCTCTTCCGTTTTGACTCATTTCCTTATTTTAAACCAAGGACTATTGAACCACTTGAGCTGTCTGATGCCTTAAGTACTCCATTGAAGCCTTCTATTGAAGTTCCTTCGGTTCTAGAGTTAAAGCCATCACCTTCTCATCTCAAATATGCTTATTTTGGGAAAGCACGTCACTTACCAATGGAATTGGAGCATGGAGCTTATTGGGCTATCAAAAGCTAAAATTTGATCCTAAAGTCATGAGGAAGAAGAGGCGACTTCAACTCAATGAGTTAGATGACTTTCGCCTAAATGCCTATGAGGAGTGACCATCATGAAGAGTCCGGTCAAGACTTTAAACTTAGCGCTTCTTGGGAGGCAACCCAGGTATTACTTGATGCTTTGTTTGATTTTGTAGGACAAAGTGAAAGCCCTTGATGATGTGTTCCAGTTTGGTAGCAAGGATTGAAAGCGCAACTCACTAAGAATAGGGAGTGTTCTTCTACTTTTCTTTGATTTGTTCTATTTGATTGTTGATGATATATTGCGTGGAAATGAGTCTTGGTCTTAGTTGGATGTGCATGTGAATATGTTTGTGATGATCATTAAGAGACTGTTAGCACTTGAGTTGTTCATTGGTGGAAATTTGAAATCTCTGAAATTGGTGTTACCCTTGCACTTAGATATGGTTGCTCTTCACTTTCACTACTTTTTGTTACTTGTTCACATTGAGGACAATGTGACATTTAAGTGTGGGGGTGAGGGTATCCTTGATTTTTAACTTGCTTTGTCCTCAATTTTTTTTCATGGAAGTGTGAATAGTATTTGTGAGCATTATTACAATTGGGTTGATTTGAACATGAAAATGAGTGAATTTGATTAGGAATTGATTCTATGTTCTTTGAATGTTAGTAAAGAGGTAAAGATTTGGTTTGGGTACTTTACTTTAGGATGTCAAAGAACCTGTGAGGGAATTGAGCCTAAGTTTCATTTTTTTCAAGAGGAGTACACCTATTGTGATTCCATCTCTAAAACTTGTCTTGAATCTCTTTTGAAATTTGAAATCCTATTGCATGCACAAAGAGGATTTAGGCATTCATTTCATAGCTAGTTTGGCCAAATGTCCATCCTTATCACATGAAAATCCTTTGTTCACCCCATTTGAGCCTTTTTATTATTTTAGTTTTCTTAAAAAAAAAAAAAAAAGAAAGAAGAGAAAAAGATTTGCATAGAATAAATAGCCCTTTGTTTGAGATATGCAATTTTTATATCTTTTTCTTCCCATTCATTTTTATTACTTTATTAAGTGCTAAGTAAATCAATTTAAAAGAGTGAAGGAGTTAGGAAGTATGTGTATATAGTTTTTTTAAAAAAAAAAAAAAAGAAGAAAAGAAAAAGAAAAGAAAAGAAAGATAGAAACAAAAGAATATAAAAAAAAAAGGATCCAAGAAAGAAAGAAAAAGATTGTTGAGGTCAAAAAGAAAAAAAGAAAAAGAAGAATAAAGGTTGTTTATATATAGTGTTAGTGAGTTTGTTTGTTTTTCTTGGTAGATATTCCTTCACTCTTCATCATGAATTTCATTAAATTACTTGGCACTAATTAAAGTATTTTTCCATACCATTTGATCATTTTCATTTCATTATCCTACCTTGATCATTACAACCTTGAGAAAGTCCTTTTGATTTGAGTGTGCAATGGGATAATGTATAAAGTGGAGATGGAGATGATAAACAAGCTTATGGTAGATAAGTTGCAATAGGTGGAATTGAGTGAAACACAAGCCCTTGAATATCTTGAGAGATGAGTTAAACACTTGACTTGTGAGGGACATTCTATTGTAATTTATCTTTGCCAAATTAAGTGTCTTGCTACTTGCATTTTTGGAAGGTGGAAAAGAATTCTGAAAAAGTTTGTTTCTTGAAAGTTTGAATTGACTTCAATTTTGTAGTGCTTGCTTTAAAAATCTTGCTTCCATGGTTTTCATGAGTTGGTTGTTTTAGAATTTAAAATCTTGAGGACAAGATTTGATGCAAGTGTGGGGGTGTGATGACTTCCTATTTTTAATAGATTTGAGACATATTTTGATATATTTAGGAAGTCATTAATACTAAATTGAAGAGATTTTATTGAGATTTTAAGAGATATCAATCTGGATGCATTATTTGTGGGATTTCAATTTAAAATAAAAGTTTTTGAGTTTAGGAAATAAATAATAGTAATGAGAAGTTTTAAATAAATTTAGTTTATTTATTTATTATTATTATTATTCTTCTTATTATTATTATTATTATTTAACTTTTGCTTTTTCTTAGAATTAGGTCGAATGAGTTCTGCACATGGGAATGGACTGGGCCCACAATGAAAGGGAATTAATCAATTGAAGATTATTGTTTTACGAATTGAAGCAGCATACCAACGTTTTGGGCTTTGGAGGACATTGAATTGCAAATGGATTGGGCCCACAATTGATTCAATGCAATACCTAAAAAAAAGCTAAAAGAGCCGCTGGACATTGAAAGAGAAACAGGGAGAAAACACGCTGAGAGAGAAAGTGACGGACAGAAAAGAAAAAAAAACGGCAGCGTCATTTTTTGAGGGCAAAAACAGAACAGAACGTGGAAGAGAGGGAGAGGATCGCGGAGGAAAAGAAACGCACAGAACCAAGGTGCCGCTGGAGATAAAGAAACGGAACAGAGGCAGAACAAAGAGGGAGAAACAGAACGAAAAAAGAGAAAACGCACAGCAAAAAGAGATAGCGGCAAAACAGAGGAGCTGCGATTTTGGGGCTGTTTGTTTTATCTCTACTCATTTTCCCTTGAATTTCCATATGTCTTTGAACTCTAAATTTATTGTTGCTGTTCTGGATATGATTAAAGCCATGTTTGGCTAATTTCCCTTTTATCCTAGGGTTCTTTTGACCCTTTGTATGGATTAAGACTTGAATATTCCTCTCTTTTGGTAGATTAATATATGTATGTGTTGATTTTAATCTTGGCTTAATGCTTCTAAATGATTGGCCTCCATTTAGATGATTTGTTCACTTAGGTTTTGACTTGAGAGAGCTAATCTAGGTGTAGAACTTGATTGAAATCATGCTTGTCTTGAAGTTTACTTGATAAATGGATGGTTTGTTGGTAAAATAGAGATATGTTTACTAGCCTTGCATTGTCACATTAGGGTTGTTACTTAAATATTGATTCTCATTAATTGTAGCAAGAGATTGTGCATTTTAATGAGAAGAGAAACTTGATTTTGACTTGAGAGAGCGGGTCAAGTGTTTTAGAACCTTAGACTAACACATATATGTATTGAAATGCTACTAGAGAGGAAATTAACCAAGTTTTATGAAATGCAAAAAGGGGAAAAAGAGCCCTAGGCTCAATTATCCTTGAATTTAAAGAATCAATTGCCTTTATCAATTTTATATTTTAGAAATAGTCTTTAAAAATTCACATTCCAAATCAAAACTTTGTTTTAGCTCAACTTGATGAAATCCACAAAGCCTATTGCTTGACCAATTTGTTAAACAAATCCTCGTGGGAACGATACTTTATTTATCACTTTATTACTTGCGAAACTCGTACACTTGCGAGGCGAACAAGTTTTGGCGCCGTTGCCGGGGATTTGTGTAAACAAATCCTTTGGTCAACCTTGGGCTTGTGTTAGTAAACTTTGCTTGAGCTTTTAGTTAGGTTTACAATTTTTCTTTCTTTTTCCTTTATTGATTTTGTTTTAGTTTGATACTCGCTCTTGCTTGTTTCTCTTGTAGGTACCATTTCAGTATATGCAAAACTTGCATCCGGACGAATTGGTAGTGGAACTTGACGGAGTACCTCTCATTGAAGAAGAGAATGAATCTGCATCTGAAACCATGGCAGACGATGAATATGATAGAGCTACCGTCAATGATTTTGCTAGTCGGAATATGCAAGGTCCTCAATCTTGCATTCGGATGCCGGAAATGCAAGCACGTACCTTTGAGATCAAGCCGGTTATGATAACATTGCTTCAAATGCATGGGATGTTCCATGGTCTTTACAATGAAGATGCCAACAAGCACTTGTTGTACTTCTTGGAAGTGTGTGATTCTTTCAAGCAAAATGGAGTTCCCCAGGATGTATTGAAGCTACGGTTATTCCCTCTTTCTTTGCAAGGCAAGGCTAGAGATTGGTTCAACAATCTTTCGGAAGGGTCTATCACTTCTTGGGCCGATCTTGAGGCTAAGTTTAGAGCTCGATTCTTTTCTGATGACAAATCTGTGGAAGCTAGGGATGAATTTCTAAGCTTTAAACAACATCCCGATGAGCATCTTTATGCCGCTTGGGAGAGATACAAGATGTTAATGAAGCAGTGCCCTAATCATGGGGTGGACAAATGGGTTGTGGTTCAAATTTTTGTACTCGACTTAATCCTTCATCTAAAGCAATGGTTGATTCTATGACCAATGGAGGATACCGGAATGTTCCTGTGAATGAGGTGATTCGATTGTTGGATCAGTTGTCTGCAAACAATACTCAAGGCAATGATAGGAGGACTAACCAAGCTGTGCCTAATGCAAAAGAAGACTCTTCCTCACAAATTGCAACTTTCTTAACCGCTTTGAATAAGCGTTTTGATGTGCTAGAGTCTCAAGTGCTAAAGAGCACTTCTCAAGGTGTGCATTCTGTTCATGCCACACCAATTGTATGTAATCAATGCCATGATGTCCATATGCCTAATTATTGTCCTCTTTATATGGCCACCGAATCATCAACTACATGGGCAAGTTCCAAAATCCTCAAGGCAACCCTTATTCACAAACCTACAATAGTGCTTGGCGAACTCACCCAAATTTCTCGTGGAGTCAAGGTAATAGTTTGAATCAAGCACAGGGGTCTACATCTGGCACTAAGCCTATTCCACCCGGTTTTCAAACGCAATCAAGGCAGCTTCCTATTAAGGAAGAGGAATCTAAAACCGATAAAATGCTAGCTCGGATCTTGTCTGAGGTGGAATCTTCAAGGGTTGAAACTAAGGCTACTTTCTCTCTCCATGAAACTGCTATTAAAAATCTTGAAGTGCAGATGGGGCAATTAGCATCACAGGTAAATGTTTTATCAAGAAGCAATCTTCCTAGTGACACAATTCCTAAACGAGTTGGAAAAGAGGAATGTCATGCCATTAACTTGAGAAGCAGAAAAGTGCTACCGGATGTGCCTAGCTCAAGTACTCCTCAACCAAAGCAAGATGATCAGGTGATTGTTGATGTTGATGGAGAAAGTGTAGGGAGGAAGATGAAACTGAAAAGAGAAAGCCAACCACTCCTACTTTTATGCCACCACTACCTTTTCCTCAAAGATTCAAGAAGAAAGAAGAAGATGTCACTAAGAAGAGAAGGCAAATTGAAGAAAATTTGCATGATGTTGGCAAGGACAAGAAGGTGGAGCAAGAGATGAATGATGAGAAAAAGAGAAAGCCAACCACTCCTACTTTTATGCCACCGCTACCTTTTCCCCAAAGATTCAAGAAGAAAGAGGAAGATGCTCGGTTCAAAAGTTTGTGAATATGTTCAAACAACTCCATGTGAACATTCCTTTTGCTGAAGCTTTGGAGAGCATGCCTAAATATGCTAAGTTCCTTAAAGATGTTTTGTCTAAGAAGCGGCGATTCAATGAATTCGAGACTGTGGCATTATCTGAAGAGTGCAGTGCGATCATTCAAAGGAATTTACCAGCTAAACTCAAAGATCCAGGAAGCTTCTACATTCCTTGCAACATTGGGACCAACTTTAATGGTAAGGCTCTTTGTGATTTGGGAGCAAGTATTAACTTGATGCCTCTAGTCATTTTCAATCAATTGGGCTTGGGAGAGCCAAGAACCACTACTGTAACTCTTCTCTTGGCCGATCGTAGCATTTCTAGACCTAGAGGAATAATTGAGGATGTCCTAGTTAAAGTTGACAAGTTTATCTTTCCCGCGGATTTTATAGTGCTTGATTGTGAAGTTGATTGGAAAATTCCTCTAATCCTTGGGCGTCCATTCTTAGCCACTGCAAGGACTCTCATTGATGTAGAGAAGGGTGAGGTCACTTTGAGGGTTGATAACGAGCAAGTGACATTCAACATGCAAAAGGCCTCAAAGTTTCATGATGATTATGCTCAATGTTCGTTTGTAGATACATTAGATGCAGTTATTCATCAAGAATCATATGCTTCCATGATCAAAGACCCTTTAGAGGCATTCTTGATTGGTGAGAAGAGTTGTGAAGAGTTGGATGAAGATGTTGTTGAAGAGCTCTTCCGTTTTGACTCATTTCCTTATTTTAAACCAAGGATTATTGAACCACTTGAGTGTCGATGCCTTAAGTACTCCATTGAAGCCTTCTATTGAAGTTCCTTCGGTTCTAGAGTTAAAGCCATCACCTTCTCATCTCAAATATGCTTATTTTGGGAAAGCACGTCACTTACCAATGGAATTGGAGCATGGAGCTTATTGGGCTATCAAAAGCTAAAATTTGATCCTAAAGTCGTGAGGAAGAAGAGGCGACTTCAACTCAATGAGTTAGATGACTTTCGCCTAAATGCCTATGAGGAGTGACCATCATGAAGAGTCCGGTGAAGACTTTAAACTTAGCGCTTCTTGGGAGGCAACCCAAGGTATTACTTGATGCTTTGTTTGATTTTGTAGGACGGTGAAAGCCCTTGATGATGTGTTCCAGTTTGGTAGCAAGGATTGAAAGCGCAACTCACGGAAGAATAGGGGAGTGTTCTTCTACTTTTCTTTGATTTGTTCTATTTGATTGTTGATGATATATTGCGTGGAAATGAGTGCTGGTCTTAGTTGGATGTGCATGTGAATATGTTTGTGATGATCATTAAGAGACTGTTAGCACTTGAGTGTTCATTGGTGGAAATTTGAAATCTACGAAATTGGTGTTACCCTTGCACTTAGATATGGTTGCTCTTCACTTTCACTACTTTTTGTTACTTGTTCACATTGAGGACAATGTGACATTTAAGTGTGGGGGTGAGGTATCCTTGATTTTTAACTTGCTTTGTCCTCAATTTTTTTTCATGGAAGTGTGAATAGTATTTGTGAGCATTATTACAATTGGGTTGATTTGAACATGAAAATGAGTGAATTTGATTAGGAATTGATTCTATGTTCTTTGAATGTTAGTAAAGAGGTAAAGATTTGGTTTGGGTACTTTACTTTAGGATGTCAAAGAACTTGTGAGGGAATTGAGCCTAAGTTTCATTTTTTTTCAAGAGGGAGTACACCTATTGTGATTCCATCTCTAGAACTTGTCTTGAATCTCTTTTGAAATTTGAAATCCTATTGCATGCACAAAGAGGATTTAGGCATTCATTTCATAGCTAGTTTGGCCAAATGTCCATCCTTATCACATGAAAATCCTTTGTTCACCCCATTTGAGCCTTTTTATTATTTTAGTTTTCTTAAAAAAAAAAAAAGAAAGAAAGAAGAGAAAAAGATTTGCATAGAATAAATAGCCCTTTGTTTGAGATATGCAATTTTTATATCTTTTTCTTCCCATTCATTTTTATTACTTTATTAAGTGCTAAGTAAATCAATTTAAAAGAGTGAAGGAGTTAGGAAGTATGTGTATATAGTTTTTTTTTAAAAAAAAAAAAAAAGAAGAAAAGAAAAAGAAAAGAAAAGAAAGATAGAAACAAAAGAATATAAAAAAAAAGGATCCAAGAAAGAAAGAAAAAGATTGTTGAGGTCAAAAAGAAAAAAAGAAAAAGAAGAATAAAGGTTGTTTATATATAGTGTTAGTGAGTTTGTTTGTTTTTCTTGGTAGATATTCCTTCACTCTTCATCATGAATTTCATTAAATTACTTGGCACTAATTAAAGTATTTTTCCATACCATTTGATCATTTTCATTTCATTATCCTACCTTGATCATTACAACCTTGAGAAAGTCCTTTTGATTTGAGTGTGCAATGGGATAATGTATAAAGTGGAGATGGAGATGATAAACAAGCTTATGGTAGATAAGTTGCAATAGGTGGAATTGAGTGAAACACAAGCCCTTGAATATCTTGAGAGATGAGTTAAACACTTGACTTGTGAGGGACATTCTATTGTAATTTATCTTTGCCAAATTAAGTGTCTTGCTACTTGCATTTTTGGAAGGTGGAAAAGAATTCTGAAAAAGTTTGTTTCTTGAAAGTTTGAATTGACTTCAATTTTGTAGTGCTTGCTTTAAAAATCTTGCTTCCATGGTTTTCATGAGTTGGTTGTTTTAGAATTTAAAATCTTGAGGACAAGATTTGATGCAAGTGTGGGGGTGTGATGACTTCCTATTTTTAATAGATTTGAGACATATTTTGATATATTTAGGAAGTCATTAATACTAAATTGAAGAGATTTTATTGAGATTTTAAGAGATATCAATCTGGATGCATTATTTGTGGGATTTCAATTTAAAATAAAAGTTTTTGAGTTTAGGAAATAAATAATAGTAATGAGAAGTTTTAAATAAATTTAGTTTATTTATTTATTATTATTATTATTCTTCTTATTATTATTATTATTATTTAACTTTTGCTTTTTCTTAGAATTAGGTCGAATGAGTTCTGCACATGGGAATGGACTGGGCCCACAATGAAAGGGAATTAATCAATTGAAGATTATTGTTTTACGAATTGAAGCAGCATACCAACGTTTTGGGCTTTGGAGGACATTGAATTGCAAATGGATTGGGCCCACAATTGATTCAATGCAATACCTAAAAAAGCTAAAAGAGCACTGGACATTGAAAGAGAAACAGGGAGAAAACACGCTGAGAGAGAAAGTGACGGACAGAAAAGAAAAAAAAACGGCAGCGTCATTTTTGGAGGGCAAAAACAGAACAGAACGTGGAAGAGAGGGAGAGGATCGCGGAGGAAAAGAAACGCAGAACCAAGGTGCATTGGAGATAAAGAAACGGAACAGAGGCGAACAAAGAGGAGAAACGAACGAAAAAGAGAAAACGCACAGCAAAAAGAGATAGCGGCAAAACAGAGGAGCTGCGATTTTGGGGCTGTTTGTTTTATCTCTACTCATTTTCCCTTGAATTTCCATATGTCTTTGAACTCTAAATTTATTGTTGCCAGTTCGGATATGATTAAAGCCATGTTTGGCTAATTTCCCTTTATCCTAGGGTTCTTTTGACCCTTTGTATGGATTAAGACTTGAATATTCCTCTCTTTTGGTAGATTAATATATGTATGTGTTGATTTTAATCTTGGCTTAATGCTTCTAAATGATTGGCCTCCATTTAGATGATTTGTTCACTTAGGTTTTGACTTGAGAGAGCTAATCTAGGTGTAGAACTTGATTGAAATCATGCTTGTCTTGAAGTTTACTTGATAAATGGATGGTTTGTTGGTAAAATAGAGATATGTTTACTAGCCTTGCATTGTCACATTAGGGTTGTTACTTAAATATTGATTCTCATTAATTGTAGCAAGAGATTGTGCATTTTAATGAGAAGAGAAACTTGATTTTGACTTGAGAGAGCGGGTCAAGTGTTTTAGAACCTTAGACTAACACATATATGTATTGAAATGCTACTAGAGAGGAAATTAACCAAGTTTTATGAAATGCAAAAGGGGAAAAAGAGCCCTAGGCTCAATTATCCTTGAATTTAAAGAATCAATTGCCTTTATCAATTTTATATTTTAGAAATAGTCTTTAAAAATTCACATTCCAAATCAAAACTTTGTTTTAGCTCAACTTGATGAAATCCACAAAGCCTATTGCTTGACCAATTTGTTAAACAAATCCTCGTGGGAACGATACTTTATTTATCACTTTATTACTTGCGAAACTCGTACAGTCAACCAAGAACAGTCCATCTTCAGGCAGCTAAAAGAGTTCTTAGGTACCTTAAAGGCACTTATAATCTAGGACTACACATTAAACCTTTTAGTAATCCACAACTGATTGCATACACTGATGCTGATTGGGCTTGTGATCTAGATGATCGACGTTCTATGGTCTGGTTTATGTGTATTTCGGGCAATAATCTTGTTTCTTGGTCTTCACGCAAACAAAAAGTTGTATCAAGATCAAGCATCGAATCTGAGTATAGGGCATTGTCTGATGGTTCTGCTGAAGTTAAATGGTTAACTGCCTTATTGTCTGAGATTGGTTTATTTGTTAGAAATCCATCAGTAATATGGTGTGATAATATGAGTGCAAAGTCTTTAGCTGCAAATCCTGTTCAACATGCTAGAAGTAAACACATCGAAGTTGACATTCATTTTATCAGAGACTTGGTAGCTTCTGGTCTTATTGATATCAGATACATACCATCATCACAACAACTTGCTGATTGTTTTACCAAACCATTGTCTCAGGATCAATTTGAGTTTTTTAGGGACAAACTCGGTTTGTTGGTTACACCCTCTCGTTTGAGGGGGAATGTTAGAATATAATTGTAGAGTGCAACTGTACATTTCTGTTATAGCAATATTCTCTGTATACACGTGTCATATATTCATAGGGTTTGTTATGATTGTAATCTCTGGAAATATTCTTCCAGAACCCTGTATTATCATCTATATAAGAGAGCAGCCAGAGTCATTTATCTCTGTGCCTTTACAGTAAATCCTTCTCTATTATATTTTCTATCTATGTGCAGAAGAAAAATCCTTTCCTTTTCTCTTGCTTTTTCTTTTTCGTTCCCATCTTGCAGAAGATCGACGACTGGGTGGGGTCATGGCAAAACCACAAAGAAGCAGTAAGAGTCCATCATAGTTCAGCAGGGAGTTTGATCATGAGATTCTTCATGTTAGAGAAGAAATCGGGGTGAAGTTAATGCTGAGAAGAATAGATTTCTGGTTATATTTCTTTGTCTACTTCTCTGGTGCAACACTGGGTTCAGTATATCTGAATAACTTGGGGAAAATTGTTGAATCCAGAGGCTCCTCTACTTCGTCTCTGGTGTCCGTGTCTTCATCTTTTGGGTTCATTCCCGTCTCATGCCAAATCCACCTGGCATAAGAAAAATCCTGTCCTTTTTCTTGCCCCGTTTTTTTTTTTTCCGAATCCACCTGGCAGGGCTACCATTCAAGTTACAGTCTTGTTCTTGCGCAGCTGGGTTCTCCATCAATGATTGGTTATTACTTCAGGGCTCATCGGGATAGTTCTGATTCAAACCTCAAATTTAGAAACCCAAATTGTGCAGAAGGATCTAAGTGGTCTGTGGTCAATTACCCTTAGTTTTACGATTAGATTATATTCCCAAATGTTCCTCTTGTAAATTAAAGATTGTAAGAGATTTGTGTCGTATTTTGTTATACACACATTTGCCTAAAAAAATTACTACTCTCTAAAATTTAGGACCACTAACCATGACTCAGAAAAATAACATACTTGAATACATTTAATTCAATAAATAAAATACTTTAATTCAGCATATAATCCTAACAAACTCTGCTTAATCCTAATCCAGTAATCCCTGCAAACCACTAATAAAACAACTAAAGTAAATATTAATAAAATAATATCAAACTAATTCAATCCCCTAAATTAACTGGACGAGATTTCCTAATTTAGTACTCTACCAACTTGCACCAAAAAAAGTTTTGATAATTTTTTTTACCCCCATTGTCTTATTTTAATAAATGCAGAGGTGTTTAAATGCAAAGAACAAAAAGAATAAGAGAGAAAATGTGCACCCTTTATTCATTTAATACTATACTTTTCTTGGTTTGAGAAAATGAATTAAGAGTGATTCATTTGAGTGATATATTAGGCACTGAGTGGCATATTGTGGACTGGAGGGAGTAATTTATTCTATTGAGAACATCTGCAACTTGAGTCCCGCTCAACTTTCGGCTGCAAGTTCTGAATCGGTAAAAATATACGCAAATATATAATCCAAGAACTAGCGGTGGCATTAATACAACCTTAGCACAAGAATGGTACATTCATTGGACATTAGGAAGTAAAAATCTCCAATTATCTTGCAATTGGAGAATCAATAAAATCTACATACAGGAGGAGGCTAGGGAATTAATCAATCCTTGAGAAACATTTCAGCCTCCGATCATTCATTGAGCCCCTTTCTTCTCTTCAACACAATGATTTAAGTAACATAACGTTACACAGACGTCCCTTATGATCTCCCCCTTCCCCTGAAACCACCACCACCCCTAGGAAAACCACCTCTACCACCCCTTGGGCCACCCCTTCCTCGGAAGCCACCACCCCCGCGGAAACCTCTGCCTCCACCACGGCCTCCACCTCTAGAGGCTTGTGGCTGCCCCCTGCAACAGCAACCAACCAATCATGTTTAACTTCATTAAATTCAAATGACCACAGAATATTAACCAGCAATGTCTGCATAGCATGTGCAAGTATAAAATTAAAGCAACCACTGCAGTTGATAGTGAGATAAAGCCACACTAGTCATAGAGCCAATTGTAGAGAAGTGCATCAACGAAAAGATGGGAGAGTACTGTAAAAATTAAACAAAAATAGTAGTACAATGCCAACTAGGTTTATAATAGCATATCTAGATGAATAGGCAAAGATTATATAGCTCCCATTTCAGTAAAACATTGTCTCCCAAGGTCTGAAGGGCAAAAGGACCTAGACCAAGGCAAAGGACAAAGGACCCCACTTGATAAATAATTATCCGATAGTCAAAAGATAATCCCTTTAATCCGGCTAAGCTATAGCCTTGCATCCTCATGCCAAAGCTTCAGGAACCAACTGAAGCAAGGAATATGAGGATTCTCAGTTATGAGGATCAGAGCGCTAGCATCCCTTGCTTAAGGACTGTATAGAGGCAAAACAGTTAGCTGCTTAGGAAACATTAAAATCAATGGATATTGGAGGTTTTGCAGGGGAGGAATGAGATCAAAGCATTCAAATACATGAGAAATGGCTTGAAATATGAGAAAGAAAGCCGCTTAGATATACTTTCTCCCATGGATAGATGATTCTACATGACATTCGAGCAAGTCCATAAAGGCAAATAAAATCAGGGATGTACAGAGTAGAGCAGCCAACAACGGAACTGAAAAATCAAGATCACCTGCTCATTCCCAACAGGGCTGATCGAATTGTGATATAAGATACTACTATGAATCAAGTTTATATTTACTAGTTTTCCTTCTCAAAGTTAGAGAAAAATACTTCATAAGTATATATCACGGGACTGGAAAAAACAAAAGTTTGTTTACATCGTACTTGACATCATCCAATTTTATAAGCCTCCATCTCCCAAGTAAAGGTAAAATAGAAAATAACCTAGGAGATAGGAAATCATGGACAGTAGGAAATCAAACTAATTATGCAATAACTGAGCAGGTTATTTCTGCAATGAGATGTAAGAGAAACATACTTGGGTTGCAGGAGAAATCTAGCAAGAGGCAACAACTTCCTTGGATCAATATAAAACTTGTCGCCAGATGAATACGAAGTTGCCACTATCCCTTCCATCATCTTAATTGAAAAAAGCTGCAACAGCGCAATTGAATACGAAAATTATATCTCCTTTTTTTTCAGCCAAATATTTCATCAATCATATGTCACGTCTAAAAATAGACAAAAAACTAGAAGAAATCAACTACCCACAGCGTCATTTATGGGGCCAAATATTTCATCAACTTTCCCAATCTGAGTCATATTCTGAAGATATATAGGAGCATTAAACATGGGAATTTTTTCATTTGTAAGCTTTGAAACTGCATCTCCCTCGCATGCATGTAGAAATGTTGAGACCTCTGCAAATGTCAAATAATCCGTAAAAAAACATGTTGGACACCGCCCGGCTGCAGTATTTCAACTGCTTCTAAAGCAAGGGAATTTGAATATCAAGCGAATGGTTCCCCATCTCTTTTGTTTTCTCTTTTACGGACTTCACTATTTTTCCGTGCAGTTTCCTAAAACTAAAATCGAAAACAGGCCACAATACTTTTTCTTCAACGGAAAGCACGGAATTTAACAACGTATCCCAGTTCCTTCAGGGTCGAGGCAACAAACCTATTACTTCGGCGGGAGGGCCTTCATCACGAAAGCCGCCGCCGAAACGGCCACCTCTTCCGCGGCCACCTTCTCGGCCCCCTCTAAATCCACCACCGCGGCCACCATCTCGGCCCCCTCTGAATCCGCCACCACGGCCACCATCTCGGCCGCCTCTGAACCCGCCACCCCTCGGAGGTCTCATCCTTCACCAATCAAAAGATCTACAATAGTGGCCGGGCAGTGCCGCGTAATGGCTGAGTAGGGGTTAGGGTTTTACTTCTTTTTTTCTTAATCTTGTTTGGGGTTTTACTTTTGGGACTACCGCTGGTAGCTCAGTTGACGCTTTGATTAAATAGGTTTGAGTTGTAATAGTGTAATAGGGAGTTTGGGCTTGACTTGACTCTGAATATAGACTTTATTTTAGGCTGAGGTTTAAGTCTTTATAAGGTCTGGTCGGGTCTAAAATTTTTTTAAAGATCTACTTACAAGGTAGGTTTTTAAAATGACCTCATTTTATAGACCGTAAAAACCATAATTAACTAATATAAGAATAGAGTTAGTACTATAATTAATTAAGTATACTTGAAATTAGAATATAAGAGTGAAAAAAATTAAATATTTTTTTATTTATATGATATAAATATAATCATATTTATTAAATGTGTAACTAAGTTAGGTATGAGGGTTTACAGGTCAGATCTTAACAAAAAAAAGGTTTAGCCTATTTAGTATTTACACATTTAGACATTTAAATAAGTCTTAACTTAAACTTTTTAATAAATAGACCAGACCATACCAGAACTTAAATAGGTCAGGCCATAGGCCGTCTAGGATCTGACCGCTTTATCCCAACTAAAAAACAGATAGCCTTGGGTCAGTGTTAAAGCAGGAGATAATGGTTGGCCTACGAATTGGGCTCCTCCTTGGAGTAGACGAAAAAAATAATTTAGTCATGCGAAGTTCCCTTTTTTTTTTTTTTTTGATAAAATCCTGAGAAGTTCCTCATCATCCAGTAACAGGGGAAAACACGGCCCAAAAACGTGAAAATCAGCCAAATATACATATATATTCCATTTACCAATTAAATTATCCTTTAAAACAGTCACGCTCACCCTCTTTAATACATGAGTTGTCTTAAGCATTGCCCGAGAGAATTTACGTTGTTAGACATTAGTAGTATCATGAAATCCAATAAATATGGAAGGCGGCGTTCACTAACTTCGCAAAGCATGTAAATTTTAGGCGAAGTGCATGTAACACACTTGAATTTTGAGAAAACACTAGCAAATGAATCCCATATATGAGATTCTCTAGGTTGTCATGGTCACGTGATATATATAATTCTCAAGGTTTATGTCATGGCCACTGTTCTAGTGTAGAACACAGATATCTAACCTCAATGGATTAGTAAATGTCTATATAGGATCAAAGAGATTCCCCAGGGTATCTATAAAGAAGATACCGAAGAGAATATCAAATGACTCTCTAAGATATCTATGTAGAAGATATCAAAAAGAGCAATGGATCACTGTGCACTAGAACGACGTTTAGCCAAAAAAGGGTCAGGTGTGTGCACAATGAGGCTGAATAGGTAAATAGGATGAATAGAGAATGTGTACCTTTTAGATTAACCACTTATATATAGAGATTATCTTTAGGGTTTGGACCTTAGACTTTGTGCGCCTCCTGGCCCATGCACAGCTGCCTTACCTGCAATAGGTTGGGTAATTCCTTGATTACAACCTTGATCATAGGCTAATTATGATCTTCCTCGATTATGGAAAGATTCTGGTATAGATTAATCTTACTGGGCCTCGTGATGAATATGCCTCTTCTAAGTCTATAACAACCACAATTCTCTCACTCTAAAAATTCATGATGAAAATTATAAGCACACAACAAAGTAATAAAAATACAAAGGCGGAACCTCAAACTTCACTCGGCCAAAATATTGAAACGAAGCTAAAAAACACAACGACACGTGGTTTCTCAAGTATTTTTAATTGATTATCTGAAACTCCTTGATTAGCATTAATCTAAAATATTAAGGTGAGACTTAAGGTGACATGTCACTCGCGGAGAAACACTTAGGGCCCGTTTGGTTCAGGGAACATTTAAGGAGGGAAAGGAACTTAAAGAAGGGAAATGAACTTAAAGGAAGGGAAGGGAATATTGAGAGGGAACTTTAAAAAGTTGAGCTGTTTGGTAGACATGGGAATTTAAGTAAGTTGAGGGAAGATAAACTGTTTGGTAAGAAAAATTGGGTGTTGGTTAAGTAGGAAGATTAGGTAAAATTCCCACAATGCCCCCCCAAAAAAGGCATAAAACATATTTTTTGTTTTGTTTTGTTTTGTGAATTGTACAGAAACAAAGGCAAATCAAATCGCGTCTTGATGGAGAAAGAAAATTTTTGAAGACCTCGAAGGGATCTGGACCATGAAACAAATATAAGATATGCGAAAATAGCCTACAAATAAAACCGATTACACACTGAAGTTGCAAAATAACACATTCAAGTTCGAACCAAACAATCAAGTTCGAACCAAACAGTCAAGTTCGAACCAAACAGTCAAGTTCGAACTCACAACACAAAATGTCAACCAGTACAGTAAAATTAAGGAGGCAAGTGAAAAATAAACATGTACACAATCTCTCAACTTTCTACAAGAACCTTGCTCCATGAATCTCCCCTGCGAAATGATGAAGAAGAAAAACAAAATTAGCCAAAACCCATGCCACAATCACGCACACGATGCGACTAGAAGGAAGAGGAAACACAAAAAACTGCTCGATCCCTCATGCCTACAAGGCGCGTCGATTGTGGTGGTCGAAGGAAGAAAAGAAGAATGGTGACGCTGAATGCGGGAAAGAAGGCGAGAAGCATGTGGTTTTATAATTTCGGAGGGCTTTTTGTCTCAAAATTCAATTTCAGGAACGCTTTCAAGATCCCGCCATTTTTGAAGGGAACTCAAGTTCCCACGTTTGTGGGAAGATTGGGCAAGGCTGGAACTCAGTCTCACCGGAACCTGTGACGCCAAACGGTTTTGGGGGTGGGAACTGTGTTATGTTCCCTGGAACTCGCGCGAGTTCCGTGAACCAAACGGGGCCTTAGAGCCTTAACTAGTTCCAACTCGAACTCCCGATGCTTTGAGGAAAAGAGGAACTTGCAAGATCTTAAGAAAGCCAAGGCAATCCCACTCAACCATATTCAAGATTCGATATATATGGAGCTGAAAGATGGTAAAGAAATATATATATCATTACATGCAAAATCGCAAATTGTTTGAAGCACATTCATGGAACACGGCCGATTTAGCCAGCCTTTCTATTACATGAGAATACATTCAACTGATCTTTTCCCATTGGCCCGGGTTGGTTGGCGAACATCAAATATGCTATATCCCATTCTATTTTTGTTCTTTACCAATTAATGAGGAAATTTCATCAGGAAGGCCTGGGATCTTTCATCGATAACTGAGGGCAAAAGAAAAGCAACCCATTCCATCTTGATGATTCTCAAAAGCCCTCTCACCTTTCTGATTTTGATTCCCTCCTTCTAATGATATACCAAATTTATGTCCCAGAAACTAGCACACAGTCCGCCCGTAACAAATTGATGCAATATAGAGATTCTTGGACCATTTTTCCTGCAAAACCAGCACATCAGCGATTACTATTTACTTCTTCAGTAAAAAAGGGAGGTAACACAATGATATAAAATTATTGCAGTTTCAGAATCTTTTTATTATTTCTAACTTTTTTCCAAGGCAGGAACGATCATTTTTCAACTACGTGCTACTCTGTACTCACCAGAGCCTCAATTAAGATTATCAACAGAGGAGAATCATGATTTATAAGCTATCACACATTGTCAAGAATACTAAAACAATGAACCACCATCTAATGGATATAAGGGAAATAATTAACTACCTTTACATGGGTGCTAGGGAAGGCAGAGGTACGCAGAGTCTCTTGAGTTTCATCAAGCAATTTGCGTTTTGGTATGCTGAGTATAAAAGCTGCCTGATCAGCGGTAGCAGCCATAGATGTTATGCGGTAGTTACTTTCCCATCGCCGATGTATTCCTTCACTTGGATATAAAAAGTCAAGCTCCACAACCTTGCATCATCACAATGAAAATTGGCAGAACAGGTAGTTGGTTTAATGAGGAAGGTAAAAGAAAATTCATTAAAAAGATAAAATCAAGATTTAAAAGTTTAGATACCTGATCAGAATACCCAGCATTCCTGGACATTACAACACCCCAGCGACTGCCAGCAGTAGTCATGGAGGTAACATGAAATCCTTCCTTCCACTTCTTATTAATCCACTTGAAAGGAAACGATTCACTCACTTTGTAGGATTGCTGTGTGTAAGTAGTTCCTATGGTGAAAGAATACAACGAGATCAAAAGGTCTTGCCAATTGAGCCAATTAAAGAGGTGAAACAATTTTTATGGTTAACTTCCATTACAAACCTAACATAAGCTTCACAGCTAACAAACCCACCAAGAATCAAGGAGGAAAAATAAATAATATCCCAGGAAATTCCATCTAGCTTAAGGTATTAGCAACTAGTTGGTAATTCAGTACTCAATCAACAAGCATTTATCAACACTTGGCATTTTACGCCACAGGCGGTTTCCAAGTACAAATTTTTCCCCCTCAGTCATGAGGTAAACCCTGCTGATAATTTATTCATTCAAAACGTTGGCTGTGATTTGTCAGCTTCTCTAACTGAATAATTAAATCATTTCAACAGAGAAAACTACTCAGGTGATTATAACAAATAAACATGAGTCAGGCCCAGAGTTCACCAACCTAAAATTTGTTAATGGAGAACAACAGAAGCCCATTACATGGGGGGCTATTGGCCCCAAAAAGAGGGAGAAGCTAGAGAGAAAGGTAGAAAAATGATTGACGCCTCCCAAAGCGCTTTGTAAACCACCGAAACCAATTTAAAGTGAACTGAAAAAATAGTAATAAAAATTTCCAAACCTAGCAACGTGTTCTGACCAATTCCCATCATGTGTCTCAAAAGGCAAATAATGGCCATTATATATATAAATTGGCAAAGCATAATCTAGAAAACAAAGCAATACCGTGAAAGGATTCAGGGAACGTAGACAAATTAACCATGAGCACCAAAGGCAAGCAACAATTGAAAAAAATTATGGTATGGGTTAAAGCACTCTATAAATAAACAGTATATTAAAAAAAAAGCATAAAAAACAAATAAAAAGGACAGAAGATAAAGTAAGCACAGATAGTTAACCTTTGGACATGACGACCAAGGAACTCCCATTAGTTGCACCAGCTATTGAACTGATATAAAAGTTTTTCTCCCACTGTTCCATAATCCAGTCCTGATAGAAATCAAATTACCATCAAGTTAACATCAATAATACTATACTCATGCGTGACTGTATAAAAGTGTTATGGAATAATAATGTGAATAAGAAAGTTTGTTAATCAGTTAGTCGGTTAAAATATAACCGTTAGATGTGATAGCTATTAGTCATAATGGGCTATAAATAGAGGTAATCAATGCAATTCCAGTGTGTTGTATAAGGATTCAATCCATATTTTCTTTCTCTTGTCTCTCCTCTGCCTCTCCTCTTCCTCTTCTCTCTTTCCCTCTTCTCTCTCACTTCTTAGGTTAACACCATAACAGAAAGATTGAACATACACATCATGAACCCACCTTATGCAGGAAGACAGGTGACAACTCGTACACCTGGGAAGAAAAACCTGTTCCTGCATCCATGATTAGGGCCCATAGATTTGATGAGGAGGCCACAGAGCTGATATACAACCCATCCTCATTACCCTTGTCTACATGCTGACGAAGCCTTGTGTCTGCAACATTGTAATGATACCTACACCCATGAAACAACCATTAAGGCCAAGCCAAGAAAACTCTATCAATACCGGCTAATGCTATGAAAGTTAATATGCAATCCTTTAAAGACAATTCTGAGATTCATACTAGGGATGACAAAGCATCACTGACATTTTTTAGATTATCAGTCATGAGCAATGTCACACCATAAATGCAATAATAGAGAGGCGAAATTGAGAGATCAAAATCTTATAAATCAATCTTCAAGCATGACGCAAAAACAACTTTCAAAATTGTTACAACTCATCTATAGTTTATCCCTTTCTTTGGCCACAGTTTATCCCTTCAAACTAACTTGCTATTGACAAAAGGAAATGAAAACATTAGGTATACAAGAATAAAACCATAAATCTTTATGATATCATATGAAGAAACTTTTTAAGGTGTAACTTAATAATATTTCCTACCTACCCATAATATGAAAAGTAACTAATTTGTCAAACATTTTTAAATGAATATACTACTTGTATGTCCTAATTTGTATTTTTTATTGATGACATGCCAAATTGAGGAGTGTCTAATAAACCTCTGCTTCATGGGACGACGTGCATTATAAACTGAAATCCACTGTGTAGCAGGACTCCCCATGCGTACTTTCTTCTTTGGCTGCTCATCATCCTCCAGGGAAACAAGCATCCTCCCACGCTTTTGTCCAACCTATTCATGGAAATAGACCAGGAACAGGTTAGCATTCAGATATAAAACTTATCACTATAATCAATAAAAATGAACTTAAAAAAATGAAGACAGAGCAGTTACTGCAACCTTTAAAGCTCCATCAATTCTGATTGGTCTCAATGGTACACATGGTTCAATCAAGCTATCAAAAAAAGATATAAGCTTGGAATAATTGGGCTCCTCATCAAATCTCATGTTAGTAACAGCTTCAAGGAATTGTTTGAATGGGGCAGGACAAAAGCAACACATTAACTCTGGAGAAGTGGACATCTTCTTCTTACAGACAAGAAAACTTTTATTGTCACCCTGTACAAAGGGAAAAAGAACAGATAATATTTACATAAAACAAAACCAAGGACGAAATGACGAATCAACATATTAAGCAGTACGAATTAATATAAAATGCACCAACACATTAATATAAAATGCACCTGATACCCCTGCCACGGTAACCTCCCTTTTATGAGAAATATTAGTGTGTAGGCCAGTGACTCAAGATCGTCCCTTCGACTTCCTGTCCTACCTAAATGTGCATGCACACTAGCATACCTTATTGTTCCCCTATGAACAAAAGCCATATGATCAATATATAAAGAATAAAATAGACATGTTAAGTTGTTAACCTCAAATGACATGTACGAACCTAAAAATATCAGGTCTCTGGTCATAGTCAACATGCTGGCCAGATGATGCATCCTTCCATCTTGAAGCTGAAGGCAACACATGGAAGGAACTATATATCAGATAATTCCAAATAGCTAAAACCTTATATTGGTAGAGTAGCACAAGTCAAACACAATATAAAAAGTAGAAACAGAACTTGTGAGGAAGGAAAGCATACCCAACCCAAGATCAATAAGATATAGCTTTTTCTCATCAGCTGTTCCAGGTTGACCAAGTAAGAAGTTTTCTGGTTTTACATCTCCATGCACAAACCTTGATTGATGAAATATAACTATTCAAATTTCAAAAAGACAGGAAGTATAAGGCCAAACAGGGAACAATAATGATAATGAGATTTACCCTTTCATGTGGAGCCTCTCAAGAATTGATATTGCTTCCACTGCAATGCAGGCAACCATATTTGGTGACATCCTGTCCAGAAGGTAAGGAATTAATCAGGAAAATTGTAAAGAAACTGAACTACACAAAGTGCACTTATAAATTGCAAAGAGAGGGCAGGCCAAATCTTACGATTGCCCGAGTGAATTCCATACATCCCAAAGACTGGGTCCAAGCATGTCCATGACCTGCAATATTTATTTTTCCTTTAGACACTATGAAGCAAGTCAGGACATAGACATCTCAAATCACATCTCACCAGAATATAGAAATCTCCTTGTCGGCCCTTGTAATGAACCCAGGGAATGCCATAACACCCATTCAAAGTACTGACAAATTCCCAGAAGTCATAAGAGAGAATAAATATATATGTATATATATACAAGATCTAGTTAGAAAATAAAAGCTAACAATTGAAGCTTGAAATAATACGCTTGATAAACCTGTTCAGACAAAGAACATAAATTACTTACTTGTAGACCTGCCACTCATAAGGAGGTCCATAATTGCAACCTTTACTATTTCTGTGCTCAAACTTCAGTGCAACCTGCAAACACAGTTCAAATAAGGAAAAGAGCAGAGGTATTATAAATCACATAACTAACATTAAATCAACACACTGAAAAAGAGGAGAAACTTCAAAGTCATACCTCAATTGCATCAGGACCTGGCCGATCAGAGCCACCATTTACCCTTCTGCCAACATACACTTGACCGAAACCACCCTTACCCAATTTCCTTTCAATCTTATACATAGGAGAATTACCAACTTGAACCTGAATCAATAAGAAAGTAAAAATCTTAGATTAGAAACAAAGATCTGGATTAAATAGATGTTAAGAACATTACTCACAATACTGTTCGAAAAAATTCAATCTGCACTAAAATGGCACAACATTATTCATGAAATATATAAAACTTAAGTAACCATCACAACCTCAAAGCTTCCAAAACAGTCCCAACATTGTTTGATTCAGTTCAAAAAATTCTTGAATCTGGGAATTTGACAAGAAAAGCATACACATGACAACTATAATCAATTCATTACAGACAACAGAAGTCCAAGTTATTATAACCATAAATGGCACTCATGAATCATTAATTAGTAAATGAAAAAATGCAACTAGCATAAGATCAAGGGATACCTTCTCAGGAATAGGCGTCGTGGTAGCTTCCTCTTCAGCTCCAACCACCTTGTCTGCACTTCCACCTTCCATCACAATTTTAGTGTTGCCCAACGCCTCAACACGTAGGGGTTCTGGGGCTCCTAGTGCAACTGGATCAGGAAGGACCTCACAAGGTTCAGGGTCAAGATTAATTAATCTTACTCCCCGACCTCGTCCAGCTGCAGTTCTCCTTGTGGGTACTGCTGGTGAAGGTCCTTTTGCTACAGCTGTGGCATTACCACGTCCTCTTCCACCTCCAACTCTCCTCCTGGCTCTAGTTGGAGCAGGTTGTGCACAATTCTCTCCTTGATCGACAGGCAGTGGGGCAGGCTGAAGATCACCAAGTCGTTTCGATCTTCTAGCTCCACTTCTCAACTCTGGCATCCTCTCCCCATTCAAATCATAACCCACTTGAGTCGCCCCAGAAACAGAAGAAAACCTCTGCAATGAGAACAAAAATTAAAGTAAATAGACAAATTAGTTCAGAGCATACAATGAGAAAACTTGTCAGAAATTGAAGCAGGGAATCCGAAAATAATTAGAAGAATCACCTAATATCTAGATTGATTAATCATATCTGAAACGGGGAAACATCTACGGAGCTAGCATTTGTTTGTGTTGGATGACAACATGTAAGAAAGTAGCGTGCTGAAAAAGCAGTAGGTACCAGGAAAAGATGCTACTGTAAGCAAATATACTACACAGCCTACAACAAAAAGAATGTACCTAAAAGCATATAAAGAAACCGTCCCTTGCTGCATTCAAATGCAGCATATACTATCTTTTGTCGATCATCAGTTCAAACTATTTCGCAGCAAATCAATGGGTAAAAAATGAAATCCAAAACAACTAGCTTAAGGAAATTCATCTACATAATAGATGAAATGATGTCAGAACTCCCAGTTCAGTCAATTATTTCATCTGAAACAGCAGCAGTAAATACGCACATAAAAATGATTTTTCATTATCAAAGATTATTCAGCAAAGGATGAAGAACACAATCTTCAACCCGATCATTGATGTCTGGAAAAAAAAAAGTAAAATAAATAAAAAACACAAAAAATTCACAACCGACATCAAAACTAGCTCAAGTGTAGCAACAATCTCTCACGCACAGATTGACCAGAAAAAATATTTATTTTGAGGAAAAAAATTCCAGCCATAAATATGTTTATTTTTTGGGACAAGCCGACCACAAACACTGACAGATCGGCCGGTAAGCTAAAAAATAGAAGGATCGGAGGCAACAATCAAAGAAGACAAGTGGAAAAGATAACAAACCGAGGACGATCGGAGTCGGATCCTTGTATTTCAGTGAAGAAAACAGAGGGGCACACGCAATCAACTCATTACCAGAGAGAAGCTTTTATTTTTTCCAGGCAGTGAAGCTTTGGGGAAGGCATCGCGGAATTTAGGGTTGAGGAGATGAAAGCTTAAAGTATTAGGTGGAGATATGGTTTAGAGCCTTTTTGGTGTAGAAACGATGTCGAGGACAATGGGAAATGCGGTAATGGTGAGGCTCTTTGTAGTCTTCTCCCTTCCCACTATGTTTTCTATCGAGCGTGTGTAGTGACATGGGGGAGAGATAAAAATAATATATATATTGCCATCAATATCATATATATTTTTTATTTTTATTTTGATTTTGAATTTTTATGGCTTTGTGATAGCCAAAAGGATGTTATGTTTTCTATTATTGTTTTTATTTCTTGCTATTATACTATTGATATTGATATTGATATTTACTACCATTAACTTATGGTGTTTTTGCATTTTACCTAATATTGGGGCAGGAACATTTATTACAAGGAAGAGCACATTGTGCCGAAGATCTAGATAATCTTCCTTTACTTTTAACGGTTTTTAAAATCTTAAAAATAGTACAGCAATAAATAAATAAAAATTAATTTGTGAGTATAAAGAGGCAAAATTCATTTTGAATATTAATTTTCAAATATTTGAAGACTCGTGCGTGGCTGGCAGGACAAATCAAATTTACAGGTGAGGGATATTTTATTGGGTGGATCTTGTCAGCGTTCATTTTAATTATTTTAGCGGAGATTTATGGAATTGTATTCCCTTGTTGAATTTTATTTTTATTTGTCAGGTAAGGGATTAACGGTAACTAAGGAATGAAAAAACGCGTTAGTAAACTCAGCCCCGTTCTGAGCAAAAAAAAAAACTCAGCCCCGTTAAAGATATTTTCCCCTGTCCTGTTTTGTTATCAAAAAAAAGTTGGTAATTACCACTCTGATCCTATTTATCAGTCATTTTTTACCAAAAAATTGATCATATTCATAAGTCCAATTTTAGAGCAGTAAATGAGATTGTGACAATTTTGCTTATATCAATTATACCAATGAAAATAGAGAGAGGGTAAAGAATTAAAAAATATTCATTCATAAATGATGACAAAGTTAAAAATTTACTTCATAATCATTGAGTTAACTATATATCCTTAGTATGTGTGATTTAGTTAAAAATGACTTATAAATAGAATCATAATGGTATAGTTTTATATATTATTCGCTCCATCTTTCAAAAGACTACTAAGGATTGTTGGTAACGAAGAATTTGAAGTGTATGACATGGTCGTAAGTCGTAACCATGCGGTTCCTTGTGCGATTGATGGCTTTTTTGTCTTTATATTTTTTACTGGTATTTGTGGGTGTTTTTCCTTCTGAGATTTTTCCAGGGAATTTCTTCGACAATCCGTCTGGTTGCTTATTTGCCTTATAAAAGTGGTGGATCTTTTGAGATGGTTCTTAAAAAAAAAAAAAAACCACTTTTTACAATGGTTTTGTTGTCACTGATGATGTTTTTCTACTTATGGATTTCAGTTAATGAATTATAAAGATGGTAGGGGTTTTTGGTGAATTAGTTTTAATGAGATAGGAATGACACAAGACTTACACTCTAAACAGGGGAAAAAATTAGGATCAGACTAAACAGATATTATTTTGGACTTGTATCCTTCGGTGATTTATTTTATTACAGGGAAAAAAAATAAAAGTTGGAATGGCACAAGATTTACACTCTAAACAGATATTAGGACCAGACTCACAGTTCATGACAGTCAAACAGGATTGACTCTGATTTTTTTTTTTTCCTGATAAAAAGGATTGACTCTGATTATGAAAGCAACTATGTGGCAAAGCCGCCAAAAAGGAAAGCTGTGCATCCATAATCACCCGTCCACTTTTTATGGTAGGAATTCAAACTGAAAATACCGACAAAAAATTATCAGGAAATATCATATTTTTTATGGGATAGGATATTGTTACTACCATTTTTTGTTACTACCAATGTTACTACCACTTTTCCACCGTTAGATCAGAATCTTAATAGGAGAGAGAAATTATAAAGGTAGATGAGATTCTGATCTAACGGTGGAAAAGTGGTAGTAACATTGGTAGTAACAAAAAATGGTAGTAACAATATCCTATCCCATTTTTTATAAGAAGAAAAACATCGTATTTTTCAAAAAAAAAAAAAACATCGTATTTACATGTCATGAGAAAAATAAATATATAAATGATTTAAATATGAAAAAGTCAGTTAGAAGCAGTTGCCAAGAAATTTCTCTGGATTAGGAGACCTAAATTTAAGCATGCACAACGATTTTTAACGGGTATACGCAACACTTTTTTTTTTTTTTTTCATGTTATAGCAAATAATTTTAATTTCCCGCAACTCTTTTTTTTTTCCTCATGTTATAGCAAATAATTTTAATTTTGAAGGCTTATCCATAGAGTTTAAGTTGAAAATATGTTCCATATAACTGAAAAAAAGGGTTATACCACACTTATACTATTTGAAAATGAGTTATAGTACATATTTGGCAAACCACAAAATCATGGTTTCAGAAGTTTTTTTTTTCTGTAAATTGAGATAAAACTTATTTCATACACTTACTTCGTAAATCGTAAAAAATATTCAATAAAAACTAATTCAAACGTATTGAGCCCAATAGAATTTCCAAACAAGTACTCTAAAGTCTTAACCAATTTTTCCTTTAAATGTAGTACCAAGTATTTAAATTTTAAAATTTAACTTTCAAATAAATAAAATTAATCTTGATTTTTGTTTTGGCTATAGATCTTGAATTTAAATAATCATAGTCAAATATCAACCAATTAAATTTTACAAGCCTGTTTGGTACGAACTGAATGTAGGAAAAAAGAAATAACATTGTAAAAAGTGAGGTTATAATTTTTATTTTTTTGGTAAAAGTGAGATTATAATTTTAAATTGCTATTAAACAGTATTGAAAATATAAAGATATAAAATTGCAGCTCCAATCTTTTGTGGCCATGGGATGAATAATGAATTGACGGAATTGGCTTCTCATCAATACCCCTTCCCATCCTTTTCTTTCATTTTTCCTTTTTCATAATTGAATTAATATTTCAAATATCCATATTTAACCTCTTATAAAAATATTATCATAATTTTACTTAAAAGATAAAAAATAAATTTGAACTATGAAAATTATTTTTATATCTTTTACGTAAAATTAAAATAATATTTTTATAAAAAGTTAAATTTAGACGGTTGAGATACTAATATGACAATAATAATAAAAAGATGAAAATGGGATGATAAGGGGTGTTAAAAAGAAGCCTAATTTTTACCACCCTTCTTTTAAGGGACTGCACCAAATGCCTGCACGGGAAGGGATCCGATTCCAGGCCAGTATTCAACCATGTACAATGTACTGGTGTCTGGTAGTCCCTTTTTTCAAAATAATAATAATAAAGGTTGTAAGAAAATAAGAAATAGATCGCTATCTGTCATGATTTTTTTACTGTAATCGTGGGCCAGTTTTGCTGTAGCACGGAACAATAAAGCAGAATAACAACAAAGTTGAAGAAAATTCTACATCTTCCTACTATAAAAGTAATTGACCTTTTTTTTATTGAAGAGATTAAGAAAATTAGATAACTTAAATTATTTGGAATTGGCTTTCATACTCTTTCTTTCCCATTCTCTTTCATTATCTTCTTTATTTCAACCGTTGGATTAAAATTTGAACGGTTCAGATTTCAATTCAACGGCTGAGATAAAGAAGAGAATGCAAAGAGAAGAGGATGTGAGCCAAATCCAAATTATCTATATTTATCATTTTTTAAACTACTTTGTTAGGCTAATAAATTGATATATACTCTAATGATAAATAACATATTATATGATTAAGTATCTTATTTAGTTTTCTTGGTATTTGTTTGGTTAAGCAATGAGAGCTCGGATAAGCCCCATTGAAACAAAAAATGATTATAAATCCTGATTTTCTTTTCTTGTTTGAGTAATTTTTTAAGAATCTCGATCAACCTGATAAATCGTGATTTCACCCTCCAACCATACATTAAGCATAAATAATAAGGGGTTGCTCATGCAATTGAAAAATTCTGATTGAAACTTTCCCAATAACAATTTCTCTAATTTACCATTTGATCACTTCATCAAAATCTTTCTAAATATTCTCTACATATATCTTGGCTAATATTTCTCAACTAAAGCAATTCAAATAATATTATTTGAAATATTGCTTTGCCCCTGTAATTACATGATTTTTTAAATTATTTTAAATAATAAAAATAAAAAAATAAAAAATAATATTTAAATATTAATGTCATTTATTAAATGATATTTAATTATAATTATTAAATATTCAATTATATTTATTATTAAATTTAATCATGAAAATGTAAATAGTGTTTTCTTTTTCAGGAAGTGTAGATAGCTTTAAGAAATAAACTTGATTAATCTGGTGCAATCCTGGTAAAATAATTAGCTACCATATTCATCAATTTATTTTTCTATTTAGGAATTAAATCATGTGATAATAATAGGTCCTAGGGTTGTTCAAAAAACCCGATGTCTGGTTGGTCCGACCCGACCCGGTCTAAGGCAAGCAAAAAAATGGTCTGAGACAATTTGACGGACCGAACCGAACCGGACCAAATTGCTCGGGTTGGACTGGACTCCAGTCCAAGGGCTTAGACCCCCTGGACCGGTCTGGTCTGACCCGAGGTCCTTTTTTTTTTGTAAATCACCACTCAATTGAGCCACTTACTGGAGTCTGAACATCTTAATGTGCTTTTTAATTTATAGGAATCACTTTTCACTATGCCACTTTTTATTATTTTAGGAATCAGGTGAAATAAGAGCTAAAATATTGCATCCCAAGAAAGCAAAAGAAAAAAACTGAAAAAAAATTAGAACTTTTTTTTCAGTTTAAAAAAAGCTGGAGTCCAGGCAGTCCAGCCCGAGCTCGGGCTGGTACCAGACCTTGAGCTGATTTTTTCAGCCCGAGGTCATATCAGGCCAGACCTCGGGTTGACCTCTAACCCGGTCTGGTCCGGTCCTTGGACAACCCTAATAGGTCCTATAATATGCTCTTTGAAATATACTTCAACGTGTATAATTTTCCTTTCAGTTTCATTTATTTCCTTCTTTGAATATAACCTTATAAAATTCATACCTTTTTTTAATAATTATCCATTCATAAGTGCTTTTAATAAATGAAATCCAAACATAATCACAATTATTAAAGTCATTAATGAAGAAATTCCGAACAAAAATCATGATTAGGGGTGGAAAAATATTAGGTCAGGCTTCACCCTTAACAGATCGAAGCCTGTATGGCTATAAAGTGGCTTAAGTCTAACCTGCAGCTTGATACAGACCCTTTTTTAGCCTAAGCCTGACATGTATATAGGCCAGCTAGGCCACAGGCCTGTTAAAGAGGGTTTTTTTTTTTTTCTTTTTTTACTTTTGAAGTAGGCTAACAGGCCATAGGCCTCATCGCAAAACATACCTACTTCAAATAGGCTGAAAACACACATACTTTAAAGAGGCTGAAAACATGTCGAATTACATAAATTAATATTAATGATCTACAATACATCATAAAATATGAAACCAAACAAAACAACAATTTTTATTACAAGTTTATAATTCTACCTTCATAATAGGTCGGCCTTATAGGCCTAAAAGGCTCATTGGGAAGCCTAAGCTTGACCTATTCAGAAAAACAGGCATTGGCCTGACCTTTTAGCCTGACAGGTCAGGCTTGACCAAGGTTCGAACAGGTCAGGCCGCAGGCTCCTGATAGGTCGCTTGACCTCTTTCCACCCTTAATCACGATTGACCAACGACACTTTTAACCAATGTCATTTATACAAATCACGATTACCATTGTTCACCGTTGATCCAAACGGGCACTAATCTCTTAAAAGAAGTTAACTGACTTTTATATTAAGGAGTGGTTTAGTGTGCATATTATAATTTTAAATTTTCATACTATATGATTACAAAGTACTTATGCTCTTTCACTGCTTACAAGCCATATGTATCAAATAGTTTGTGTTAGCTATAAAAGTAGCTTTTTGAACGTGATTTACGGTTTACGAGGTAAGTATGTGAGGATAGTTTTATCTCGACTCACGTAAATATATTTTTCAAGCACCAATTCAAATAGACATATCTCACAGAAATCATGATCCTAATATCTAAAATTATAAGATCAGGTCATAAATATTCACTTTAATATAAAATATCGAAAGTATACAAAATCTTTTCAATCTTTCGTTGTTTTGGCCAACATCAAATTTTCGCATCTTAGTTTATAATTACCTCCACGTTGCTTTTATCACTAGTCACATATATATTAGGTATATTTAGTCTGGCTAAAGTATACGTTTGGTTCTTTATGTTTTCCTCTGGTATCATTTTAGTCCCTTAAGTTTGTAAAGTACACGTTTAGTCCCTGAAAGTTAACACCGTTAGTTTAACTTAACGGAAAATACTAACTTAACAATTTTTAACAATGACTGTACAATTAAATGCTGACTAAACATGCTTATATGTTAATATTTTAATAAATTAATATTTTAAATTCAATTAGTTGAAAAATATTTAATCTTCACAGACAAAAAAAAAGTATTTAATATTTACAAACAGTGAAAAACCATATAGTAGTCTGTGAAAATTAAATATTTTTCAATTAATAGGATTCAAAATATTAAATTATTAAAATACTAACATATAAGCATGTTTGGTCAGCATTTAATTGCACAGTCATCGCTAAAAATTGTTGAGTTAGTATTTTTCGTTAAGTTAAACTAACGGTGTGAACTTTCAGGGACCAAACGTGTACTTTACAAACTTAAGGGACTAAAATGATACCAAAGGTAAACATAAAGGACCAAACGTATACTTTAGCCTATTTAGTTTTGACGATGTCAAATATAAATGCTAAAATATTAAGAGCAAAAAATTTGAACTGAAAATACCCTTTTTTTCTAAACAACAATTACCCATATTGATTTTATAAAACATGATTAATAGGTAATTGTGGAAAACATTTTTTCTTTTCAAGACAACACACCTCGGGGTCCAGGGTACAAATTCTTCTCACAAACCCACCACAGAAAAACCATAACTATGGGCACAATTATGAGAATATATAGCTCATGAGTCTTACAACATTAACCCCACAACAAAGGGCATATAGAAAACAATTTTTGCACAAGATATAATTGTGGGTCCACCAAAATATGATAGTTTATAGAATAAGGCTTTTGGAGATAAACAGTCATCCAAAAATAGTTAATGTAGTATTTCAAAAATATGAGGGCACTGGGATGACAATATAAAATTAATATAACACTAATACCAAAAAGAAGCCTACAGATTCCACAACTTCTATGCCTCTGACTGCTTCCCTTGTCCTCTAGTAAGGTTAGAGGCCTCACCTGAAAAATTTAATGATAACGGGGTAAGACATAGAGTCCCCGTAACCAGAATTAATTTATCAAATATGCAGGAAAGGATTACAAGTCAGAGAAGCAGGTTTATTAACATAATAATATTATTATTTAATAACTAAAATATTACATAATAATAAACAATGATTAGAACAAATAATACACAATTGTCCAAAACAATTAGAACCATCCTCACTCATCCATCATACTCCTCCTTATTTCCCCTGGACGTGGTACAACCTATCAATGCTAGTATACCCGGCCAAGGTTAGCTAGTCACTTCAAGAATACTGTCTAGCCCCTCCCATGCTACCACCAATATACTGTAACAGGGAGGTGTCCGCCCAAAACACTCAACTCAAATCCGAGCCAGGAATGAGAGAGCCGATGGGCACAATTTCACCCTCAATCTCTTCCAAACAACGCAACATAACCCACAATAAAAATAAAATAAAATAATATAACACTAGAATTTTCAAAAACATTTTACAAAATTATTATTATTCCATAAACATCATTTCACAACAAACATCATAATTATCATAGCAGCAACAACCCCAATAATAATAATATTCACTTAAATACACATATTGGAAAATACACTGCTGAAATAATTTCATATTCAACATACATATAATTTTTCAAAACACATACAAGTAGTATATATAAAAGTAAGACTTAGAAAAATATCTCACAGCCCAAAACAAACATATAAAATAAATTAACCCCGGTTACCTCAATTCCAAGCTTAACATTAGCTTGAGGAGCACCACCCGCACAGTTACCGGTCACAAGAAGGCTCTACATTATCACAAATATAACTTATAATTTCCTATAACTTAAAATAAAATAAAAAATCTAATAATAATATATCATTATAACAAAAACTGAAAATGACGTTTTAGTCCCAAAATTCCAGAAATTGCAGTTTGGTCCCAAAATTCCAGAAATTGCAGTTTGGTCCCAAAATCCCATAAATTACGATTTTGCCCCCAAAATTCCAGAAATTACAAGGTCCCATAATTTCAGAAATTACAGTTTTGTCCCATAATTTCAGAAATTACAGTTTTGTCCCATATAAAAAAAAACTAAATTGATTAAATTCCAATAACATCTCCCTATCCCAAATAAATTATTTTCATAACATTTAATCGGTAAAAATATTTTATAGGACATAAATCCTAAACCTCTTAAATAGAAAAATTCATTTTAAATTCCTATAACAACCAAACAATAAATTTAAACCGATTAAAATTTATTATTAATCATCCACTACATATATAGTCTTCTATTGTCAAAAATCAAAACTCTCCCAAAATCTTAACCCTAAAATTTTCACTAACCAACATAATAATATCCCCATTAGAAGGAGAAAAATATATAGAATAACTTTCATGAAGAAAGTTTATTGAAAAGAAGTTAGTTTAACTACCTAAATAATCTTATAAAATAAATGATATACTCTCACCTCTCCTCCAGATTGTGTGTGTGTTGTGCGGGGGAGGGGTATTTATAATAAATCCCCCACACACATTTTTTTTAGTGGGAGGCCACGCCTCTCACTGTCTGGACAGTGGGGGGTTACGCCTCCCACTGTTTGGTTGAGTGGGAGGCCATGCCTCCCATTTTTTTTAAATAATTTAATTTAATTTAGTTAATTTTTTTAATCCTAAAAATAAATTAGGATATTACATGCACAATGTGTTTATATTTTACATTGACTAACTATTTTATTTAATATAAAATATCTTGTATATTAGTCAAGTAAAGAAAGAAGATATCAAGCTGGAATATGGAGATTGATTAAGAAGAAAAGATTAAGAAGATTTAAGTTATCAAATATTAGTCAACCAAAGAAAGAAGACATGAGGTTGGATTATGGTGATTTCAAGAAAAATATTAAGAGGATATTGAAGATTGAAGTTATCAACAATGAAGATAATAAGCCTAGAAGAGAAATAAGTTATTGAGCTAGATTGTGGAAAATGACCATTAAGAGGTAAAAGAAAAAAAAAATGAACAGTAAAGAAAAAAGAGCCTTCATCATATTAGTCAAAGAAAATAAGCTATCAAATTGAATTATGGATGATGACTAAAAGGAAGAAGAAGAAAGAGATTGAAGAAAGAAAAACTTGTAAAATCTAATTGGAATATCAAAATTCAAGCACTTAGATGTGATACTAGAGGTCTCTATGGTCAAATAGAGGTTGAAATAGGTCAATTCAAAGCTAAAATGACTTATATAAAAATTATATCAACTTAACTCGAGTAGCACCTACAGAGATGATCACTCGAGTGATGTTCTTCATCACTGGCAATATCACTCGAGTGATGTCATAGTGATGACCACTCTATTGTGCTCTGTTTTTTGTTTAGCATGATAGAGGTTTGTGTGTTGGACATATCCCTCAAACCACATATCCAATTGAGATTAAACTTATTTCATATGAAACTAAACTCCAAATTCGACATACAAACACTAAGATCAAGCTTAAAGGATTTCAGATGAAAGTGATATGAATTTCAGAAGTTGCCACTTTAATTTATTGCGTTATTCCAGAACAGGCTCGATAATTTTGATGTATCTCACAAAATATACATCCGATTGAGGTGAAACTTATTTCATATGAAACAAAACTCAAAATGAGTTTAACATAAGCCAAGATCAGGCTCAAATAGTGTTAGACGAAAGAGATATGGATCTCAAAATTTGATGCTTGATGTTCTCACATATTCCAGATTAGCAGTTACTCTTTGGATTATAAATTTCATAATACATTGAATTTGGAGCTGATTCTTCTTGCATTGGAACGTAGACTTCAGGAGCTTTCTGATGATAGATCATTTGTCATATTTGGATCTAAAATAGGTTTATCATTGGTAAAACACTTTAGTGATGTATCAAGTGATATGAAGCAAGATCACTTGAGTAACCACTCAAGTGATTCCATTTTATACATCACTAGCACACACTCTAGTGATCCACTCAATGCTCTATACTGCTAAGAGAAGATCACTTGAGTAATTCTTTCCTAGAAAACAGAGCATTGCTTCAAAACTTCTAAAAGTCATTGAAATGATTGTGCAACTTATTCTTTTTGCTTCTAATCACTCTAACTCTTCTTATATTAGTGTTTAAGTATTTTCCAGGTGATTAAATAAGGATTAATATGCAAATTGGAAAATCACTTTTGTGTCATAAGCATTAAATGCGAAGGACATTCAAATAAACGACAAACATTCTCTATGCTCCAACGGCTAATTCCCTAGACATAAAGAATGCTTAGAGACTCTAACAACTACTTCCAACGATCATTTTCTACTCAACGGGAAGAAGTATATGCTCAACAATCATCAAGCTACATCAACTATAAATAAAAAAGCACTCAAAGCTAGTGAAAGAGAGCAACTACACCAAAATGCTAAAATCATGAATCACCCATTTCAACCTGAATACTCTCTATTTTCTAGCTTCGATATCATTTACTTTAGAGAGACAGATTATTTATATTGTGCTTCGGTGTTCATCTTAACGCACTTCTGAGAGTAAAGATAATTGTAATTGTTCACAATCAAGATGCATCCTTGCGGTGTGTAAAGAGGAGTAACTCGATGAGAGATGTGTAAAAGGCTTCAAAGTGTCCGGCTAAACTTGTGGATTGTAGAGGCTTTTTTTGTGTCCGGTTTAAACAAGAAGATAGTGAATTAAAAATCTCAGGTGGAGCTTGGGAACTTAATGTAGGTTGTCGAAGATTGGGCCAAATCAATATATAATCACAGTTTGCATATTCTCTTTCCTTATCTCTCCTTATATTTTAAGCATACATGATTTGTTTAATTGATTATGGTTTTATGGCTCATTATCTTTATACTTATTATTTTCACTAAGATGCGAAAATATTTACAAAGTTCCTAAGCTTTTATTTTACACCTTATTCATCTCCTCTTGGTTATCAACCGATTCTAACAATGTGGATATACACAAGTAATAGTCTATATATACTAATTTTGCATATTTAATTGGTTCTAATTAAATATATGTATTTATTTTACATTACTCATCATGATAGTTTACTGCCCAACAAGGTTGATTAAAAAATAATAACACGATGCACAAACTCACTTTTTCCAGCAAAAGATTATGGATGCTAGAAGAATTTTCCACACAGCATAAAAAATCATTATCTCAATATCAATCCATCCATCAAACATGCATCAACCACCAACTAATATCAAAGATAAAATATCATCAACAAACATAAATATTGTATCAACTTTGAAATTAAATATTTTGTAAATAGCAAGAAAACGTTAAAAAAAAATTCCATAAATCCCTTTAAAATCACTTACTTGTAGAAAATTATATTAACATGGAAAATGTGAACTAAAAATCTATAATAAGTTATTAAATTCAGACCAGACCAGTCGGTTTGGCCCGAAAACTGACGAACCATTCCGTAAGCCAGACAGGTCAAGACATCAACCTTGTTCACTTTTTATTTTTTATTTTTTATTATTTATAATTTCATGTTAATAATTCTAAAATTTTCACATTTTCATTCTCTTTCTGATTGGTTTGGTCGAGTTAGCTTCAACCTCACTCCTCCAATTCATTCAAATAACAAGATATTGAGTGCTTGTCTCTCGGGAAGCCCAAAATGGGGTTTAACATTCAGCCTTATGGGATTCAGTCAATGAAAGCTTTTAAGGAGGGTCATGATCATCTCCCTGGTCTCGACGAAGCAGTTCTCAAGAACATCGATGCATGCAGGCAGCCTTCCCCACTATCACTCGTACTTCTCTTGGTCCCAATGATCAGTAGCAGTATTATTGTTTCGTCATTCTGATGGCCGATTCAGTGGCCATTTCTACTTATGCTTCTCTTCTTTTTATTATGGAAAGTGGGAAATATTGGTTGTGAAGATTCGAAGAGGCTCCGATTTGAGGATTTCGGTTGATCAATCCTCAGTGTTTTGGTATCTTATGGTGGTCTGGATATTATGTTGGTCCTAGTTATCTTCGGACTAGTTAACAAGATCAATCCATGCGCTACTGAGAGTCAGTTAACATTCTTTGCAAACATATATAGCTTTTATCGGACTGCCATGTGCTGCGCATTGTTTTGCAATGCGTTGATATATAACAAGATTTAATTCAATAAAGCTTTCAAATATAAAGACACTTTAAATTATTTGACTATATAGTTCTTCATTTTTTCTAAGATTTGGCATGCATAATTTTTGTGGTAATTACAGTGGTTGGATTAACGAAAATCAATTCATATGGTACAAAAAAAGCGCGCGCATGCACACACTTTCACATGTTTATTTAATTTTTTGGTCATATATTTCAGAATATAGAATTCTTGGATGAATTGGTTGAGAAAGCTTCAGAGAGTATGGATGTCCGTAGTAACAGTTCGGTCAGATGTTATATGCTCGCTTGTTGCAGATGTACAAATACATGCTAATTTTGTCATTCTAGCTATATGATGAACTAATTTATTAGCATATAACTGATAGTGAGATAGTTCTGACTTTGTTTTAAAATTCAGGCATGCATCCAAGTATGTCCAAAGAAACCCTGCAAACTTTAACGTAGATAATGTCCTAGTAGCAAAGCTTTTGGGAGGAGGTCTGCACAATGGTTTTGAAAAATGATGTTGTTGGGACTATAAAACGAATGGAAAAAGCAAAGGTTAGAGATTTTGTGCATTGGAGTTTTGTTGGAGATAATTCCATTTCTGTACATTTTTACCTCTAAAGTGGAAACCTTGTCATTTTCAATTTCCATTGTGCCTTTTCTAGTTGAGTTTAAATGTTCTCATCTGGATGTTGTTTGTGCTTTCATTGATATGAATATATGGAAAGTGAATGTACTGTTGTCTTTTGAGCAATATGTGGGCCCTAATCTCAGTTCTGGCATGTCTCACTTATCTTCCATGTATTTTTTTTATATCAGGTCTGTGATACGGTTATTGCAATGAATATATAATTAAAAGCATAACAATAAACTATGAAGCACAAACGAATGACCTTGATTGAGGCAAAGAACTCTTCTATGTGAGATACAATGTCAGTTTTTGAGTTGTTGATTGATTTATGATTATATTTTGTGTTGCTGATAATTAATATGCTACTGTTTTATCTTAAAGAATGCAGACATCAAATAGTTTTGAGATGTGATTTCTTCAGTACATCATGGGCTCCAACAACAGATATAATTTCTTTCTTTCATGGTGCCTTACCTGGCTTGTTTGCTTGAACTCTGTAAAGCATAAAACACTTAGTTCACTTCATCGCATTCTAAATTGTTGACTGCTTGAAATATCTTTGTACTGGCAGCAATTTTATATATAGCTGATACTTCATTGGATTTTTCACCAATATTTGCATCCTTTGTCATTGACATTTTAGGCTGCTGTGCTTGCTAACGGTGTTGATACATCTGCTAGGGAAACTAAAGGAATTGTCCTAATTCATTCAGCTGAGCAGGTATAAGTCTACTAATGTTTGTTATTATCTTCCTTTATCTTTTCTGTACCTTACAATTGTATTATTTACTTGACAATTGAGTGAGGATACCTTTTGATTTATGTATAATGCACTAGTTGGAGTAGTTTATTCCGTGAATCCGATTTCACTGTTGTTTAATGAGGAGGTACTGATAGTTATATTAGATGACATTGAAAGAGCAGTTGGTGATGGATGGTGTGAATACTTATAAGGTAATTTCCAAGGCTATACACTTCCATAATAGTGCTGCTGTGATTTTTGGGAATGAATTATCTTTAATGAAAATAAGACTCGCTTCCGATCTGTTTCCAGGATTAACCATTTGAATTTTAATGATTGTATGCTTGCTATGAATAGTTGACAACTATTGATCAATATTGCAGTCCATAAACTAAAATGCGAATATGAATTTTTGTGTCCTCCGGCATTTTTGCATTCTTTGGTATTTCATCACTGTTGATCATTCCCCACTAAAGTGCATCATTGACACATTTGTTTGTACAATTTTATCTTTTTGCTAAATGGACGTAACTGACTAAGCTATTAATGAGATTTTATGGTCCAAGAAAATGGTTTATGAATGGAGAAGAAATACTTTAGTTCCTATTTACAAGAATAAAGGCGATATTCAAAATTGTGCCAGCTAAAAGGGATAAAACTTATTAGCCATACGATTGAAGCAAGCATATATTACTAAAGAATAAAGAGTTGCTGTTGTTCTGCAGATTGGATCAGTATGCAATAACAAAATTTGCTGAAAGTTTTGAAATGGTTCCTAGAACTCTGGCTTGAGAATGCAATGCTGGGCTAAATGCAATGGAGATCATATCTTCTCTTTACGCGGAACATGCATCCGGAAATACCGGAGTTGGCACTTGGCATTGACTTGGAAGGGGTTTGTAAGTCACTTCTTGTTCTGCTTGCATGCATCTTTAGGCTTTGTGGTTTCTCTGGAAACCCTCTACTGGGATCAGGTATTATTAAAGTGGTTCTTTATTATCGGTGAAGTGTAGATTTGTCTAAGTAGCCTGAAAATTATGAAGATGACTAACAAGGAACCTTGATTGATGGATTCTAATTTCCACTGCTTAAATTTGATTTGTATTAGGTTGGGTCAGAATCAGAACTCAGAATATATGCTGTATCATGTCCTAAGTCGGGTCTCATCATTATTTTTTATGTTCAGGTTCTTTGCTCTTAAATATATTGCAGATGCTGCGTGCACTGTACTACGGGTGGATAAGGTATTTTACTGGAATCTATTAGTACTAAATGATTTCATGATCTTTTTAAGGAAGAGCCTCTGACATTATTCGCTTTATCTCACAAAACCCTTTTCTTTTTGGGGTTTGAGGCATGGTTGTAAGGTTGCTCCTTGTTTTTGTCCTAGACTTATCAGGTACATAAACAAGCTTAGAAGAGTCTTAGTTAGTAAATGAATATCTAATCGCAAACTGTGGGCAAGTAGCTCCAACGATGTGGACTCACAGACTAGCTATTGATTAGCCATGTTCTTGAATAACTGCTGATGATTGATAAAGCTTGCTTATGTGCAGTTGCATCAGATTGATATTAATTTGTGAAAGCATAAATTTATGGGCGTTTTGATGGTTTCAGATCATTATGACCAGAACGGCCGGTGGCCCAAGGAGAGATCATCCTGCTGGTATGGATGAAGACTGAATTTTTGAGATATATATATATTGACTTTTTGTTGTTGTTGTTGTTGTTGGGTTGCTTGTGTGCGTCTCAACTGTGTTCTTAACTTGGTTTAGGTTACTATTATCAAAAAACTTGGTTTAGGTTACTTGTTGTTCCCTATGGTATACGAATTTTTGAATTTGGTCAGGTGATGAGAGACGTGCTTTGTAAATTTTCACTTGGAATTTATCCAGGTCGGTGGAACTCGTTCTATTCCTTTTTATAAGTAATAAATGGGAGTGAGAGTGCTATTTTTATTTCTTATTATAAGATTTTTTTTATTTGAAGTATTTTTATTTTTATTTTTTTAACTTATGCCTTTATTAAAGATAAAATAAAATTTTCCATGCAATTTCTCTCATAATATTATTGGGAAATTTTTTGTCTATCTACAATCCTACATATTAATTTTTTTAAATAAATTAATACAATTTTCTTAAGAAAAAGACCATATCAAATCAGTAACGTGAGAGGTGAAACCAACGGCTCCAAAGGCAACTATACTCTGTTTTTTGTTTTGTTTTGTTTTTGTTTTTGTTTTTTATTTATTTTATCTTTCTTTCTTTAGGCACATGTATCTTCTTATTAGAGGCATTAGGTATTGACGTATTGTCAGGTACTAGGTGTGTACCTCTCACAACAGATATTCAATTCTTGGTTCGTCATATTTTAAGGGACTAGTCTCTTTCGTTAAACCTAACTTGATGGTACTCTGTTTTATTTTTATTTATTCTTTTGATAAATAAAATTTTAGGTGGGGTAGACACCGGTATCCCATCAGGACTAGATCACCCACTAACGAGACCCTCACATTTTTTGGTATCTCACTCGGTTCACCGGAACCTTTGGTTCTGACTAATCTGGATTTCGCTCCGCGTTGGGCCTATGGTCATAGGGGAAGAGCTTCCAACACCCTTTTTTCCATTCCCACGCCTCGAACCAAGGACATGGTGGTGGGAGAGCAAGTCCCTTACCACTTGCTCCCAAGGTATGTTTTTTTTGGTTGCCACCCGGTTCACCGGGGCTTCGCCCCGACTAATCCGGATCCGACCCGCGTTACGCACCTGGCTTTGGTGGAAGAGTCTCCCAGCGGGGTTTTTTTTTTCCATTCACAAGACTCGACTCCCAAGGTATGTTTTTTTTTAATGAGAACTCCCAAGGTATGTTTGTTTGTTTGTTTTTTTGATTTAAAAAAGTTTTGGAGGGGTTCGACATCAGTCCCCCACCAAGGCCAGGGCACGGCCCCGGGCTCTATGAGCACTTACTGGGGACTTACGAGATCGCCTACCAAAGGAGTCCCAGCGACGGCAGAGGGGATCGAACCCACGACCCAAGGGCCTAGTCCTGGACCCCTTACCATCTATGCCAACTCACATTGGTACTCCCAAGGTATGTTTTTTTTTTTTTTTTTGCTATAAAAGAAGGCCTAAAGGCCTACAAGGAAGAAAAAGAAATTACACAGGAGAGGAATTAAATCTCAAATACTCTTGGTCTAACCAAGTTCTCAAGCTAATTGGACACTCATCCAGAAGTGTAGACTTAGAAATGCCCAATTTGGCTAAGGCATCCGCTATCCTATTAGACTCTCTAGAAATGACTCTAATATCCACCTGACACATCAAAGCCAACAGCTGTCTGGCTTTCAAAACTAAGTTACTACAAGAATTACAAGACATATCAAGAAGAACATTAATAACATAATCCGCATCAGACTCCAAAATAATCTTCTTGTAGCCCAAATCCCAAGCTAGATGTAAACCTTCAACAATAGCCCATTCCTCTGCCGAGGTGGCGTTACAAACACCAATGGATCTAGTGAACCCCACCATCCAATTGCCTAGACAATCCCGAATCACTCCTCCACATCCCGCATTCGCAGATTGAAACGCACTCGCCCCATCAACATTTAATTTCAACCAGCCAGAAGGCGGTTTCTCCCACTGAGAACCCTGTTCATCACAATAAGGCCTTAAAAGGCTCGAAGGTTCATTAACAATAGCAAATCTGGTCCATAGAGACGAAATAACTAAACCCGGATTACAAGGTTTAACAAAATTACCATAAAATATATATTGATTCCTCCAATCCCAGAATTTCCAAATAGCCACCCCAAAGAAAAGATTCCAGTTCCCTTCCCACTTATACCCTACTTGGTTCTTAAGATTCAAAATTAACTAATCTCTCAAACCCAAAGAGAAAAAAGAAGCGATATACATGGGCTTAATCAAAGTGGACCACATACTCTTAGCGTAGGAACAATCACGAAGAATGTCTTCCGGCCCAAGGTTGCACATGTCACAAGATGCGGAACAACTCGACCAGGTACTTCTCCATAGATTAGTAGGCAACTTGTTCAGCGCCACCTTCCACATAAAAATCCTGATTCTCTCCGCTCCATTCCACTTCCAAATAGCCCTAAAGACATGGTCCCGACGCGATAGGGGATTGGGTTCAATAAGAAAATAAGCACTCCTAATAGAGAACTAACCATCCCCGGATACTCCCCAAACCAAAGAGTCAAACGCAGCGTCAGATCTAGGAGGAAGAACCGACAAGATTCTCCTCACACCCTCTGAATTAATGACAGAAGATATTTTACTAATATCCCACACACCTCCTTCCACCCAATCAGATACCACCGACTCCTCCTCAACTATGGACAAGGGTCGAAGACACAAATCGGTGAGCTTAATATTATCCCCCACCCAGCAGTCATGAAAGAAATTCACAACCACCCCGTTACGCACAAGCCATTTTGACCCAAGGTCAACCACCTCCCTTTGATCACAAATGAATTTCCATAGCTTAGAGTCACCGGGGTGAGCAGACAAAAGGGACTCCGAATCCCTCAACATATAACGATGACAGAGAATATCAGCCCATAATCCCTTCGCACCCTGAATTAAATTCCAAGCAAGTTTAGCACCACAAGCTCTATTAACCGAGCTAAGCCTTCTAAGACCCAAACCACCGTACTCCTTAGGCTTCGTAATTAGGTCCCAACCAATAGGGTGGAAATGCTTACCAATCCCATCATGCCCCCATATAAAGTTTCTTTGTAACCGCTCGACTTCCTTACATACGCTCATTGGAAGTTTTGCAACCAGCATAGTATACATAGGGATAGTGTTAATAACAGATTTAGCAAGAGTAACTCTTCCAGCCATCGATAGACAATTAGCTTTCCAAACACTCAGCTTCGCTTTAACTCTATCAATAACATACTGAAACTTCTCCCTAGGCCTTCTATTCCGAGATAACGGGAATCCAAGATATCTACCAATCTCGCAAGAAATATGCATATGAGTTATGGACTTAATCTGACTTTTAATATGCAAGGGCACTCTGGGGGAAAAAACACAGATGACTTATCAAAATTAACCTTTCCTCCTGAGGCTCTCATGAACTCCTGAAGACAATTCAGCATGCAAATAGCTTGTCTCTCAGAAGCTACCCCAAATAAAAGCAAATCATCCGCAAACATTAGATGAGATACTTTAGGTCCATCTTTAGAGACATAGATAGGCTCCCATCTGCCAACTTCAACCGCATCACAGATTATATGCGATAGTCTATCCATACACATAACAAAAAGAAGTGGGGAAAGCGGATCACCTTGTCGAATCCCCCTCTTTGGAAAAAAGAAATCAGTTCGATCCCCATTCCATAACACATTATATGAAACCGATGACACACAGTCCATAATAATTTCCACCAACTCCCTACCAAGGCCTGCATCAATAAGCACCTGTCTCAGAAAAACCCAGCTAATCCTATCATAAGCCTTCTCCAGGTCAATCTTCATAGCCATAAGCCCCTTCTTATTCCTATGCTTCCCCATAATATGAAGTATCTTTTGCCCCACAACAATGTTATCCTGAATGCATCTCCCTTTGATAAAACTAGATTGAAAGGGGGAAATGATATCATTCATGACACCCCTCAATCTCATAGCTAAAACTTTCATGACGCATTTATAGTGCACCGTGCATAACGAAATAGGCCTAAAATGCGACACCACTTCCACCCTATCTCTCTTTGGAATGAGCGAGATAAGCGTCCGATTAGCCTCATGAAGAGAAACTTCCCGTTTAAACACCTTTTTCACAAACTCACATAAAGCCGCTCCCACCGTCGACCAATTAGACTTATAAAAAATTGGGGGAAATCCATCTATACCCAGCGCCTTATAGCTCCCCATAGAAAATAACGCCGCTTTAATCTCACCTTCCAAAGGAACAACTGAGAGATCAAGAAGCCGATTTGGGTCAATGACAGGGAAACTGGATCTAGTCGCTAGCTCTTCAACATCCTGAAGGTCCGAACAAAAAATATTCTTGAAGTAGCGAAGAACAAGCGCCTTCAGCTCCTCCTCATTACTCACCCACCTCCCATGATCATCTTTCAACACCTCAATTTTATTCCTTCTACTTCGCATTTTGGATTTCAAATGATAGTATTTAGTATTCCTATCACCTTTTGAGATCCACTCACTCCTAGACTTCTGAAACCATTTGATCTCTTCCAATTTTAACAACCTCTCCAACTCAGTTTGCAAATCAACTTCCAGATTGCAAAGAAAGCCAGAATGGGGATAGCCAGAAGCCCTTTGAATGCCATTAAGTCTATTTAAAATGTTTCGCTTCTTCTGTTCAAGCATACCAAAAACCTCCTTGTTCCAGGAATTAAGAAGAGGTTGCAAAGCTTCTAACGAATAATTAATGTTCACGTTGGAAGTCCAAACATTCCGAAGGAAATCAGAAAATTCATTATGCCAGATCCACATGGCCTCAAATTTGAACGGCCTACTAGCTCCCCTAGCATTAGAATAATTCACACATTTAAAACAAATAGGATTATGGTCAGAAAACCGGGTTCGAGGTAATACCTGCACCAAACTTTCTGTAAAAGCCGATATGAATTCCTGATTAGCAATAACACGATCCAATCGTTCAAACAACCTACGCATGCCCCTTAACTTTGGGCCCTTCCAAGTAAATATGGGCCCCACGGCTCCAAGATCAATTAAATTACAGTCACGCATCCTATCAGAAAAGAGGGTACACCGAGCTGATTGTGAACCCATACCCCCCGTCCTCTTAGTTGAGAAAGCTATGTCATTGAAATCACCAATAACCGTCCACGGGTCCACCATAGATAAGGCAAAATTACGCAGCTCAGACCACAACAATTGTTTATGTTGGGAATCTTGGATTGCATACACTGCAGTGACAAAAAAGAAATCTACCCCAGGGAATCTACATCGAAAGTGAAACAACTGTCTACCTTGATGTAAAACTTCCACATTGATTTTATCAGATTTCCAGGCTGCAAAAAGACCACCAGACCTTCCCACGCTAGGAACACAAGCCGTTCCATCAAAACTGAGCTTGCTCACACACTGCAATTTATCAATTCTCTCGCACTTAGTCTCAGACAAGACCACCAGACTAGGGCTATACCTGAAACAAGCTAATTTAATATTTTGAAGTAAGCTAGGACCACAAGCCCCTCTTACATTCCAATAAAAAATACTTTTATCCATCTACTAAATAAAATAGCAATAACATTAGACATCAGACTCAAATAAATGAGCTTCTAAGGAAAAAAACGCATAAGGCCCAAAAAAATACTCAAAATTGAGTATCCTGAACCATAGAGTCTCCACTGGGCTCCTCCAACACAAGGTCCAAATCAGATTCAATGGATAAAGGAGTAGCCCAAAACTTACCTACCGGCCCACCCTCACCTATGGGCCCAATAGAAGCATCGGTCTCACCAACCTCCAAAACACCCTCAGCGAAATGCCCCAAATCTGGCCCCAAAATAGGATCATTCACACATTCAACCGTGGGACCCTCATTTGACCGTTGAGCCTCTTCTCCTTTTTCCATTCCCTGCAACACGACACCCTCCCTCTGAAATTCACCTTTCGCCTGCTCCCTCTGAAATTCACCTGTCAACCTCAGGCTTCCTTTACTCTGCTTTTATCCCTGCGCTATGTCTCTTGCCCTTTTCTCCTTTCTCATCTCTTGTTTACTTTGCTTCTGAACCCCTTTTTGCCTCACCTGCAAATGTTCCTTTCTAAGCTTCTTCTTTGACTCAGCTTTCTTCTCCCTTCCCTGCTGCGCCGACGTAGGATTCCTTGGGAGGTTGGCCTCAACTACCACATCCCGTACGGCCACCTGATTAGTCACAATCTGCTCATCCACCCCAACACTACCTTCGTCGGCAAGAACACCGAACCTAGACCCCTTCTCCTTCCGCCGGACGTCGTCATGCTTAGCGTCTTTTCCGGTCTTCTTCTGCCGTCGAGGCCGTTGCACCACCTTCCACTCCTCGGCGGTCTCAACCTCCTGACCTGAACCCATCGTCTGCTCCATAGAAGAACCGTTGGCTCTACCTCCAACCTGCGACCCAGCATCCGGTTTTCTAACAACAATTTTACAATCATCAATTTTATGCCCATAAAGCCCACAACCAGTGCATAGCCAATGGAGGCCTTCATATTCCAGGTATTGTTCTTCACCATCAAGTATGAAACCAGACGGTAATTTCTTGGTCAAATCCATAAGCACACAAATTCTATCAAAATGGCCCCTGAGTTGGCTAGAGGTATTAAGATCGATCTTAATAGTCTCCCCTATTCTGTCTCCAATCCAAGACAGTGCCTCTTTATTGTAGTACTCTAGCGAAACATTTGGCAAACGAACCCACACTGCTACTTTGTTAATGGACGCTGACTTCGACTAAAATTGAGGCTCCCATGGTCTCACTGTAAGATAGTGATCAAAGAGTATCCATGGTCCTCCCATTAATGCATTGCGATAATCCTCTTTATTAGATAGTTTGACCACAAAAAACCATTCCCAACATTGATTAGACTGAGAACTCCCTTCTTGGCCCAAAGTTTCTGGAGAATGGATAAAAGAAGCTTGTATCCAATATTTCTCCCTTGAAGCTTCACAATCACAGCTTGGTTCCATGCTCTGTATAATCGTTTTTTCATTTTTCCAGAGAAAGAAAAAGATGGGAAGTTCCTCTTGGGATCTTCCGTGATAACACAAACAGGTTCATGGTCATCATCCTTTGATAGGCTATCATCGGAATCATTCACAGGGTCCTCTACCATTTTTTCGACTTGATTTATCCCTTTGAGCTTTTCAACAAATGATGTGCCTGGAGCCTTCTGGTTACTCCCTTCAGTGCCAAGCTTTGGCCATTCTTCATCATGTATTTTTCCTTCATCGTTTTTAATCTTCTTAGCATTACGGTGGAGTATGTCGTTTTCCTCCTTGGACAGAGGAACCTTCGCATCAGCTAGCAACGAGAGAGCCATTCACACAAGATTTTTGCCAATGGGAGCAGCTTCACTCCCAGGTACCCCTAAACCCTAAACCCTAAACCAAGGTATGTTGGTTACTCTGTTTTATTTTTGTTTCAATGGTCTTCTATTCTTTACAGTTTGGGCTTGATAATTGGGCTCATCTTCCGTTTGGGCTCTCACTATCAACCCATCCAGCTACGCGGTAATTCGCATATGGCTTTCTTCCGATTTGTATAAAAAAAGCGCTGTCTTCAGATTAAGTAAAAGTACCACTAAATCCGAACACACACTTGCGTTGGTAAGGATGAGCCTTAGCATCATCATGCTACTGACCGCTGTGTGTGGAAGCTGTTGAAGCAGCTTCTTTCTTCTCCTCCATGGCTTCTTTTCTATCCTTATCACTCCCAAAATTAAACTTAGTCAAGGCCTCCTCTGCATCTACTTCCACCCCCACTCTCACTACTCCTGAGGCCCTTACTGAGAAATTTGGTAGGAAAGGCATTAAGTTCTCGGAATCCGACAACACCTCCATTGTTGAGCTCACTGTTAGAAATGGAAGCTCCTTGAGACTGCAAATCCCAGATGCTCATGTCACTTCCTACAAACCAAAAGTCTATTGGAAAGATGATGGCTTCGAGGAGGTCCTATATACACTTCCAGCTAGTGGTGGAACAGGCTCTTCCAAACACAAGGGTGGGATCGGTTTGGTCTTGAATGAAGTATCAGAACCTGGCTCTAAAGAGTCACTTCCCTCTCATTTAGAGTGGACCGTAAAGGATGTTGATTCTGATGCCATTGATGCTCTTCAGGTATCATCTTAATTCCCCTATTCTTTTCCTCTGTTTCCGAATCAATGATTGCCATTTTTGGTGCTCTGTTCCTCTATGTTTTCACCTCTACCACGTTAACGTTTTAACCTTTGGTACTAAGATTCAGAAATTGAAAGCAGGTTTTTGTCAATGTTGTCATCTTTCAGGTTGAATTGAGTTACACTAGTAGAACATTTGATATCACCTACGTTGTAACTCTGTACCCAATGAGCTTGGCCACTGCAGTCATAGTAAAGAATACAGGTCGGAAGGCTGTGACTCTGAGCAATGCCATACTTAGCCATTTTAGATTTAAGAAAAGAGGTGGGACCGCAATCAACGGTCTCCGTAGCTGCATTTACTGCCCTCACCCTCCTCCATCGTCTCCCTTTCAAATCCTGACTCCAGCTGAAGCAATGAAAACTGAGTCGCCTGGATGGCTTACCTTTGAGTCTGAGGCCGAAGAGAAGCAGGGCAAGTGGTCTCAACAGAGTGTGCCTTTTACCATTTTGGAGAATAAGATAAGCAGAGTGTATGCTGCTCCTCCAACTGAGAGATCAAAGGCTTTTTATAACACTCCACCTTCCAAGTATGAAACTGTTGATCAGGTTAGAATGTATAACAGATTGTTTGTGATATTCATTGAAGAATTTCGTGTTTTAATAGTTTCTGGTTTTTCCAGGGACGTGAGCTGAGCTTTAGGGTGATAAGAATGGGTTTTGAGGATATATATGTGTCTAGCCCCGGTTCAATGTCAGAGAAATATGGAAAGGACTACTTTATCTGTACTGGTCCTGCTTCAGTTTTGGTGCCTGTCACTGTAAATCCTGGTGAACAATGGAGAGGAGCACAAGTTATTGAGCATGATAATCTGTAATTGCGTTGATAAAATTTATGAAATGTACAAACATATATCCTTGCTGCTTCCAGCTCATACTTCCTCCTGTCCCTCCTTTCTTTTTGCTGCCGCGGGATTAATATCTTTTTATTCCCACAAGTTACATTCAATTAAAATACATAATCCCTGCAAAGTTTGTATATTATGTATTCTTATATATGTCAAACTGCAGAAGCTCTCAGGATATGGTTATTTTTCTGCAGCTATAAGAAATGTAGAGATTCGATCCGCATGTCTATGTTTAAGCGACATAAAGCGTCATCTCTAATGAGCAAATGTTATCTCTGACGGACGGACAAATGTCTCTAATTCAACATTATCATTAAGGTTCCTCCATAATTTTGTGGTCATTCACTCAACCAATGCTGCAATAATATCTTGGAACAGAACCAATGTCTTGAAAATCCTTTCAAGTCCTCATATTTCCCTAGTTTAAGGATAGGAGTACATATCGTTTCTTTACCGGACTGTACTTATAAATTAAGATGGCATAAACTTTAACCTTGCATTATTCAAATGGTTCCTCAGAAATGGAATAAACTGAGTAAAGATAAACTTTTTTTTTTTTTTTTGAAATGAGTGACGAAATTGAGGATCATATTTTTTTCCCGCACGATATGCATTGGTATATGAAAAGGGCATGAACAACTTTAGAAAAAGACAAAGGTAAACATAAATATCTTGAAATATCTGAAACGTTCACCAGAAATAACAAAAAGCGACAAAGCTGTCATCTTATCCGCTCACACACCAATTTCTAACCAAGCCAACGAAGCCCAGAATACTTTTCTTTCCTCTGCCTCCAGAATGCGCTCACTAAGCCTAACTCTGATATGAAGCATGACCATGGCTTCTAGTTCACTTTTCCCCCCTCTTAACTTCCCTCCCACATTAATCCCAACTCCTGCAAGACAAACAACACACACTTGTTTCCCTTGCACTAGGTATCTTCCACATAACCACCACTCCAAGAGAGAGTTTCCAATCGCACTAGTGGCTTCAGTTCCATACCAACCACTCAATGTAGATTACCTGGAAGGAGAATTCAGTGGGCATGGAGTCACTTTTGAAGGTGTTGGTGAAAGCTGTGTTGCTAAGATGGAGCTGCAAAATGGAAGCACTGCAACTCTGATGCTTCCAAGCGGATTAATCACCTCCTACAAGTCCCCTATGTGGCATGGAGAAAAGATGGAGTTGATGCACACAGCAGTTTCAGAGGGAGAGGACGGTGAAGCCATTATTCAAGGAGGGGTGTCTCTGAACTTCAATTTTCAAACTGATGATGGCCAAGTTTCATGGTCTCCAACTAATTGGGTGCTTCATGATATTAAAGGCAATCCTGCGGAATCAATCCAAGTCTGTCTGCTCTTATCTGATTTATCATGGTTTTTTAGTTATTGACTCAGATAGCTTTTTGAACATGCTACATAACCATTTGCAGGTAGAATTGATAAGCAGAACATCAGAGGATATGGTTGAGTTAAGATATAAGGTGACTCTACGAGAAGATACTTTAGGGACAGGGCTTGAAGTTACAAACTTGAGGTCCATGCCTATTCAGATGACAGGATCCGTCCTGAGTCATCTGACAGTGAGCACGCCAGATGCAACTTATGCAGTGGGATTAGAAAGATCAAATTACCGCAACAAACCCCCATTTGCATCAGAATTCTTTTTGAGCCCTCCAGATTTTAGCCAAGAAGGTTTGGGCAAAATATGGAATTTCTTGGTTCAAAAAGAAATCTTTCCACGCTGGGGCACAAAAAATCAGAACTTTAACGAAGCAGAAAGCAGCCAATTAGAAGGTGATGAAGATGCCGACACTGACAGTGAAGAAATGGACAACTACAAACATTTAGGAGAGCGAGTAAGCCTAGTATACACAAATGCACCTCGAAATTTTTCTGTGATTGACAGGGTACGTATTCATCATTCCCTATTAATCTCCCAAAATATTTACTGTAATGTGATATTGGTTAGGAGTTATAATCTAAAAACCTTTCCTGTGGATCAGGGTAGAAGAAATTCAGTTCTAGTGGGAAGGAATGGATTTGAAGAAATGTATCTATTCAGTCCGGGCTCAAGCGTTGAAATCTACGGCAAATATGCGTACATATGTGTTGGCCAAGCAGCTGTTCTGAAACCGATATTACTGAGACCTGAAGGTGTGTGGATAGGTGGGCAGCGTATACACAATCCAAATCAATGAAATATGCTTAAGCTTTTCTTCGCCATTACACAAACATGTACCTATTATTCAATGAAATAGGTGGGTGTGTATTCACCAGATGCTTATTGTGCTTTTTCTTCCCTTTCTGGTTTGGGAGGTCGGAGGAACTATATTGTTTCTGAATACAGAGATTGCATAGATTGACTAGTACGTGCTTAATTTAATAATTTAAGACATATTTATCTACATTAATTATGTTAAAAAAATTAATTAATATGACATTTTTTCTAAAATACCTCAGTTATCCTTCTTAATTCCCTCTTTTCCTCTCTTTCTTGATTATTACCGAGGGAGCAACAATAAAGATAAATTAGAAAAATATTAACAAATATAAAAACTATGTCTTATATTTAAGATCAATGCCAATTTCTCTTATATGTCTTATATCAAGGACATGAGGGGATCTATTTTCTGCTAATACCAAACAACCTGGCCGTTAATATAAGGTAATAAGGATATTTACAAGTTGGGACTTCTTTTCATTATGACTTTGCCACTTTAAAAAATATATTTATCGTTTAATAGTACTTCCTCTTATCTTTAATATAAGAGTTAGATAATTAATTTGTAGATATTAAGGAACTTAGTTAAGTTAATTGTTTATAACAAACATGTGTTAATTTACCTAAAGTACCCCTTCTAATTATGTGCATGATACTCTTGATTCAAACTCCCTTCTTATATGCAATTAATAGATATACTTTTGAGAGAAAATTATAAATTTGAGAGAAAAAATGGATTGTGTTCTAATATTTAACATCAAAGTAAATCCCTTATTTAGTTTTTATTATTGGGATAAAGAGTGCAGCATATAACATGAGGAACCTGCCATATACTATATCTCAATTCTTGTGCTAGTAAAAATGAATCCTTTTCTCGAAAGGATGGATACACACAGAACACAGTATGGATTACATCTTTTACTCTGTTACTTTGAACTTCCCAACATGCAAGTGACACTAAGCACGATACTTTAACAAAGTCATAGAACCCTGTGTTTAAAGCTGTATATCAATCATCATCTTTATCCTCAGCATGAACGCCATATAGCGCACGTTAAGTAGGGACAAGATAACGATCATCTTGAATGTTGATCCAAAGTAGACGAGTAGCCATTGCAAGTAGAACAAAAGAAAGGCCGAAAACCAGTTTCAGTTTAGTCTTATGAAGAGACTTTTCAATGCGAACTATAGTCCAAGCTTCATTGCTCTTTGGAGGAACCATCTCGAGAGGCGCCTGCATGTCAGCACCAGCAGGAAGGTCTTCTGTCGATGAAACTGACTCTGGCCCACCTTGAAATTGTACATCAGCATATAAGCTTTCGTTATAATCGCATTCGTATCTCAGATTATGTGGAAAATAATTATGGTCATATCTCGATGTTGAGCTCCAATCCATATTGCCTGAGGATAGATTCCTCAACCTTCTACTTTGTCGCTCGGAGCAACTCGAGTTCACATCACTTGGATTCTGGAGAGAGTGAACATGTTTTGTAGGGGTCGCGAATATTATACTGTCCGGGGCAGCAGGGGCACGTGACCTCTGAAGTACAAAGAAGAGACATGTTACTTATGATTTTCTTAACAAAAGAAATCATTGAGGCTACAGTAAAAAGAACAGACGCAATTTAATTTGATGTTCTGGCTAAAAAATTGGATCCTTTACTGTCAACAGAAAACAATCTCACATAAATCTTCAAACTGATGGATGATGGAGTACATGCAATGAGCATGACTAGTTTCTAGTGCATCCTCAACCACATGCAAACTCTTTTTTTTTTTTTTTTTTTTGCGCTTTTGCATTGCTAGTAAAGGTATGATGCATCAGTGTGTCCGGGTGGCCTTAGTAAGGACACACTCCAGGAAGATCATGCAAACTATTCTTTTTTGCTCGAGTACTACTAATAAACTGTGAAACAGAGTTCTTCAATGATCTGAAACCAGAAGTCATAAACATGCGACCAGCGGATGCAATTATCTATTCCAGGATTTCAAATACAATATGAACATTGGTTGAGAAACTTACTAGGGGACTTTTGGTGTTACTTCTTATTACTCCATGCTTTGGATTCAAAGACCTATGCTCATAGTTCAAGTTCTGAGAAGCTTGGTTCATTAATATTGGCGACTCAACAATTGATTCATATCCAGGGAAATAGCCCATGATATGTTGTTCCGGTGAGATAGATGCAGGAGAATGGTCCTCATCACCAAAAACATCTTCCCCCTCTCTTCCACTTAAGCTTGACCCAGCAATCGAATCATGACTGTTTACATACCTCGACTTCTTGTCAAATGCAATTTCCTCAGCAGCTAGTAAAACTTCAAAAGCTGCAGCCCTGACATATGCCATTCTGTCAGATTGACACTTCTCCATCGCCTCAATGATCAATTCAAGCTCGGAGAATACACTCCTGGTGTCCAAAAATTTGATGAAGGAGTTCAACATTTGAATGGCTGACAGGCTTCTCTGAGAATTCCCCTCCTCATGAGCAGCATTCAGTATTATTAGTCCAGATTGTATGAGCAACCTTGCATAGTCTTCAACAATTAAAGCATTGCGCTTCGCTAAGGCCATAATCAGACCCATGTGTGAATTGGTTTGGGTCGGCTTTCCATCTAATGCCACAGCGACATTTTGGCAAATTCTGCTGACCATTTCATCTGGAACAAATCGCCAGTTATCAGAGTCCACAAGAGCATTTAAGCAAAGGGCCGCTCCTGAAGTGAGGCACTCTTGGGAACTTGAGAGAGAATCTGAAAGAGGCTTACAAAGTGAACAAATTACATGCCTCTTCTTCTCTTCCGGGGAAGTGGGTTCAATGCTATATCTAGCGATTGCCGAAACCACCCTAGAGCAAGCTTGATGGAGAGAAAAAGACCCCGCACTCGAAGCTAAGGCCTGGACCATGGATTCCATAATATTGTCGACCATGTGAACAATTTTGACACCGTGAGTTCGAGCGAGAATTTCATATAGTGAAATTATGAACTCTCCAGATAAAGAATCGGTCTCTTTGATCTCAGAAATTTTGTTAAGAAAGACAGGAATGGTCTTAAAATCCAAATCTTTCACGTATGCTTGCAACGCTTCCATCACATATTTTTGACCCTCTGCATCCTTTTCAAGTTTTTCTATCTCTTGCCGCAGTATTGGACTGAGATTTCCTTCCATCGTGGAGCCCAGACTGACCATATACCAAAATTTAATTCAAATAAAGAAAGTAAATCTGACAAATATTTCATGCTCGTTGCAGAAGAGACATCAATATAGGTATTCTATCCCAATATATGCCAGCCACATTCAAAAGTTTAAGTTTCAAAACTTTCTATGAACACTAAAAATGAATTGATTAATCATGTCAATTGCAAGATTATCTTTTCTTCTTTCTTATGAGCTTCTTTTTCTCCAAAAATGAGAATGACGTATCAAAACATTAAATTAAATGTTTACGCTTAAATTGCCCTACTCGACGCTAAAACAAGAAATGAAATAGAGCAAGAATTTAAAAGGTTGAAGGGTCATTCAGGCATATGCATCTTAGTATTTGGAAAATCTTGAAGCCCTCTTATGCTTTCTTGAGCCTTGCTTCAACCAAAAGAAAAAAGAAAAAAATACCGAGTATATAAAACGCATAAGAGCGAAGCAGTGTGATTTCATTGCAACGAAGAGAAATTCCTTATACTACAACAAATGGGAGGAATATTATCATTACACAAGAGTTAGCAAATAACAAATCGTCATTCCACAAATTGGGCATAGCAAAACCATCATGCTCGGAAGTATCAAACCGTTGAAACAGATCTCAGAACCCTTTTTATTAAGAAAAACCACTCGTATTATCGCCCAAAAGACGAAACAAGAGGCTCATAATTGGCACCGAGTCCGTATCAGATTCAAGGGTGTAAAAGAACATATCTTGGAAACAGTACTGCAGCACAATTCATAAGCAAGAGTTCAGATGTACCTTAAAAATCAATCCAAGACGGTGACGAATGATCAATCCCTTATATTGTAGATTAAAGGATGGTGGCTCCACCTCTGCTCTGTTTCTTTCCCTGTTCCTAGATTACAAGGGGATGTCGTGAAGTAGATGAATCCTTCACCGAAAGCATATTCAGTTGCTTGCGCTTCAATGGTGGTTACTACGACTACAATTTCAAGTTGGAGCCCTGGGCGTGCAGGAACCAGATACTCGTCTCAGTATCGAATATCGATGGATGAGACTCGCGCGGGAGGTGATGATATTTCAAAAAGAAAAACGTTGCGTTTCATGCCATCATCCGGAGACGTGGCAAACCCGTAAACGTCCGATGAAAATGCGGCCAGGATATCAATAATTGGATTAAATGCATTCTGACCTGGAAATTACTGGATCCAAACGCACAGCTTTTGGAATTTCGAACGTGACGAGTTTCAAAATCTTTTATCGATATTCCACCGCGATCCTTCCTTCGGGGTGCTTGGACGATAGTGCCCTCAACATTTCTTCGTGTCTTTTTTGTCAGCTGTTATTTATTTATTTTTTCTAACGTCAAATTTTAACAATTTATTTTAATTACACACTAGTATTTATTGATTTGGATGCTTTCTATTCAAAATCATTTTTATTTATAGGTCATTAGATTGACTTACCTCACAAATCTAGGACATGATGAGGACTACTCCAATCTAATTTGATGATGATCATAGACCATCCGTAAGAATTAAATGAAATTCTCAAAAGTTGTGTATGCCAAAGTTACTATACAGAATTCACCATAAGTATAAAGACTTTATGAGCTTTATGACACTAAGCTTTGTTTTTCATCTGCCACGAGTCTGTAAGTCACTTTGCAGAGTCCGCTAGGTACAAAACTTTATGAGTTGTATGTCACCAAGTCTTGCTTTCCGTATGCCACGAGTCTATAGGTTTGCTATGTGTCTATAATTCTACTTTAAGTTTCCTTCATCCATAACAAGCAATAAGTATCCATTTGTTACAAAGAATTGGTGGGGAGGGAAAGAAAGGGAAATGAAAATTTGAAAGATGAGGGAAGATGGCTTGAGTTGTTTGGTAGGAAGAAAATGAAGAGGCGGTAGTTAGTAAAGAATTAGGAAATGTCTATTTTACCCTCAAAAGAAATTAATTCAAAATAAAAAAAAAACATTTTTTTGCTAAAATATATTTAAAAAAATATTTTATTGTAAAGTTCGAACTCTTGAAAAAAAAAAAAAATCGCTAAATTTGAACTTTCCCGCCAAATTTGAATTTCAGGGGTAAATCTGTCAAAAAACCACTTTCCTGGGAAGATGACAGTTTTCCTTCCATTTTTGGATGGAAAGCATCTTCCCTCAAATAAGGGAAGATGAGTACTCACTGGAAGATGCTGACTGGACTTTCTTTCTACCAAACACCCAAAATCCATGGGAATATTGGGATCTTCCCTTTCCCTTCCCACCAATTCTTTGTAACAAACGGGTCCTAATAGTTCAATTGCTGTGTGAGTCTAAGGGCCCGTTTGGTTCAGAGAACATTTAAGAAGGGAAATGAACTTAGAGGAAGGAAAGAAACTTAAAGGGAGGGAAAGGAAGATTTGAAAGATGAGGGAAGATGGCTTGAGTTGTTTGGTAGGAAGAAAATGAAGGGTAGTTGGTAAAGAATTAAGAAATGTCTATTTTATCCTCAAAAGAAATTAATTCAAAATAAAAAAGAAAAATATATATTTTTTCTAAAATATATTTTAAAAAAATATGTTGTTGTTAAGTTCGAACTTGTGTAAAAAAGATTTTCGCCAAGTTCGAACTTCAGGGTCAAATCTGTCCAAAAATGTGAATAGTGGCGTGAGAACTTGAGATCTCACAAATTTTGGTGGGATCTCAGGTTCCCACAAATGAGAGAAGAGTGGTGGGCTCGGGAACTTAGGTTCTTGGACCCTTGGCGCACCAAACACGTTTTCGCCCGGAAACTCTGTTAAGTTCCCATTCCCTCTCCCAAATTCTGTGAACGAAATGGGCCCTAAGGGTCTATATAAAGAGAGACTTTCTCTGGAGAAAGGCAGAACGAGTTGTATCATCTTTTATCATAATAAAGTGTGCTTCCATGAATTTCTTTTAAGTTCTTCATTTCTCCTGAAAGCTTGAGTTTATAATTTTTCACTTTTGTCTATAGATATTCAAGTATGTTCTACACTTGCTTATTCTAAAATGATTTTGTGCATAAGAAAGAATTTGATCGACAGTCCATGATTATTGATTGGTGCTGAGAGGTAACAAACTATTTTTATAGATTTATAACTTATATAAAACAAATCTTGCAATCCTAACTCAGAAACAAAAATTTACAAATTAGGGTAGAGATAATAGAAGAGATTTTAGACGGAAATAATTCAAATTCGTTATTTAATGCACTACATGAAGTAGCAAATAAACGAAAGGAAAAATAAATTATAAATCATATTCCTTATAAATATACTTAAGTAGTATATTTGGCCAAGGGTTATTGATTGAGACAAATATACAAACGCCCCCACACAAACATTATCCTTACAAAATAAATATACTTAAGTGGTTATGTCGGATGATTGCTTTCGTATGAAAACCCAATTGGAATTATAATAATGAATATCGTAAACTATAAAAGAAGGATATACTCCTAATTAATATGACATACATAGCATATTTTCGTATGACTGTCTTTTTTTTTATTATGTAATTTTCATATGACTATCTAATTGAGTCAAATTCAAGGATTAGCTTCAATTTCTTGTGTATATTTATTGTTGTGTGTAGTATTATATTTTAACTACGTAACTCCATATTTTTCCGCCAAGAAAAACCATGCGACTAAATATTTCAACAGGTATTTCTTTATAGAAATAAACTCTTTGCAAACATCACAAATCACCTATTTTTTACAAAATTGTCTCATCTCATGAATATGTCAAACCCAACTGAGATTAATCACCGAAAGTAGGGTCGGCAGGTAGGACAATACCACTGCCCCTTGAATCTTGTTTCCGTAGTTAAGCCAACACATGAATAGTGGAACCATTCACCTCCTCGGCACTGGGAAGAAAACCAATCAAAGCTTTTAAAAAACCAGAAACAACTACAGAGAGGAACATGAATATTTTCATTGAATCCATTATTCAAATAAAACGAGTTAAAACCAATAAAACCCACTATTCAAATACGACTCAACAAAGAATCACCGCCCCAATATTCATCCGTTGTCTTGCACGGAGAAACTAAAAAAACTACAGAAACTTGTAGCTTCTGGTAACATAATGGACATATATTACGTGATTAATAATGAATAAATGTCTGAAATATTGCAGTCAACTAATGTAAATATAACCAGGACATCCCCGGTCAACCCCTAAGCATGAAGGCAAGCCCTATTTATAACAGATTTATCCATCTATATGATTAAATTTTTTATATTTCCACATTTGTGTCCTGAAATCTGCGTTGAATGCATTCTCATGCATGTTGTTCACATGCCTTTTTGCACGATGTTCAATGTTGAATTACGCCAATTTTTTATGATGTCCCAAATTTATACACGTTATGCAAATAGTGTAGGCACGTCAAAGATTGGTTTATGAACTTTCATTGTATTCCAACCATGGCATGAAGCGTTTAGTCTACAATGGGTTAAAGAAATACAGTTGAGTCCTAATTAATGGTTATAACTTTTGTTGTGACACTAGGTGTTGAGCTTACTATTGAAGTGTTGAATTAGAGGGGTTAAATCATACTCTATTAACTTCCATAGATAAAAGTGAGTACATAGGGGCCTTTATATAGGCAAACTTAGGACTAACCCTAGAATCTAATCTTATCAGAATAAATTAAATCTAATCTAAATGATTAAGATATATTATCATAAGATATAATATCCATATCTTTATCCTAATAAATATCGAGATAATAATATCATCATGATTAATCTAAAATCTAAGATAATGATTAATCTAAATAATCCCTAATATTCTAACACTCCCCTCAAGTGGAGAGTATATGTCGATCAATCCCGACTTGCCACGAAAACCTTCAAACTTCGTTCGTAGAGTGGTTTAGTTAGGATATACGCAATTTGGTCTGCAGATCTTATGTAAGACAGTGTCATAATGCTGCTTCAATCTTTTCTTTAATGAAGTGTCTGTCTATCTCAACATGTTTGGTTCTATCATGATATCTTGGGTTCTTGACCATTTCAATGCTGGCCTTGTTATCACACCATAGTTGCATTGGTCCCTCATGTTGAATTCCCAACTCTGTCAGTAATCTGATAATCCAGATTCCTTCACATACTCCTTTGTTGACAGCTCTTAGTTCTGCTTCCGCACTGCTTGGTGACACCACTGTCTGTTTCTTGCTTCTCAGGTAACTAGATTTCCCACACATATGTATAGTACCTGAGATTGACCTCCTGGTCTCTCTATCTCTTGCATGGTCTGCGTCAGTGTAGATTTCTATGTTCTGGTAGTACCTTTACGAAAGAATATTCCCCTTCCAGATTAAGCTTGGGTAGCTCAAAATTCGTGGAATTTGCCGCCATGTGTTCTTCTTGGGGTTGATGCATAAAGCCGACTTACTATTCCAATTGCATAGCTTATGTCGGGACGTGTGTGGGTTAAGTATATCAATTTTCCCACAAGTCTTACGTATCTCTCGCATTAGTGGAATACCTTGGTTTGATTTCCAAGTGGCACCCTTCTTCCATTGGTATCCCTTTTGGTTGAGTGCCCAACATTCCTGTCTCATGTAGCAAGTCTAGTGTATACTTGCGTTGAGAGACATTGATGCCCTTCTTGGTTCTTGCTATTTCCATGCCTAAGAAATACCTCATTTGTCCAAGGTCTTTTACCTGGAATTCAGTTGACAAGTCTGTTTTAGTTGAGCCATGGATTCTTCATCATCCCCTGTAATGATTATGTCATCCATATAGACGATCAATATGGTGACTTTGCCATTAACACGTTTGGTAAACAATGTGTCATCAGCTTGTCCCTGAGTATATCCAAGTCCTTTCACTGCTTTGGTGAATCTACCGAACCATGCCCTAGGAGATTGTTTCTGTATTTGTTGATACGCCATCGGGATTGAATTTTGGAGTGAAGATCCACTGCATCCCACTTGGTTTCTTTCCTTTAGGAAGAGTCGTGATCTCCCATGTTCTATTTTCCTTGAGTGCCCTCAATTCCTCTTCTGCAGCTTGCTTCCAATTTGGATCAGCCATAGCTTGTTGAAATGTATTTGGAACGATTATCTGTGCACTGCTAACAACAAAACTTTGCATTCTTGCAGACAGATTACCATATGAGACAAATCGTTGAATAGGATGTTGAGTACACGATCTTACCCCTTTTCTTAAGGCAATAGGCCAACCCGATTCCTCAGGATTTAATCCGGATTGGATTCATGGTCGTTCCTTTGAATGGGAGAGATAGTTCTACCGATTGTGCAGTTCGATTTCTATCTCTTGTCGTGGTCTCGCATCCATCCACGAATTGATCTCAACATGTGTTTCGGTTCATTGGGTTCGGGTTGGGGTGTGGGAGCAAGTGAGTCAAGAGTAGTGATAAGGTTAGGTTGCGGTGAGGGTAATGTGTCGATTTTAGCCATTCAATGTCATAATACTCCCCGAATGGGTAATTTGGGATAGTAGGCTTCCTCTTCGTAGAACACGGTGTCTTTGGAAACAATGAGTTTCTTGGAAGATGGGCAATAGCATTTGTATCCTTTTTGAGTAGAGGAGTATCCAAGAAATATACATTTGTTGGCTCGAGCACCAAATTTGTTGCCATCTTTATTGTGAGTGAATACAACACAACCAAACACTTTAAGAGGTAATGAATTGATTAGTGGGCAATTTGGAAAGAGTTGAAGGAGTTTTTGAATTGGAGTGTCATACTTGATACCTTAGAAGGCATACGGTTAATGAGATAAGCTGCGATAAGGATGGCATCCCCCAAAAATGGTAGGTACATTCCGTTCCATTAGTAAGGCACGAGTGACTTCTAATAGGTGACGGTTTTCCGCTCGGCCACTCCATTTTGTTGAGGGTGTATGGACAGGAAGTTTGGTGATGAATTCCTTGGTGATCAAGGAACTCTTTAAGGGCAGAGCTCATATATTATTTGGCATTATCACTACGCGGTACCTTAATGGGGGTGTTGAATTGGAGTGCACATAGGTATAGAACTTTTGAAATATTTTGGCCACTTGATTTGTCTTTCATTAAATACACCCATGTAATTCGGTGTGATCATCGATGAAAGTAACAAACCATCGGTATGTGTTTGGGTATTTATTAAGCGGGACCCCAAATATCACTATGAATTAGTGTGAATGGGGAGGAAGGGATATAGGGCTGTTTAGGATAGGAGGATCGTGTTTGTTTAGCAAATTGACAAGTTTCACAATGAAAAGGAATAGAATTTTTATTAAATGAACTAGGAAACAAATGTTTCATATAATCAAAACTAGGATGGCCTGATCGACGATTGCCACAAAAATACATCATTATTTTGAGAATTTGAGCTAAACAGTGCTTGTCTTGCCTTCCACGCATTTTTATTCTTGTTCGATCCTTCAAGGTAAAACAATCCATCCCATTCTCTAGAAGTCTCAATCGTCCTCCTCGATTTTAAATCTGAAAAACACATAAATCATCATCAAAAATCACTCGACATAGTCGGCCTCTAGTCAACTTGCTTACGAGATATTAGATTACAAGTGAGTTCGAGCACAAACGGCACATTATGTATTGACAGCGATCGGATAATGTAAGCGTGCCAATTCCCTCAACCCTTGTGACTACACCATTAGCTACTTTGACTTTAAGGTGTTCGTGACGAATTTAAGGTTGTGGAATAAAGTCTTGTTACCGGTCATATGATCCGTAGCTCTGAGTCAACAATCCGGTATTGTCATTTGGTCGTTACGACATTAACTGACTACAATAGAATTACTGATTTTACGATTCACATTGGGAATAGTGTTTGACTTATTTTGCTTCTCAAGCATCCGACGAAACATCTTTAATTCTTAGGGCTCAAGTGATCATCATTCTCAACCGTTGGTTCGGTTGTAGTAATGTGGCTTTGGAAGTTTGATTTTCCACTGGGGGCTTTCCATAGAGTTTCCGGCATTCTTCTTTATTATGACCTTTCTTCTTGCAATAGTTGCACCATTTTGTAGACTTTCGTTCTCAGGGTGGTCCCTTAGCGCAAGTCTTGAGCTTTCATTTAGGCTTGGGCCACTTTTGTTCGGAGTTTTCTACTTTCCTCGAGCGTACCATGTTAACAACATCAAAGAGTTGTGGTAGAGGCTTGATCCCATGATTACGCCCCTTATTTCTTGAAAGCGTCATTTAAGCCTAAAAGGAAATCGTGTACCCTTCCTTCTTCCACAATTTTCTTGTGCAATTGTGCATCCTTTAGGCAATCCCATGGGTGAACATCAAACAGATCCTGTTGCTTTGCAGTTTTAGCAAAGAATTATAATATTCGATCACCGACATGTTACCTTGTCGTAAATCACGGAGTTGTCGCTTTAAGTGAATCGGGCAGCGGTGTTGTCAAGCGAGGAGTAGGTCCTTCGAGCTGCATCCCAGTTTCCTTTCTTTGTGTGTGCAAGGAGGTAGCCCTCGGCCGATCTCCACGGTCATTGAGTTACACAACCAAGTCATAACTTGGTTATTTTACGCAAACCATGTGTCGAAATTTGTGTCATTCGGAGCTGGTTGAGGGGCTGCTCCATTTATATATTTCTCCTTTCTCTTGCCACGAATATACCTCGGCCTTTGGGACCATTGAAGATAGTTTTTGCCATTAAACCTATGGTTAATAACCATATTGTGATTTTCTGGATAATCTGGAACCATCTACGAGGTTTTGTGGGGTGCAGTTTGGTTTGGTTGTTCGATGTAGAAGAGTCTTCGGTTTGAGAATTTGTACACGACATAAAGGCCATGGGATACACTCCGGTTGGTGACATTGGGAGGTATTGAACCAAATATAGGAGGGTCCATTGTCTTGGTTAGGAAAATGTCACCGAGTCTTCTTCATTCACGACGGCGCGTGGGGTTCACGCGCGGGAAAGAGTGGCGCGTGGGGGTCACGCGCGGGAAAGAAGTGGCGCGTGTGAGTCACGCGCCGCTCTTTTGGCCGTCGCTCTTCGGGTTCCGCCGATCGGCGAGCCACGATTCCGTCTCGTGGGCGGTGAGGTGAGACGCGCCTTCCTTTGTTCGAGATCGAAGGTCGCGTTTTGGCTCTCTCTCTCTCTCGCGTGTGTTTCGCTCTGTTTCTCTCTCTCTCTGCCGCTCGCCTCCGCTCGACGGTGCACTCTTGGAGTTCTTCTTCGTCTCTAAGGTGCTTCGTCGGAAAAAGTTGATGGCCGACGGTGCGGATGAGGAAATGCGGCTGAAACTTTGTCATTGAGTTTGTTTGCATCATTTGGAGTTTTCCCCTCTCTGTAGGTCTAAAAACTTAACCTGGCTCTGATACCATGTTGAATTAGAGGGGTTAAATCATACTCTATTAACTTCCATAGATAAAAGTGAGTACATAGGGGCCTTTATATAGGCAAACTTAGGACTAACCCTAGAATCTAATCTTATCAGAATAAATTAAATCTAATTTAAATGATTAAGATATATTATCATAAGATATAATATCCATATCTTTATCCTAATAAATATCAGATAATAATATCATCATGATTAATCTAAAATCTAAGATAATGATTAATCTAAATAATCCCTAATATTCTAACATGAAGGGATGTCACAAGTCAGAACCTAACAGCTTTGGAGGGAGAGAGGAGATTTTGAGCAGGTTAAGAAATCATGCCCTCACTAATATTTGTAACCTTTGGCATAGTGATAAAAGTGTACTTGGTTTCACATTGAAAATTATCGAAGTAATCTTATGCAAGGAGTAAATCATCTATGGCTGTAGTAAAGGATTGCACCTAGCCCAAAAATATACTATGCATTTGGTGCACTAATAAGGTAATGATATAAAGATACCAGAGAGTAATCAAATTTGATGACTTGTAACTCTGCCAATCCGGCTTTCCTTGAAGAAAAAGAAAGAGGCGCAGCACACATGAAAGAAAGCAAAGTAAAAGGTACTTACGTTTTCATTGTCACAGGCGATCATATCTCCATAAGACACCTGGAAGATCAACATAAAAAAGTATGTCAAATTCTTACGGAGCATTTAAAAAACATTAAAAAACAAAATCATGTAATTGAGCTAGAGGGTAATAGAATATAAGAATACATTAAAACAACAAAACAAAACCTGATGACAGATACAGTATATAGGTTCATTCGGATCAACTGGTTGAACAATATCCATAGGAGTTGCGTACTCCCTCTTATGGCTTCCTGGTGGGGGCATAAGATCAAAATCTCTATCACGCTCCCGATCCCAATCTCTATCCCTGTGATCAAGTCTCTTTGATAGAGAAGTTCCATATAAGGATTTGCGTTTTTCACTTTTTGGGACTATATGCAAGGAGGGGAGAATAGCGGGTTCATCTGGTGGTATTTTGCCTTCTGATAAAAATTGGAAATGTGAAATAAAGAACAATTGGGGAAAAAAAATATTATAACCATATGATGAACCAGGAGAACACATTACTGAGAACAACTTAAAATCCAAAACAAATTTTTCTTTCACCCAATCCTTTCTTTTGTGTTACATGGTGATAATAACTTTCAGGTCCTCTTAACCTTTTGGCTTTAATAATTTTAAGCTGTATATGTCTGACACAAAATAAATTAGAATGCAAATTACATGGTTATTTTACCTTGCTTTAGATCTTCAGAAAAGTTGTTCAAATCCTCATCAAGTCGTTTTATATGGCTATCTATCTGAAGCAAATTAAATAAGATAAAAGCTTATAAACTCTTGTTTACGATGTTCTTAATATGCACAAGAGGAAGCAAATTCCAGAAAGTTCACATGAATTCTTCCCATCATTGAGCTAAGTGCTTCTCAACGCATTTTTTTAAAAACCTCTTTTCACAGCACGCATGCTTACATAATTAAAACTTCAAACTATACCCTGACTGTTTAGAATCTATGCATCTGACTTATATAATTCAAATTTTTTGAGAATATGATGATAAAATAGATGGCATTGAGAAAATTGCATACAAATACAAATCATCCAAAAAAAAAATCCCAAATTAATAAACAATTTCTAGTTCAAGCTTTTAAGGAAACGAAGCAAGAAATTTGATCAGATTGATTGACTTTGAAAATCAATACAAAAATCAACTAACTGTTGATTGTGCAAGGAAAAGTTCAAAAGACCATAACATACACTGTGACTAAGCAAACAAACGCTGAACCCTTGTATTTCTGACAGTAGGTGCAAGAGACTCTAGAACCCAATTAGACATGTTGAACTTCAAAATAGCTCTTTTAACGCCTTATAAAATCACAAATCACGAAAGGGCTGCTTTATTGATGAAGATCCATAGGAAAATAGATATTTGCCAGATTGTACTAACTAAAATTTCAACCACATAATATATAAAAGAGCAAGGTTTATAGAAGGTATATTAGGGTAAGACTATATGATTGGCAGCGTTATTTGGAGGGGTTCCTCCCCTCTTCGTTTTGCAAGACTACATAAAGGCTAGTTCGAGCTACTTTCTGTGATTCTGATGGTGGGTAGTCAGCAAGTGTCTCGGATTCAAACCCCCGTCAAAACATATGTAATAAGTCTGGTTAATGAATTTAATTATGTGCCTAAAACAATATTTTCCTCCTCCGATCTCTTTCTTCAATTTTGTATTTCGCTTTCTTACTGTGAAATGCACCAACTTATATCAAGTTTGGAAAAAAAGAAAAGAAAAGATATAACAGGTGAAAATACAATCAACAATTCAACATAAATGCTTAGTGTTGAGATTACACGGCAACAACAAAAGTGAAAAGAAACTCACCAGGTCAGATGCCTGCTGTGCCAACAAAACCTTCTCTGTACATAGACTTAAAGCACTGTCCTGATTAGCCTCAATTTCTTTATGCATGTTCTCAATTGTTGCATCGTCTTCTTCGCTGGGGTTAATGTTATTATAGCTACGGCTACTAATATGATTAACCTTCTTAGAGCCCTGTGAAGACAGCCCTAAACAGTACCTAGTGCGTTGCCTGGTCTGGTTTATCATAGCTGCCACGCCCCCAACGCGCAAATATACAGTCAACAGTACAAAAATATATAAATACATTAGCAACGATAAATGGATACAGACATCACAGGCCAACGACATATAAAAATGTATATGCATTGACATAATAACGAACAGAAACAGGATGTTGAAAACATTTACATTGGGATCTTTCATCAAGTTCCCTGATGGTGTTTAACAATCTCTGGAGTTCAGCAGGCAATGTGCTTGCATCTGTGGAAATTGAATATTGATAATTCAAAGTTAGCCAGAATAAAAATAAAAACGAGTTTATCTGAAAAATAGGAAGAGGACGAAGAATATGGAGAGTCTTACACTCCAAATAGTCGTCAACGTATACTCCTGTTCGTGAAATTGCCATTCCCTGTAATGATCAACGTAAATCTGTAATGGAAATTCCCGGGGTTGCGATCCGAGCCCTAGATGACTGCAGGTTTAGAAAGGAGAGACTGAAGCGAGCTCCAAACGTCGTCGTATAAGGGTGTGAGTTATACAAGCTTAAAAGGCGAAGCTCAACGAAACAAGCGCCAAATCGGCAAAGCAACGTGACCGTTGGGTTCGCGCTATTACCCGGATCCTTCCATCCTGTATTTAATTGGTCACGGCCTCGTTAAATACTCCAAAACGCTAATACTTAAATAATTAATTTAATATTTATGTGACTCGAGAAATATTTTTTCTTAATACTAGTATCACTATTTCTTTTTCTTTTTCTTTTTTGCCCACAAGTATTACTATTTCTTATGTCTCTTAGTCGCGCCAAATAATAGTGTCTTTACTAAATAAACTTAAAGCATAAATAAATTTTGAGTTTCATACAACTATTTCAAAAGTAATGTGATGATTCTCCATTTACTATAATAAAACATGGGATTTATATTTCTCATGTTGTATGAGAAGAAAAAGATTCTTACACATATATAAAATAGTGGGACCCACATCTTTCTAATAAGTAAAAAATAAAAAAAAAACTCAAATAGGGAAATCGAAGTATCTATGATATGAGGATACACTCCTACTACAACATAACAAGTATATTTCCCATAAAACATGATTTTTTGTCCAAATTATTATAATTAATTACACATATTAGGATTTTCAGAGGTAATTTTCAATATAAATGACTAAACTATTATTTCAAAAGTAATGCGATGATTCTCCCATAGTTTTTTTGGGGGATGGAGTGTGTGTCGTGTGTGTGTATACAGGAAAAGTGATACCTTGCCAGCACAGATTCTATCTCCATTTTTATTGGCCAAGCGCAGACGCTATCCGTTTTTCCAGCCACAGAACACACCAAGGCCACTGAATCGGAGTTAGTCCTAAACCTACTGCGAGGGGTGATCGGAATGGCGTTGGCATCGCAAGGCAGGGGTTCCGACCATACTGAATTGAACCAGGAAATTCAAACTCGACCGCTTGAAGAACGAGTTGCGATTGTTACTGGTTCGTCCCGCGGAATCGGTCGAGAGATTGCGCTTCATCTAGCTTCACTCGGTGCTAGAGTCGTCGTCAATTACAGCTCCAACTCGGCCTCTGCGGAGTCAGTTTCCGCTCAGATTAATTCCTCTTCCCCCAGTGGCAGTAATCCACGAGCCATAGTCGTCAAGGCCGATGTTTCTGACCCGACTCAGGTGAAGTCTCTCTTCGATGAGGCTGAGAAGGCCTTCAACTCACCGGTTCATATCCTGGTTAATTCGGCTGCAGTTATTGACAGCAAATACTCTTCTTTAGCCAACACTTCCTTGGAGGACTTCGATTACATTTTCAGGTATGCTTTTCGTCTCTTTCTACTTTTGCCTCAGTTTGTGAAAGTGCGATAAAACATGAGCTGTCTTGAATTGTTTGTCTACCGTTCGATGAAGTGATAACTCTAACGATATATCAGAAAGTGTCTATCGCTAAATTGTCGGTGAATTAACACCCAGGGCACCCTGAATAAATAGCATTGAAACGCGTGGATACATTTTTGGATTGCGGGTTTAGTGCCGTAGCATGTGAGCATCCGAGCATTTCGTTTTCTTTTCGCCTTCCCTTTTATTAGTTGTTCACACAAATGAGACAATTTTCCATCTCTAATCCTGTTGGCCCTCTGTGTCAACTTTGAAAATAAAGTGATAGAGCAGAAATTAAGTAGCGTAATCTCCCCATATTGTGTTATTAATACATAAAACAAAAACAGATTATTTAGCTTTCGTTTCATATATAGACTTATAATTGAATGATGCTGGTTGGTGATAATGGCATTGTTAGAAGAGTGCTAATAGAAGGATTGTTGGCTGTTTGACAGTGTAAACGCAAGAGGGGCGTTTCTGTGCTGTAAGGAGGCGGCTAACCGTTTGAAACGTGGGGGAGGAGGTCGGATTATAATGATAACTACGTCACTGGTGGGTTCGTTGATGCCAGGTTATGGGGCATACACAACATCCAAAGCAGCCGTAGAGACAATGGTGAAGATCTTAGCAAAGGAGCTGAAGGGGACGGGAATCACAGCCAACTGTGTTGCGCCAGGGGCAGTTGCAACAGAAATGTTTTTTTCTGGTAAGACTGAAGAACAAGTGAAGAAGGCTATTGAAATATGCCCTCAAGGTAGGCTTGGCGAGACCAAGGATATTGCCCCTGTGGTGGGGTTCTTGGCCTCCGATCCCGGGGAGTGGATCAATGGTCAGGTGATTCGTGTTAACGGTGGTTATGTTTAAGGGTGAAGATGATTAATCCTGTACTGCGGCTGTTTTTTGGTCTGCTGCTATTTTTCTTACGTACAGGCTGTGTAATGTAAAGGAATAAATAACTCACAGCTGATGAGGGCATGGGAGCACTAAGCTTCTAATAAATTGTGCCATTTTGAGTTAGTGTTTCTTTTTGGATTAATCCACGGTTATCCGACTCTATATGTTTGTGTAAGTCGAGGTAAAACTTTTCTCACATATTTATCTTTTATACTATAAATCACGCTAATCCAAACAGACACATTATATATGCATATAGAATGAGTTTTGATGTGGATTTGTGCAAAGTTACTACAGGTCTCCAAATTGTTTTTGGCGTTAATTATTTAATAAATTGATTTTGCTGATTAGCACTGCGTATACTGATATTACTCATTTTTGTCAGCCGACTAAGTAATTCCTCTTCGACAAACCATAATAATCTTCAATTTTTGTCGTTCGAATCAGTTCGATTTGCACATTATATGATGCATCAATTCATCTTCACTAGAGATTTTTATATTTTTTTTAAACTTCTGCATCCCGTATCCATGAGACTACTGGTCATCACAAATAATTCAGATTTTATTTTTAGTTGGTAATTTGGTAAATGGCTTCCCAAAAATGTTTTTAATAATCAATATTAGGGTAGGATTAACAAATCAAAAAGAGGAAATAAAAATAATTAAAAAATATTGTAGGTCAAGTGAGTACAAATAAAACAGTGGGTTAAAAATATTTGTAAACAAACAAATAAAACTTTATAACAACGTATGATTATGATTTATTAAGAGTAAATACCTTTTCTGGTCCCTGAGAAAAAACACGGACCCCATTTTTGTCTCTGACAAAAAAAATGACTCTTATTCGTCCTTTTTATGGAACTAAAAAGAATCTTTTGGAAATTTGTGAGAGATCAAAATGTCCACAAATCGACCATTATTCGTTCTTTTTATGGACTGAAAAAAACCCTTTTTTTTGTCAGGGACCAAAATGGGGTCCATATTTTTTGTCAGGGATCAGAAAGGACTCATTTATTAACTTAACTACAGAAAAAACAGTGTAAACTAAAAATAAAAATTGTCCCCATCGCCATATTGGATAAAAAAAAAAGGGAAAATGATGGAAAAAAATGTTTGAAATTGTAAAATTTTAAATTAGGAATTTTTAAAAAAATGAGTTATAAATTATTTATCAAGTTTTTTTATTCCCTTATGGTCTCATGATGACGAATTTAATTTGAAATATTTCAAAGTATGTTTTTTGGTTTTTTCCCCTAAAAAAATAGAGGGCAGATTTGTCAATTCAAGTGGACCGCAACATTCCCAGAGGAGTGCTGTAATGTCAGATATCCCGTGGAGCGAATGCCTTTGCCAATTTTGTCTCCCTTCTTCGGATTAATTAATCCCACAGAGCCTGGAAAAGTTGGAAAAGAAAGGTACAAATTTGTCAATTTCAAGGTCAAGGAGAGGATGGCACAGTTCACAACTCACGGTCGCTTAAAGACACTCTTCAATGGCGAGGGATTCTCATTTCCTTCGGAGCAGAAGGACCCGTTTCACTTCAAGTTCCGATCAACTCACAGCCGCGAGCTAAAGGTTAGGTGTATAGGTTCTTTTTCATCATACTCGAGTAGGAAAAGTAACCGTTGCAATGCAAAGGCACTCCCCAGTCCCACTTTTAGCAATGGCAGTGTTCATGTTGAGGATTATCCCGATCGTGATGATTATGAATTTGAGAACGATAGCTTAGCTTCTTTTAGAGGCCTGGTGTTGGATGTATCGTACAGGTCACTTCTTCAATATTTACTTTATTGTCTACTGTTCTGCATATCGAGAATCTAAATTTTTGAAATAGCATTGTTTTGAGAACACCAGTGATTAAAAAGGACTATTCTTTTTATTTTCTTGTCTTTGATGGGCTTCGGTGAATATCATTTGGTTTTTCTAGTTCCTGGGTTCAACTGATGTTTGCCATACCGTGGAGTAATTTATTTACTATTGACTTCATCGATAATCATTTCCCCATAGGGTGAACTTGTGGTTGTTATGCATTACTTTGGGAAGATTGTGCTGAGCTTAATATTGTACAAATTATATGCTAAAATAAGTTACATTTTGCAATGCATTGTATTATTTTAATTTACCCCAATCAAAACAATATGAGAAGCCCCATTAGTTAGCTGTTTGACAGAGTGAATGTTCTAGAAACCTGGTGATTCCACTTCCATGACGCGGTGAGGATCAATATTAATGCTGTAAAACTGCCATGAATTCTGTAGATATGATTATTGATGCAAACATGACATATTTGGGGTGTGCGAGCTCAAGCATATATTTTTGTGTCTGAGTACTTATTATATGGCACATATGTTGGATAAGTCAAGGGGATTCCTTTGTAGATTCTACACTCGCAAATGCTATAATTCTTCTATTGATTGTATTATTTATCATTTTGATTACTTGATCCGGATAATATATATAGAAGAACCATAACTGCAAATAAGTTGGGCAATCATGGATGGTTTTAAAATTATTGTGCGGTGATGTCTTCCTAATGGTTTTAATGTATTCATTTGGGATGAAATATGTCATGTATTATGTATCCTTATTGTTCTCTGAATTAATATATATAATACTATGATTCTCTTTAAACTTTGTACAATGCACGGGCCCGCCATCTAGTTTGGATGATGTGAACTATGTATCATGATTTTCTCTTGTATAGTCAAGAGACATGATCAGTTGTTTGCTCACGGTTCTGATTGCTGCCATCATTCTTCAGGCCAGTTAATGTTGTAGGCTGGAAACGTGCTATATGTTTGGAGTTTATGGAGAAGGTCTGATCTTTCAGCACAACCCTTTCTTTGAGTTAATTATTGTAAACACATTTTATTGCTATTTACGCTGTCTATTGCTTCAAAACAGACATGAGTTTATGTAAAGTTAAGGAAACCTAGGTTATCATTTAAAGATTAACTATAGCGTATTGTCATGTGAATTAGCTGTTTAAATCTATTGGCAGGGAGTGTTGCCAGCTATTTTTTTTCATCCCATTGCGTATGATTTCCATTTAGAAAGAAAGTATATCTGAATTCTCACACATAGCTTCACTTTGATGGGATTATATTAAATGTGTATACTATTTCTGCTTCATTTCCCAGGTGATAATGTGATAGCAATCCTAAATCTTATGGATTAGTTTATTCTAGGAAGAATAAACGTATTAAAATAAATTAGGAATAAAGTGAATTTATTAGTTTGTTTTGATTTTATCGAGTCTGTTATGATTTCCTTTTATTATTATTATCCTAGATTATTATTTTTAGGAATTATGATTAATAGATTATCTAAATCTTAGATTTAGATATATGTTTTAGATTTATATTTGGATTAGTAGATTACCTAAATCTTAGATTCAGATATATATTTCAGATTTCAGATTTATATTTATTAGAGTCTACTCTCTGTAAATCCTTATAAATAGGCCTAGTGTCTCATCAATAAAGCATCGAATATTTTTAGAGAGTAACTTAACTCTTGGAGATTCTCCTGGGCTGTTCTTAGAGAGTAAATCTCTCTAAAACAGAGTACTATCGTTTCTTCTTAAGTCACAGATTACCCATATAATCTGAAACTTAACATAATGTTCATTGCTCATATATGCAAGTGCAGACACATGCTCACAACAACCCGTTTTGTCTTTATTTATGCCTTTCTTTTTAAACAGATACTGAATACATTCCTATTTTGTTTCGAACTTCAAATGTTGCTTTATCCAGGCTGATGTACTTGAGTATTATGATCAGACTGTGAACTCACCAAGTGGATATTTCTATATTCCAGCTGTCTTAAGGGTATGCCCACAGTAATGGCTGTTGGTTTTTTAGTTTTCTGACCCTTTGTATGCATGGCTCTAGTAATAGCATTGGTCCTTCGTCAGCAATTTATAGTTACCAATTTCTTCACAAACAGGTTAAAACATTTTCCTGCTATTTTGCTTCTGCAAACAGGGTTAGCTGATTATACATGTTTTGGAACAGGTTCCTGATCTACTTCAGGTTGTCAAAAGAAGAGTTGTCAAGAGCAATCTTTATAGGAAGAATATACTATATCGGGACTGCTACACTTGTCAGTAAGTATTCTGTTTTTAATTTGATTTCTAATAGATCTATATGCATTTAGTTCAGCCGTTCAACTTGAAATCCAAAAAGGAACAAAATGGACTTCATTTATGTATTTGGGTTCTCCATTCCCCCTATCCTCTTTATTAGTTAAAACTGGGTAGTTATCATTGTGTCAGTCCTTTAGAAAGAAATGGACTGGGGTTATAACATGAATATTGCTCTCTTCCTTAGCATTTTACTAAGGCTTTGTTTGGGAGTTTGGAAGGAAGGGGAAGGAAAGGAATGCAAGGAGAATGGAGGGGAGGGGATGGAAGGGAAATGAAGGATATTTCCTTCCCTTGTTTGGGAGTTAAAAAAGTAGTAAGGGAGGAAGATGGAGGATTAATGAGTTATTTTTACCATTTTGTCCTTTTCTTTAATAATTAATATAGTTATTATATTTTTCAAATAAATTTAAATTTTCTAAAAAATTTATTTATGTAATCTTTATATTCAAAAAATTATTTATGTGGTGGCGGCGGTGACGGCGGTGGTGGTGGTGGTGGCGGTGGTGGGGTGGTGGTGGCAGTGGCGGCAGTGGGGTGGTGGTGGTGGTGGTGAATAAGGGTAACAAAGCAATTATTCTATTTCCCCTCTTAAAACCCCCCATATTGGGGGAACTTTATTTTTTAGAAGAAGGAGGATTTTGGGGGATTCGTAAAAATCCCTGATTCCTTCCCCTCCTATTTTTAAAACTTGCAAACAAGGGAAGGGACTACCAAAACCCTCCCTTCCCTTTCCCTTCCCTCCAAAATGGAACTCCCAAACAAAGCCTAAATAAAAGGAGGTATGATGAATGCAATACCATCCTTTGACTTATAAACATTTGCTTCAGGTGCACTGCTAAAAAATCTTCATTGAACTCTTCTCAATAATATTGTTATGGGGCAATGTTCAGGCTTTAGAAAGGGTTTCTCTCTTGATACTGCTTTTCAAGGGATTAGGTTTATCCTTATATAAAGCCTCACATCATGCTGATATGAGATTCCTTTACTTAACAGGTATTGTTCTTCACATGAGAATTTGACCATTGACCATGTTGTGCCAGCTTCACTGGGTGGAGAATGGAAATGGGAAAATCTGGTAAGACTATCAGCATATATGTATGCATGCACAGACGTTTTATGTTACTCATCTTTTTTCCAGAAAAAGGAAAGGATCTCATCCTGGAACTGAGGAGTTAAGTTTTGTCAGGGCCATTGACTGCACCGTGTATTTGTTTGTCACAGAAGCTTCAAAATGTGTGTGTGTGAAAATTGGACCACAACCTCCAGGACGAGTAATTTAAGGGCTGTTCACTGTAGTTTGTCTAACCTTCATATGTTCACCTTAGATTTTTTTGGGGTTAATTTGTTTGTCCTGTATTCATTGTCAAAAAAAAATCTTGTACATTTATTTTCAAAAGAGAAACACAGCTTCAGAGATACCATGTTTGTGATACTTGGACTTGAGGTCAAGTGGACATAAAAGACTGATCAATGCTAGACAGAAGGGAGGAGACTTGGACCTTTAGTCCTAAAGCCCATCGCTTCTTATGTATTGCCTCTTTACCATGCATTAACAACCAACCTTTCACTTGACAGGTTACTGCTTGTGCCGAATGTAACTCAAGGAAAGGTCAAAAAACTTTAGAGGAAGTAAAAATGAAGCTAATCAAGACTCCCAAGGTATTGTTTGAAGTCATGAATAACATAAAATTTGTTTTTTTTTTCCTGATGAAGAATATAAGTTTCATTCTTCATATTAAGATTGATGTTGATCAGTAGAACATTATTGTAAAATTGACTTTGAATTTGAAGAATGATAACCATGACTGTTTGCATTTTTACGGTTTCTAACCGGATCATGCTGTGATCTACACACATGAATGGAGAACATGTTCACTACCAAAAAGGTTGCCAGTGTTATAACACAAATCTTCCTATTGCATAAGTAAATTTTAATTGAAGCAGTGTTTAGCTCAAGGTATTCTAGGGATTGCCTACTAAAACACTGAGGGATCCAAGGTTTTACTTTTGCACCATTAAAAAGTTACTCTTGTTGCTCAGGCACCAAAGGACTATGACATACATACCGTACCCCTAACCAGCGCAGCACTAAGAATGTTGACGGTAAGAAAGGGAACACCTGAAGAATGGCTTCAGTATCTATCAAGGTCGTCTTAAGAACCAATCACTTGACCCCAGTATGTCATTCATAGCAAATTTATCCTGCTCCCTCAGGGAAGAAAATGATAATTTAGGCTAACTTGAAATTTTCATTGTAATTGAGAGCTCTCTCATTTTTTGTATTATGTAAAATGTATGAATAGTAATGTCCTGCCCTCTGTTGTAAATTAAATTACTAAACTGATGTATGAAAGTGATACAATTGATGTCTATCCACTTCAAGTGGGATTTAATATTCCCTCTATCCTATCGTGTTGCTTGACCCTTGGGTTATTCACCTTCCGTTGAGCTCACTTTGCACTTCATCATTGTTACACACATTCAAGATCATTAGATAGCCTGCATCTCATTTGAGAACAGTTTAGGTTGCCACCCGCTGTTACATAGAACAGTTGAGCATAGCAGCCTCATAGTTTATGGAATGTTTTGTCGGTTGCCAGTGTTCATACATGTATACTGCTCTTTTTTCTTAGCAGAATTCTGCTGATGCCTATTTTGGGCACGATCCTCAAATCATGATAATCGGCTGATTCCATGTAATGATTGATCTTTATCATGATAACAGAGTGATATTCTATTTTATTCCTTAAGAAAAATTGATTATCCTATATTTGATTCTGACCGCACTTGAAAACTCATAATCTAATGCGTACAATGCTTTAAGTATTTAACTAATTCTAAATTTAAATAACTAAATCTCATAAACATGTTTGCATTCATTCATGTTGAGGGTGTTCAGATTATGTTGGCATTAATAGCCCATGCTGATGATTAATCCTTCTTGAGAAAATCTGCAGACACTTAGCCTTGTGAATGGATTTACGTTTGTTGGGTCTCTACCATGATCCTTCTATTAAAGTGTCGACATAAATGTCATAAATCTGACACGAGTGTGGAGGTAAGAGGAATTTGTATATATCATTTGTTATCTTGACAGGTAATGCTACAGTAATGAAATGCCGACAAGCCAAGGGGCCTAAGCTGAACTCTGACTCTTGAGCTGTTAACCATTGAGTTGGATACATCGTACAGTAGGGAAGATGAAAAGGTAGAGAAAGAAGGGTTGAAAGGAGATGGCAATTGGCAAGTGACAAAATGAGGCCATCCTAATTCCAAGACACATTCCCAATGGGTGAGGCGAGGTTCTCTTTTACAGTTTTACCCCACTTTAGTGTATCTGCATGCTCTCATTGCACTGGTCACGCCTCATCTTTTGAAATTATTGCTTGCAGTGTGTCCTACACAAAGTAACTTTACTATGAGTCCCTCCTTGAGGCCCCTCTTCAATCGTACAGTTATTATGAGCCTCTCGTCCAGGTCCTACTCCCACTCAAGCTGGGAAACACACCTCCCTTCATAATTCACTTGTGCCCCTTTCAGTTCAGGGTCTGGATTTGTAAAAGCCTCAACATAATAAGAGAGAGAGTGGGGAAAGCAAAACCAAAGTCAAAGCACGATTGCTCCTATCTTTACAGCAATAACAACGACTAAAGCTTGAGGAAAATGCAGCACAGAAACTCAGGTTCTTTCTATTTGTTAGAGGGTGAAGTAATTGGCAGGTATAATTTTGTGAAGTTGTTGTGAGTCCTTATTATTCTGGTTGATACATACTTGATAGGAGACAAGACCCTTTGATTTGGACCTCTTAGAATGGAAGGTTGTGGGTGAAATTGGACCAGCAGAACTAGAAAGCCATGGAAGTGAGGACAAAGTTCTGTAGAAGTGGAAGAGGCGTTTGGATATGAGAGGTGTTAGTAACTTGGTTGTGTCCTCTGAAACTTCTTTCATTATCATTCATTTTCAATCAACTACTCAGCCAACAAGTGACCCACCTCAGCTTCATCATGCACATACATATATATATCACCGGTCCATTTTACCTTGTGTTTTAATTCTCTACCTGTCACGCCATTACAAATCCTTATCACGCAGCGGATTTGAGAGCTTTCTGGGTCACCAAATTCAACATTATTACTGATTCTTTAATGAACTTTGATTGTGCCAGTTAAAAATTTGAAGTTACCCATGTGGCTTTATGACACACTCCTATAGTCCTATGTTAAAAAGGCTCCTAGATTTTTCAAACTTTGCAACACGTCTTCCCACTTCAAAACTCATTGGTACTTTCGGCGGTTATATTATAATCTAAACTCTAAAGAGGGGACCAACGTTCTCTCTCTGTTTTTTTCCCTTCCACTCCTATTTAATAATAATAAAATAAAAGTTAAATAGTCTAAATATTTATCTAATGATTGATGGTTGAGAAAAGAAAAGGAGGGAATGTGAGAAGAGGAGGAGATGATTTAAGTAATAGAGAATGCACCTGAAAGTTTATTTATTGGAAGAAACGACAACACTTTATATGATGGATTAAGTAGCAAATTTGTTTTAGAAGTATAGGTCCATAAGTAATTTTGTCCTGTAAGTTTTTTTTGGTTCAATGTTGCCCCCGAAAGTTTAAAAACATAGTAATTTTACCCTTTTCCGTTAAAATGTTAACGGTCAATATCAATTTTTAACGGTCAACGTTTGTTTTTTAACATAAAAGAGCAAGATTACTACGTTTTTAAACTTCTAGGGCAATATTGAGCCAAAAAAACCTTTCAAGTCAAAATTGTTTATGGGCGTGTACTTCCAAGACAAATTTACTACTTAAATTATCCCTTTGATCAAATGCAAAAAATTTAACTAATATAGAGAATTAAAAAAAAAAAAAAAGGCTCGACTATTCTTATATTTCCACCACTGTATATTCGAAACTGACATTTTAACATTATAGATTTAACATTCTCATGAAACTGCTCGTACTCATTGAAAGTATGTTTGGACAGGAGTTAGAGCCGAGGATAATCAACTGGAAGCTCAAAATGTGATTTTTTTTATAAAAAAAAAAAAAAAAAATCAAATACCCTAGTTTAAAAAAAAAAAATGTTTGAGCCCCTACACCGGATTTTCAAATGCCTAAAATAACTCTTGGATGTAAATTACAGTACTACTAAAAGTTCTCTAGAACGAAATAAAGATACGTGAGTATTGAATAAGCAATTCTGAATCATTTCACATGAGAGACATCAACCACAACTGCCATCCTTTCCTTCTCAACGACTCTTCTTAAATTTCTCTCAAATGCACTTATTATTACAAATTTTCGAAAGAAAATAATGAGAAGGAAAAATATGAAAGTTGGTGGATCAAATAATACCATGTCCTACGAGAAAATCTCAAAATCATATAAGTTTATCATTTCACTTTAACTATTTCAAGATGGAATATTCAATAACCTTAACATGATGCAGTTAGCCAGAACGAGTAAGAAAAGATATGATACTGAACCCAAATCATAGAAGAGAAGGCCAAGTAATTAATTATAATAATTAGTGTTAAAACAGGAAGAGAAGCTTTAAAAGGAGGGCTCTCTGTTTTCTGATAAAGTGTGAGTTCATTTCCAAATGGCGAAAGCAACTAAGCATACAGCACCAGCACTAGCACTTAACTTGTCTCTTTTACCCTATAACACTTGAAACTTTTTGGACCACAATTTTATTACCATCAAGTGTGCTTCTCACACAATTCTTTTTTACAAAGAATCTAAACTGAATTCCCTCTGCTACCAACAGTTCTGCTGTCTGAGACTCTTCCAATGCATCTTTTGAGATTTGTATTCTTATTTTTTTTTTAAAAATTACCTGCAAAAGAAGAAGAGAATAAAAAAGAAAAAGAAAAGATGAATAGTGTTCCAGTCCTTGGGGAGAAGGCTGGGTCAAGGGGCGTTTGTAATTACTAATTTACTGCTTGTGCTTTTCCTTCAACTACCCCATTTACCCCAATACAAAGAGGGCCAGAGTCCTATTAATTAATATCTTACACCTTTTTCTCATTAGGGACAAAAATGGTAGTCAATTCTGCTTACATTGGTATGTGCCATGGGAAGAAGTAAACTGAGTATAGGGAAAATGGAGAAGGCGTATATATTAATGGGGTTATTGTTTGTGTTTACACGAAATAGAGATGTCTGTTTTCTAAATGTCTCTCAGTAAATTTGATTTTGTTTTATTTCGCTTTTTATCTGCCGACAAAAAAACGAGGGACATAAAGGGAGCATTGAGACGGGGTTTGTGTTGTGTGTGACTTGTGTGACTCAAATTTTGGCTTTCTTCTTCCTCTCGTTTCTGCTGTCAGTGGCCATGGATGTGTGCCGGAATGTATCAGTTTCCGGTGAGTGCAAGCAAGAGCAGGTTCTTTCCCCTTCTTGCTCAAAGCTTTCTTCCTTCTCAACCAGCCTCGATGACCTCTTCTCTGCTCAGAACACGGTCAGCGATATCTCCCCTGTTTTATTCTGGCTTCTTCATTATTCCCTCACCTCTCTCTGCTTCTGGCTCTGTTCTCCGTAAAATTCCATGGCCTAATAGTTCTGTTGGAGTTTTTATAATCTGGGTCTTCTCGACGGGCTTTCCCTTTTTGGTTTAGTGATTGTTTTGAAGAAGCAATAAAGGGGTTATTTTTATTGGTAGTTAAGTCTTACTAAGTTTGTGAGCTTAATTACTTTATCACTTGTGCTCTGTTTCTGCTGTTTACTAGTGTATTACTAAATGTTCACTTATATCTATACATGTACTGCTTTTCTGCGTCATGTTTCTTACTAAAGTAAGCATTTTTCTTATATATGGATGCAGGAGGTGGATGTCGGATTGGAGTGGCTGTCAGTGTTTGTTGAAGACTGCTTTTCAAGCCAAGCAAGCTGCCTCTTGGCACCTCCTGATGTTCATCAAGCTACAACTACAACCTCCAAACCTTCACAACCATTGCGGAGACCCCACCAGAATGAGTCTTCTCTGCAAAATTTTCCGGTACCCGGAAAAGCCAGAAGCAAAAGGAAGAGACTTTCAGCCCCAAGAGCCAAAGACCCTTTGAGCATCTGGTCACACCATTTAAACCCACAAAACGAAGCCATAAGCTCAGACCCTCCTCTGCTCAAACAGGCATACTGGTTAGCAGACAGTGAACTCATCGTCCCCAAGAAGAAGGCAAAGGAGGAAGAGGAAGGAGAAGGAGAAGGAGAAGAGATGGAGAAGGGGACGATGGTGAGGAAGGAGTCGGAGAGTGAGGTCAGCAATGGGCAAAATCCAATGCCAAGGAGGTGCAGTCACTGCTTGGCACAGAGGACCCCACAATGGAGGGCAGGACCATTGGGTCCAAAAACCCTCTGCAATGCATGTGGGGTGAGGTACAAGTCTGGTAGGTTGTTGCCAGAGTATAGGCCAGCCAAGAGTCCAACTTTTGTGAGCTACTTGCACTCCAATTCCCACAAGAAAGTCATGGAGATGAGGATGTCTTTTGTTTCTTCTTCTAATCCCAGAGAGCACCCGTGATTTCTCCATGTAAATCAAAACTTAGCAAGTTTGGGGGACAATATTATATATTTTAGGAACAGATAGGTTAATGAGGCAATGGGTTGTTGGGTTAGTCCTTAGGATTACAGACTTCTATACATATTGATTAGTAGTATCCATTTTCTGATTTTCATTTCATCTTTCTTTCTCCTCACAGCTATATGCAATGCATTATCAAATAGTACTGCCTATTCTTATTCTCAGTACAAGGATGTCTTGTCATGAGCTGGGATAGCTCCAACGTTGGTTCAAACTTCAAACTCTCCCCCTCGTAATGCCATCACTCTTACTCATTAGTTGCCGAGTGATTTTCCAATTATGGGCATTTAATGGTGCACCTAAACTACAACGAAGAGGGTAGAACCAGCGAGGGCGTATTTTAAAAATAACTTTTTAATTGTGAATTACGTTGTATAAAATAAATATATTAGATGAGTTTTATCCCAATTTATGTGAATAAATATTTTAAAGTGAATCTAAAATAAGTTGTTAATGATGTCTGATATATCCTTCTGATTTTTCTTATAGTTTTCCATTTTCATCTGAACCTTTTTTTGTTTTGCTAACTTAAAAATATAACGCCGTGGATTTGGTCTAGCTGGGTATCGTATGCTGTCATTATAAGCAAAGCATGTGGAGTGTGGGGCGTTTATTTGAATTTGGCAGTTGGCATGCACTATCGCAGTGAAGATAAGATAATGCATTTCGATATGCAAGTGCACGTGACTTTCAAATTCTCAAGATGGAAAAAAAAAAAAAAAAAGGAGCAAAGGTAGGGAAAATATTCAAAAGAGACTCGTCCTTGTTTTCTTAAAAGTCCTCAAATACAGAGAGACTCTAGTCCTTGTTTGTTTCTGTCCCTTTGCCTTATACTCTACGACCCTTTTGGCCCTTTTCTTTTATTTTTTTATAACCTAGAGTACTACTAAATACTATTTTACTTGAAACTCTCGCTCCTCTGGGACAATGGCTTCTGTTTGCTTTGGCTGCATGCCTTGCCTCCTCTGTTCTGAGTTCTGAGTTCTGATTTAACATGGGAATTGGGATGATACTTCATGCATTTCCAACTCTACATGTTACGATGTTAAAAAAAACACAAAACACTTGGGACAACGAATAAGCAACTTTTATTTGAGGTGGTTGTATGTATTTGCATAGTGTTGGCCAATGCAATGATCATAGTGTGATATACACAAGTTGTGTGACTTTGGGGGATGTGTGGAAAGTGAAAGTTTGTAAAATAAAGGAGAGGCAACAATTAGTGGCAATGAAATATTATGAAACCTAGCAACGATTATTTCGGCTTTGGAGTCAACACTGCGTTACAGATCGATGCAAGTATGTAAGCATCGTATCTTTTCTTTTTCCTCACTTTCATTTTGGGCACCTCACTTCACTTGATTTACATTCTATGCTTAGATTCTCTGCTCAGATACAGAGCATATTTGCGTTGAACTTCAAACCAAGAAACTAGATATCTACCTCTATATAATAATATTAAAACAATACTGCATTCGTTCCTAAATGTATAATATAGTTTATGGTATAAAAACACTACAAACTATATATATATATTAATATATTAAGAACTGTGTGGCAAAAAAAAATATATATTAAAACAGGAAATAGTATATTTTATTCTGTAAAGTTTGAAGTTTGTGCAATTCATAATAGGGATAACAATGAAGCATGATTAGAGGGGATTAAAGAGTGGGAGGAGCAATAAAAGGGCATCATGGAGGCAGCACGTGATTCTGCAAAAGGACAAGGAGTTTGAGATTACAATACACGCAATTAGCCATTTAAATATGATATCTACCAAGAAATGAAATTCTTCCCCTCCCACTCACTCATGTGAAATTTTAGAATTTCTCAAAGGACGGAGAATCACTGATTATTAGGCTGTCTCAGTGGTACCCAAAAAAAAAGTTGCAACTTTAATTTTCGGGCACAACACAATAGAATTACATTTATAATTTTACTGAATTATAATTAAAACAACCCCTCGTCCTTTGGTTAAGGCGCTGAGGGAGACATCTTTGGTGATATGAACTTGTAGAAACGCAGGCTGAGGTGAAGGCATGTGTACTCTTAGTACTGTATGCCGAGTAAAACCATAGCGTCATGTCCTTGGACTATGGGTGAACCAAACCCCTCTCCTAAAATTTTATTATAGAAAAAAATAGAATTAAAACAACAAAAAAGAGGAATAATAATGATTTTTTTTTTTTTTTTACAGAAATCAAATCACATATATCCACATCCAATTGTTGGGGTTGTTGGCTGTATTATTCAATATTCAGAGGAGAAAGCAACCTTTCTTGTGCTGACATGAGCTTCAAATTTAAATTTAAATTTCTTAGGTTCTCAAATTTGAAGTTCCCTCCCTCCCACCAATATTGTAGGCAATCAATCACATGAAGAAAGGACACAGATTCTTGATTCTCAGAATAAAGGCACACCCACCCTGCATCCCTATGTGTGCGTGTCTGCATTTATTAACTATTTTGAAATGTAATTCAAATATTGCGGCATCTTTAACGTCAATCATCACCAGTCAATGACCTCACCCCCATATACATTTTAGTACCTTTCTTTCATCCTCTTGGGTAAGTTGACCCAGTCAACACTTCGGGATTAATCCAAATCCACATATGGCCACAAACCAAGAAATAAAGTGGTCTACGAATTGAAAAGTGGGCCATGTTTTGTTTTAGGATTCTGTTATTGTCGGCCCAAATTTTTGTGGAATGGGCTTTGGACTTGAACTTCGTTTTCTTAACCCATGCATGCGGTGGGCTTTCAGCCGCCGAAGAATTAGCGAATAATTGAAATAACCTTCCAATGGAAAGGAAATTGGGATTTTTTGTATAAAAAAAAAAAAGGAAATTGGGATTTTAAATTAGAGCATCAATTATGGGCATGAGCTATTTCATCTGAAAGACTTCAAATCTGAAAATTAATTTTTAGATCAACCTGTCAGCCAATTTGCCTCAAAAAGAAACCTCTAAATGTAAGACTTCTCTATTAAACTTATAGCTAAACTATTCCTATTGTTGCAAGCTGGAAATATCAAAAGTGTTTGGTGTAAACAAACGAGTTGGAAAGCATCGATTCCCACACGGCAAAAGTTCATCAACTGAAAGATATTCAAATCTGTAAATCTCTTATTAAATGAATCTGCAAGCCAAGAATCATTCAGACTATCTAGTACAATAACTAACAAATATTAAAATCAACAATAGCATCTTTGATGTATATACAAAAAAAAGAGAGAGAGAGAGAGAAGTCTACAAAAATAGAATCACTGATAGTGTGATGAAAACGCAGGCCACTAGCGAGGACCTCAAAGAAGACGACGATGAAGGAGCAATCTGAATAATAAAATTGCAGTTGCCCTGTGAAAGATTCTGGTTGGTAGGCTTGGCCAGACCTTGAAAATTGCAGGCCATGTCATCCTGATTCTGCACTTGATAATACATGTTAAACGCGTATGAGGCATTCCCATTGGCATCCAAACTGTTGCAAGAAGAACCATACCCAAGCGAAGTGCAATCTCCAAAGGTACAAGCATAATTTATATTATCTGCAAGTTTGCTAAGATCTTTAGCATCAGGATTAAACATGCACCATTGCTGAGGAAGATACTTCACATTCCGAGCACCAATAAGAAGCTTGTTTTGATTTTGACCAGAAAGATCCATAGGAAACTTGGGTTGCCCATCATACCTGAAAATCCCCCAGTGACGCTCAAAGTTTCCTGGAGCAACAGTCTTAGCATCTTCATCAATTAGTCCAAACAGATAGACTTCTATATACCCAGGACGACGTGGCGTACCCTTATTGGCAGCAAGCCTAGGCAAAAGGCCATTGTAAAATCTTAAGGCATTAGCTGCATTAGCATTCTTGTCTCCATCTGTAGGCCACCCTACCTCTCCTACCAAAATGGGCATATTCCCTAGCCCTACTGAAGTTAGAGCAGAAACCAATGTGTCAAAGTTAGCATCGAAAACGTTTGTGTATTGAATCCCATTGTCGTTTATGGGATTGGTTACCCCATCAAAGAAGGCATAGTTAAAAGGGAAGTCATCATTCCCATAAAGGCTTAAGAAGGGGTAGATGTTAACTGTGAATGGTGCTCCATTCTTATTGAGGAATTGGACTATTTGTGTCATAAGATCACTTATGTCTGCCCTGAATCTTCCAGCAGATGGAACTGGGTTGTCTACTGGAGACTCGTAAACATCAGCATTTAAGGGCACGGTGGCCTTTACGGTGTCTCCAAGGTTAGCTTCGTTTAGGGCATTTTGAATGTTCTGTAGTGCTGGCAAGGTGATATTCAAGAATGAATTGTTGTAGGATTTCAAAAATGGCTCATTTCCTACTGCTACATACCTGTGAGAAATTCCACACCCATGTTTAGGAAAATGAAACTTTCAGCGCACGCAATGTTATCATCTTCATTAAATCCAAAATAATAAATCAAATACCCCACACCAACATACAACTGAAATGATTGGCCTAATAAAAAAAGTACAAGTCCTGTTTCTGGGAATGCTAAAATTCATGTCTTTTGAAGATTTCTTTTAGCTACATCATGCGTTAAGAGTTTGATCCGATGGTCCAATCCAATGATTCTCTTTCCAAAGATACTTCTCTTCAGTCACATAAAGAGTTGCGACAAGGAGTCACTACGACCACGACAAAAAAATTTAAATATTGGTTGTTTATTTCTTCGATGCTGCCTAGTACTACCTCTGGTCCTTAATACAAAACCTAGTTGAGTTCTTTAGAAAAATTAAAGAAGCTAAATAAATTATTTTCAAGTATTTACATTTATTTTTTTCATACCAAACTAATTTGTCTGACTTATAAACTACTACCTCCGGTCTTAAATATATAGGACCGGAGGGAGTAATATATCATCAAATGATGTATGATATATGCTATGATTAACTAAACTTATTTTGCTTCCTTAACTCTCAAAAAAAAAAAAGTCAACTAGGTCTTATATTAAGGACTAGAGAGAGTATATAATAGAGTCTTGCTTGTGGAGTAGTGTAAAGATACAGCAAGGTCATGGTGAATGATGAAAGGAATTATGCTACTAGGAATGATCTGACGTAACCTTGCTCTATTTTTGTTTTTCTGATTAATGAAATATACAGATTTTATTAAAAAGGAAAAAAAGGATACAGCAAGGGGTTGCCTTTTTCTATGTAGTAAAGGAAAAAGTTAAGACACAGCCTGGGTTTACTTTGCAAAAGAATTCCTCCGCACTTTTCTTTGCCCTACAGCTTGTCAACAAAGTTTTTTTTAACCTTATTCTTCAGAGTGGGATTGCTGTCTTCTCCTAATAAAATTCTAAGGCCAATGGTATTTGACGACAAAACCTTCTAATTCCATTAGGAAAAGTACTAGCTAAAATAGTATGTAGTCGGACAAGATTCTTGCAGAAATTTTAATAGGTCAAGGATTTGGTATCAAATGCTCTTCAAATTTCAAAAGTTGAACTACGACCAGATGCAGAACCAAGAATCAAGAATGGAAAAAGAAAAATTATAGCTGGTTTTAGACTTGATTAGTTGTTTCGATAAGTCATAACCACTGCAAATTTGCATGAGTTAAGATACCCCACATCCATAATAGAGATCATAAATAGAATTTTTGGACGTTGTTGACTTCAAAAGAAAGTAGTAAAACGAATTAACTCACTTGATTTTGACGCCTCCGTTGAAGTTGTAACGTGTGACATTCTTACGAACCCACTGTTTGGCCCGATCATAGTCATTCATGGCGGCAAGCTGATTGTTGGGAATGGCGACCATAACTTCGAAGTTAGACCCAGCCAGAGCACTCATGGTGGAATCGTCTGCATCGAACAATTTCACTTTCTGAATTCCATTGTCCTTCAACATCTGAACCACCGTGTCTGGCGGCAATTTATGCGTTGCCTGAGTTCCCCAATTCACCCCAAGCCCTTCAACATACCAACTCATGATCCCCACCACTATAATCCACCTCAAGATCCAAACTTTCCCCATTCTTGAGAAAGTTCTTGCAGGATAGATGTCACCAATTTTTCCGGGACGAGATGATGGCCAGGGAAAAAAATAACCGATTCTAGTATTGGGTCTGTGAACAAGCCATGGGTGAGAAAATTCTCATAGAGATGATTAAGAATCTATATGGAAGTTCAGTTCTTTAGCCAACCACTGAGAGAAAGACTGATGTCCCTACAGAAACGGGGGACAAGAAACAGATGAGGAGAGTGATTTGGACATAAAGAAAAACAGTTGGACAAGAAAGAGCCTGTTCTTCTCTATGGAAAGATGAAATAGAGAGGGAGAGAGAGTAAAAGCGAAAATCAGAAGAATCAAGAAACTTGTGAGGGGGAAGATGAAGAATGAAGATAGAGATTGAGAGATTTCTTGAGAAGGCAAGGACAAATACCCCCACGCGCAGATGACGAATGGAGGCCCAATACTATTTTTACTTTGAAACGAATGGGATGCTGGGGGACCCAAATCGAAAAACTCCAACGGCTACAATTAAACGCGGCTTAAACGCGGCTTTGAGGAGGTTGTGAATGAGCAGGGCAAATCTTTTTATTTAAAAAAGTGAATGAACCTGAAAAAAAAAAGAAAGAAGCATGGAAGTTGGTGCAGGGGCCGCGGATTTCTGAATGGGAAAGGAGCTTTAGGTCGATTCTGTTTTGGTTGGTTCGAGAAAATGGGCTCTGGCCAGTTTGTCTTAAAATAGGGTAGTTTTCGAAGCGAACGATGATGATCTTGGTGATCCGAATATTATATTGGTTAATTATTATCATATTGCAATGGATGGTAACGTGGCACGTTTGGATCTCACGGAAGGAAGGCTAACGTTAATCAATGAAGAAAGGAGCATCATCTGACTTGTTTCGTTTAAATTAAGCCTGCAACTCTTTTGGGGGTCACTGGCCGGTGACCCCATCTGAGGGATGATATACATTTTGTAAGAAGTGATCGGCATAACTGATAATATAGATTTTTATGTAATATAATATAACTTTTGCGTCTCAAAAGACCACATGCGAATGAGTTATGAAGATGGGAGTGATGAGGGGACATCAGTATGGGAGGCCGTGGATTTGGAACCACAAGGCAGAGAAGCATGTGTTTTGACTCTCCAATGCCCACTTCTCACTTCTCACTTCTCACTTCTCAATAATTTCATTTGTGTTCTTCCAAACAAAACGGTGTCCACATTCAATGGAGTACCGTGATACTCTCAACTACAGAAAATTGTTTTTTTTTTATCATATTAAAAAGTACACTCACACATATATATACATACTCTCTCTGGTCATTATTATAAGACATCAACTACTAAGTGTATTTGATCATTTTTATAAAGTATTTGCTTGTTCCCAATGAGCATTAATTATCTTTTTCTGTATATGCCCCTAATTAATAAGGGTAGTGGGTAAGAGTAATAAGTAATGGAACTGGATTTCCTGCCTATCCTTTGGATAGGCTGGGGGAGCTCAGCTCCCCTGAACTGTCCAGATCAGATCTGGACGGTCCAAATCTGATTTTTTTTACTTTCTATTTTTTTTTAAAAAAAAATTATTTTAATAGGTAGAGAATCTAAAATAAAGATAATCTTCCAACTAACATTTTTTTTTAAAATAATTTTTTTAATTTAAAAATTACAAAATAAAAAAATAAAATCTGGACCGTCCATATCTGATCTGGACGGTCCAGGGGAGCCCAGCTCCCCCTGCCTATCCCAAGGATAGGCAGGGAAACTGGGTCCAATAAGTAATACTCTCTCTGGTCCTTATTATAAGGCACCAAACTAACTTTTCTCACAAACCAATAAAAACAGTTAAAGTCAATAAAGTTGTCCCATAATTTAAGTAATTTCTAATATTATCCCTACTAATTATACTAAACTCTAATATTATATTAATTATTACTCTCACCCACTACCATTATTAATTATAGGCAGACATGGAAAAACATAATTAATGTTCATTGGAAACAAGCAAGTGCTTTATAAAAAGGATTTAATAAACTTGCTAGTTGGTGCCTTATAATAAGGACCAGAGGGAGTATGATATTAAGGTTTAGTGTAATTAGTAAGGGTAATATTGGAAGTTACTTAAATCATAGGACAACTTTATTGACTTTAACTATTTTTCTTGGTTTATGAGAATTGTTAGTTGGTAACTTATAATGAGGATCAAATGGAGTATGTATATATATATATATATATATATTAATTGTTTACAAAGCATCTCAGCAACAGTTCCATATATGGAACTGTTGCTGAGATGCTTTGTAAACAATTAAAGCTGAGAAGTGCATCTTTATGCAAAAAGGGCATGTGGAATCCAATGACAGCATATTGAAATTATTTATTTTATTTTACTTTTAAAATTTAAGCTAGAAAATTGGAGAATAATATGGAATTGGTTGGCAATCAACCTCCTACTTTTAGGAGAGTGGAGAAGAAGACGGTGGTGATTTTAAGTTTTAACCTTTCACTGATGCATCAAGCACTGAGAAAGCAATCATTAGTGATTTTAAAATGTTTTTTTTATTGTATTAAAAAGTATAGATCTTTATTACACACACACACGAGAGAGAGATCCGCCTTCCTTATCCTTCGGCTCTCTTTGCATGTTAGTTAAGCTTCCACGTTTCCATGAAGAGGGGCCCAATTTCTATTACATCAAAATGACAAAAATAACATTATCGAACATCAAAAGAACAATGTCAACGACACCAAACGTCGGCAATAAATAAAGACATTAATCTCCAACAATTCACAATCAAAATTACTTGCCAAACTTGAAATCAAGAAGGAAGCATGCGCCAAAACACGGCAGCAAAAGAATTAACAAGGTTAAAGGTGAAGCAACAATGTTCACATAGTCTAAATCGAAATCAACAAGTTAGCAAGATTAACAACACAAAATTTTGTTGAACAGAATGCTTATTGACCCTGTCCTTCTGTATATAACTAAATTAGTCCCCCTGAAGAACAACCGATACATCAGTAAAATAGGATTCCTCCAACAAAAAACTTCTGACAATCACGACTAACGATCAAGATCAAATGATTTAGGCAAAGATGTGAAAAAAAAAAGAAGCCAATAAATGCATCTAGGAAAAAATTTAACAGGTACAATTTTCATCTCCTTTTTAGCCAGCATTTTTCCCTATACCAAACGTTGCTCTGACTGAAAAAGTTGACCTGATGTCCTTAAAAGCACAGTACGAAATCAACCACTCAGATTATCAATTTCAGTTTTCAACGAGCATCTCAACCAATAATCCCCCATTGTACAGCAAATGCATTATTGCCAAGAGCTTCTAGTTCACCAAACACCCCGCACCTCTTCTCATAGAGGAGTTTGTCGTTCTATACCCCAACCCCAATTGTGGGAGGGTGTGATGGGTGTTTGTGCATTTGTGGGTCCCCTCCCTCGATTGTTAAAATAAAAAAATGTATCATTTATAATTATAACCGAGACCCTACAATACACGAAATCTTGTTCCAGTGCATGTACTTTCTGATAGGGGATCCCTGTCATTTAATTAGTCTACTCATTCCTATGCTCTCTGCAAGCTGGTTTTGGTCCCAGCTCCTGCCATTCTTGATAACTTTCTGACACCCGCATCTGAATGTTGTTGATTAAATAAAAAACAATGTTTGGAAACACGTAGAACAACTAATAACATTTTTTCCTTCAAACTTCATACATTGTTTATTTTGAAGCAGGTGATACTGGTTTATCTGATAAAAACAATACTTGACAGAGAAAACAAGACACCAAATTACCAGATGGAGTCGTCTACAAATCCTCTATACACTAAGCTCATCTTCAAGATAATTATACTCAAAAGTGAACTCGGTCTTGATTCTTTGACACCTGAATAATGACAAAGTGCAGACAAGTTGTGAGGACAGTAGCACAATTTTACATTCATGGACAGAACGAGAGAAGCAAAATCTCAAAATCCAAATAGTCAGATTCTTTCCCAGGTCAAATATGTTGCCAGACTAGTGAGACATGCATAACCGGGAGAAAAAACACAATAACTGCCTCAGTATCCAAAGAATGGAGGAATCAATATGAAATGCAAGAACCACGTGGGTAAAGAACAAGAACAGAGCCCTGTGCTTATCATGATTCAGAACCGAGTTATTAAGATATCATGAGTCAAGCCAACAATCAACAGATCAAAAGAGCCGATTTTAATCAACCCCAGCAAAATAGTCCTCAGACATGAACTGATCAGCCAATAAGAGTAATGGGGCATATGAAGTTGACGTGCTACTGTAGAAACTGGACAAGCTAACATCAGTCACCAAATTAGGTTTTCAATGAAAAAATTAAACCAATTTTCCCCCTTCTTTGTGGTCCAAAGAGAATTTCAGCCTCTTTGAACATATGCAAGTCCTTTGAAAGTAGTTATAATAGCCTTGCAGGCCAGGCTTTATCACATCTTACCATGAAGAATTTCTAATTATATGCCTAATGTAACATGATATTCAATTATCGGAAAATTTTCCAAAATCTAAGAGTATGTTAATCAGTAGTTAGACTCATAATAAATCTTCAAAACACAAGTTAAACTAAAAAAAGTCCAACACGGCGGTCAACATCATCAGTGCACATATATATGAGATAATCATGAATGTAAACAAATAGAGCCAAAAAGTTGATTGAGCATACCACCCATGTTGCAGATCGTCATTAGCAATATGAAAATCGAAGTATACATATGTTCCCTGCTCAAATTCATCTGTAGCGACTTTAGGCTCTTCATGTCTCTGAAACCATGTGTTATATTTTCTGTGATATCTCCAAGACTGCTTCTTTAGTTCCTTTGCAGCCAAATATTGTTGGTAAGTGTTCTGCAAAAGGCAACAAAAATGTATTTAAGCTCATTGGATTGAATGAAGTAAAGACACTCGTACCACAAAAAGTTCAAGTACCTGTTGATAATAAAATGCAAAGAACAGGGTGTCAGTGCCATATGGTTCAACACCTACTCTCTCCCAAAAGGCAGGATTACTGACAATGGGGGCCTGTACTTGAGGATAACTTGGAGGTGTTATTGCTGGGTGCTTCTGCAGAACAAGAAACATTCATCATATGACCATATTATAAGTTTATAATTCATGAGGAAGAATATAACTAAAAATCATACAGGTGTATAAGTCCTTGGACGTTCTGAGTCTTTAGGTTGTGGAAGTTTGTAGTATGCGGCCTCAAGCATCTGCATATTAAATAAATGGTCACGCCCTCCGCCAGAATTGACATTTGTTCCGTTAAGATTATCACCAATGGCTCCAAAATCAGCAACACTTCTTCTTCCAATAACACCAAGGTTACCAGAAAGTTGATTGGATTGTAAAGGTTGCCCAGGAGAGAAATCAGCATCTCTGGAACTCTGAGCAGGCTCAGTAAGAGAACCGGACACTCCTGCCTGCTGCATAAAAGAAAAATTGCCAACCCAAACCAACATTCTTTTTAATAGATCGTTTATATAAAGATAAACTTCAGAGTTCTCCCAATCATGTAAGGACAAGAATAAAAATAATGTTTTTAACTTGTATGCAAGGTAGGACTAAGTCAAAATTCAACATGAACCGCACTATAACTTCGAATAGGTTAACTTCTTAAACCACTAATACTGAGTGGGTCATATGCCTTGCCTCTTGCAACAAAACGGCATAAACAGAGAACATGTGATGCCAAGTTTGCAAGTGGACCCTTGGGTAACTTCAACAGTAATCATATATTTCTAAATAACAGTATACTACCCGGCAGGTAGGCCATAAATCAGGAATGCAACTGAAGTCTAGCTCATTTCTAGGCATGATGGAGCGCCCAATCCATAGGCTAACCTAGCCAGTCATTGCCTTTCAAGAGCTTGAAAAACAATAATTATTAAATACAAAATCAGATGCACTGCTAGCATAGCTATGTAACGAGGCAAGGAAATCATATTGCAGGAAGAATGGACAGCAAGAACATCCAAAAACTGTGCATAATTGAAGACAATAACAAGCCTAGAAGAGTTTCAACTTACAGGAGAATCTACAGCATATGTGGATTTTAAATCCTCTTCGTTCAGAAGATTCTTGCCAAGCCCATTGCTGGCAGTAGATTCAGACACTGAATCATCAGGAGTACTCTGTTGTTGCTGATGTTCTTCAACTTTAGAATTGCCATCTGCAGAATTCAAATATAATATGCAAATTAGAATCCTAGACAATTAACAATGCCAAGTCCAGCCAGAACATTATGCAAATTAGATTCACTGCTCTCCTAGACATGCAACAAAACAGAATTATATTGGGTTTGTTTGGGTTAGCGGTGGGAGCGGTGGCTTATTTTCGATCTAACTTTTTTAGAAGCCGGGTAGGAAAAAAGTCAGGTTGTAAATATGATTTGTGTTTCGATTGATGGTGGTAGAAGTGGCGGGACCCACTTCAAAAAGCTGAGAGTTTTTTGGAAAAAGCTACCCCATGGAACTTTTTCCTTAACGAACTTTTAGGAGCTTTTTTTAAAAAAAGTCCAATAAACTTAAAGCTCAACCCAAACACCCCACTTCTGGCTTTTTTCCTACCACTACTTTTTTCTGACTTTAAGCTACTTAAAGTTCTCTCCAAACAGGCCCATTGACACTTAACAATGACAAAATAATACAACTTCCTTCTATATTGATATCAAAACGGGATGGGAGAAAAACAAAAAAACCTTAGCTGTAAGAATTAGGCAGGTTAATCGAGAATATCCAGGAAATAACCATACTACTTTAACTACTCTCTCATTCACAAGGAAAAAATTAAACAGAAAAAATATTGAAATTACTATCTCAGGAGTGCTGAGTGCTGAGTGCTGAGTGCTGACCTATCTTAGGAGTGGGTGGAAAATTCAAGCTACGTTGATCATGGAGGACATGAAACGTACCAGAATCTTGAGAAACACTTGATATCATCGCCTGTTGACTAGATGGAGAAAGGATAGAATTGGATGGCTGCTGTAACGAGGTGGATGAAATGCTACTGAGACCTGATGCCTGGACTCCAAAGCCAATCAGATCAAGAAGAAATAGATGAGCTTTAAGATTGAAAGTGGACATATAGTAGCACATATGGCTAATCACAATTTTCGCGCATGAATTGATATCTTACTCTAAGCAAAGAGGACACATTTTTACCCTTTTAGAAAATGGGGAATTTGGGAGTAGGGCCTCAGCCTAAATCCCCACCGACCCCAAAATACTAAACTAAGTCCAGACCACTAGTGGATGCATTAGAATAACTCAACCATAGAGATATAAAATATACAAGCTATAGATAAAAATTAATTAATAAAATCAGAACATAGTCCCCTTTCCCTCAATTTTTCCTTGCCATTTCCCAAAGAAACAAATGCAAAAGTGTAATTTCATCGGTTGTACAAAAATCAAGGTCCATAAAGTTTTTATAGTGTAGGGCCCTTGAAAAATTATTTTACCAACTATACTAAAAGGAAAAACAAGGTTTCATGATTGAACAATTAAAGTCCAAGAGAAATGAAGGGCGAAAAATACAACAGTTAGTTTGAAAAGACATGGTATAGAGTGCCACAAAAGACATAGTATAGGATGATGCAGGGTGGGCTTTACACCTATATTGAAAGCAAAATAACAAATACAAGAGAACAGAAGCCAAACTTAAGGTGCAACAAAGGTACCTGCTGCAAGAGAGGATTTTGCTGCTGAGCAGAAAACTGCTTATGACTTCCACCAGCAAGAGAAGGCATACCAAGAAGGGTACTATGCCCTTGTTGCTGCACTTGCTGAAACTTCTGCAAAAACTTTTCTCTCTGGTCAGGCGCTATTTCAGTTCTTCCACGAAGCTGCCCCTAGAAATGAAAGCAAATTTTCTTCTTGAGCAACATAGCTTAAACATACAGAACAAGAAACTACACAAGATGATCTAACTTCAAAGTACAGTAATCTGATTCAATTACTTTTCATTTCACAGACATGACAATGCTTATCCATGTATGTAATTGCACATAATTTATTTAACCCAACAATCAACATCCAGAGAAAAATAAAAAAATAAGTGAGTTACCGTCTCATTTTGGTTCTGGAAAGGACTTCCCGGTCTCCACTGCAAGCCTGGAACACCAGAAGGGGAAAAAACTCTCCCAGATACGGCTGCAGCCTCATTAACATTATTAGGGTCAACTGGACTGGTTCCATCATTAGCCTTCACAGCCTGAGGCAACATCATTCTATTGCTTAAGGGTGACAGGAGAGGCTGCCCTATTCCACTACTTCCAAGCCTGTCATCAGCTCCCAGTAAGTTTCTCTTTGTTATTTCAGAGGCTGAAGGGACTGAACCAAGGGCCCCATTGGTGGAAACAATGTTGCTGGAAGCAAGAGGGATTCCAGATGTCACTTGATTTGGCAGGCTGTTTCTACCGATGCCTCTCGCATGTGCAGCTTCAGAAAGTGATGGAGATGCTCTCCGACCAGGGAAGCCATTAACCTCATCTTCTTTCACAGAGGTAGACTGATTTACAGACGAAGAATTAGCAGCACCAGTATTCTCTGGAGCAGTCCGAACCGAATTTGAACCAGGGAGGACAGATGCTGCAGCAGTTGCACCAGGCAAGTTCTGAGACGAAACATTCAAAGAAACAGGAGTAGCATGGTTCCCAGCTGGTGTTGACGTAGCAGAACTGATTCCACTACTTTTAGAAGGTGGTGTTCTGACAACAGTATCAGAATTGCTATCCTGGGAGGCAGTGTCATCTGCTTGTTCCTAGATAGAATCATACGAGTCATGATTAGACATAATAGTGGTCTAGAAAAAAATAGTGTCCTACTTAAGCAATACCTAACAACGACATGGCTGTTTTTCTTTTTACTTGTACAGATAGTCAAGTAACTTAGAGGCAGGGACTCGGGATCTACAATCATGACTCATCCTCCACTGTTATTCTTACTTGGAAATAACGTGCCATAGATCAATATGTCATCATATAACAAGAACAAAGCATCAAGCCAAAACCAATTCCATTCGAGTAGAAAACAAATTAGAATAATCACACAGGAGGACCTCATATACTTTGTTAAAGTTCCTGGTCACAAAGTTTTGTCTATTTTCTCCTTGACTAGCTGAGGGAAGGGGCGAATTTCAGCCAATATTAAACAGAATTGTTAGACCAATATAGCTTTGTTTTTCATTGGCTTCCTTTGGTTGAGGAGGGGATTAACCAATATTAAAAGAGAAACCTACAACAATAAAACGGCTTAAAACAAATTATTTTCAAGTGTTATTAATATGACTTGAGATATGGAGAAGGACTCTGGAGTCAAAGGGTTTTTGTTTAAATGAGAGCAAAACTGAGTTTATGCATTGCAATTTTGACAAGAGACAAGTTAAAAGTGAAATAGAAGTTAAATTGGGAGAACAAGTCATTCCACAAGTGACAAAGTTTAGATAAGTTGGATGGTATAAACAGAGAAAAACTACTGGAGTTATTTGTGATCGGAAAGTACCTAACAAGGTAAAATGGATGTTTTATCACACTACTATAAGGCCAACAATGATATATGGTAGTGAATGATGGGCTTTAAATGGACAACATGAACATAAAGCGGGGGTAGCCGAAATGAGAATGTTGAGATGGATGGGTGGTCGTATAAGAAAGGATAAGATTCGTAATGATATACGTGAATGAGTTGGAGTGGCACTTAATGAGAAGAAAATGGTAGAAAATCGTTGGAGGTGGTTTGGACACATTCAAAGAAGGCAATTGAGTGCGCCAGTTAGGAGGGTTGGTCAAGTAGAGTATAGAGTCCTCTAAAAAGAGGTCGAGGAAGACAGAAACGAACACTCAATGAGGTTATAAAATAGGATCTTGTGGTGAATCTATCCAAAGATCTAGTTTTCGATAGAGCACAAAAGTGTCATGCGATCCATGTAGCCGACCCCACCTAGTGGGATACGGCTTTGTTGTTGGTGTCAATATGACTGAAGAAAAAGGTCCCTTTCACTTAAACATTTTCAATAAAATAAATGCAAAACTGAACTATACTTCATGACTAACGGGCAAACTCATTTGACTACCACTCAGAAGGTTTCCAAACTATTTGGATTCATATGCAAAAATGCTGATCCACAAGTAATCAGAAACCGCCCAATGCATTATCTAACCATGACATTCACGATAGAATGAAACCAAACCCATTTCTGAGACGGGAGAACCAAGGCTACAGAAGAAAATTTTAAAACCAAAGCCTAAATATACTACATATGATTCATGGAAGAATATATCACCGAATGGCTTCATTTTCCAAAATTGCTGACTCAATATTTTTAAGGTGATAGATAGAAGAAATACATACAGATGTTTGTGAAGGTGATGCAGTTAAAGATGTCTTCAAGCTAAGACCAAGCACACCCTGCCAAAATACAGTATAAAATACATAGGAACTATATATAGAGAAGTATTCTTATCTGTTGACAGCAAATATGAATTTCAACACGTATATAGGGGTCTGGGATGTTAAAAACCAACATAAACATGCACTAAATGTGTTGTGACAAGACACCTATCACCATCAAAAAAATTACAGTTCAACATGGCATTCTAGAACCAAAATGCCAATACGAAAAAAGTTATTGTATATATCCCAATCCCAAAACAAGGGAAATTTCGATTGGGTAGGGAAATACCTTAGCAAGACCTGGTGGACCAATTGTGACAAGATCTTCGAGAGACTCCACCTTGTCTAAAGGTAATGAACTGTACAAATCATCGACATCACTGAAATCATCAAAGTCCTCCTGTATAAAAATAACAAATTTTAAGAGGAACAGAAAAAATAAGTAGAAAGACATCAAGTTTGCATAGTATTAAGCATGCAAAACTCTGTTCAGGAAAAAGTATGAAGAGAAGATATCAAAAAAATCTATTAAGCATCTTGAATTTACCATGCAGATCATAAGAGTTCAAATTTTTAAAAAGAAAAACCTGATTACGCTCCACATAGTCATCCAAGAAATCTTTGACATCATTAACCTGCTCAGGACTTAATTCATCATTGTCTACCAGCCTCAAGAGCAACTCACATTTTTTTATATGAGCCTTGTGTCGGACAATTGACATCTCTAGATGCGTCTGGAAAACAGATGTAACATGTGAATGACCAGAGGAAGGTAAACCCTAAGTCCCACAAAGTGAATATCCAGTGTTTACTTCATAATCATACCAATCTAGGTGGTCTGGTTTTTCCCTTTTTGACAGAAAGTCCTTCAAGCTCAGCTTCAAAGCTATCAATTTGAGATTCTAACTCTCCAACCTACTCATGTTTTAAAAGCTGTTCATTAATTCTTCAAAATAATGATGCATATAAAAATAAACATCTGTTTACATAAAAAAAAATATTAATATAAACTACTTGACAATGTATCATTGAAAGATGCCGCAACAAGAATCACAAGAGAAATAAGCACCAGACTTGACTGCACAGTAATTATAGGAGAAACAAATCTAAGAAACCAGCTTAGAGACCGCAATTAGTTGAATGATCTTGGGACAACTTTTAACATGTTGCTATAACCAAAAAGTACAACAAAGCTGACCATTGCAACAGCCAAGACCATAGAGTAGTGTGAACAAAAACCAATGCGACAAAATATTCACTATACTTCTAGCAAAATATAAAAAGGTTGAATGTTATTTAAAGAAATTGATTGCGCACCACATTATTCAACCAATCCCTTGTCTCTGATTTAGCCTTCTCCCTTGGATCCTACAAATAAAAAACCAGCAACTATATCAAGCGCAGGACAACACATTTTTCAGCCCAAATGCCACATAAATAGACCAAGTTATGCCAAGAAAAGCAAGGAAAAACTTTTAAATATATTTTGAGAGAGAGAGAGAGAATGTCCAAAGGTTAAAGTCTCACAGTTTTAGGCTGTTGGCCCAAGCCTTCTTTGGAGAAGGCTTTGGTCTTAGTTTCCTTTTCACAGATCTTAAATCTTTCCATTTCACGCTCGATGAGCTTGCGAGCATCCACCAGAGCCTGCTCATAAGAGGCACTAACCTATGTCAACATATATCAAAAGAAAAAATGTTAAATTCAAAACCAACGAGGTGAATTGAATATTAAAACCCCAAGCAACATTTCAGAAGCTCGTATTACAAAGTTACCTCCAAGCACAACCAAAAAAGAATCTGAGATGTGCAACAGATGGGATATTGGACAACACTTAATCAACGGAATAAATTGATAATAATACTCGGCTTCATGACAAGATATAATGCAATGAAAGATTCATCAGCATTCAGCGAAGGAAAACAATAAAGGATGTGTTACATATTACCAGAACACACGGGTATCAAACGTATCTTTAATTGAAAGGCATTTATACATAACTAGAATGTGGTCCCGTGCTTTGCAAAGAACTTGAAATAAGGCGCATTGTTGATGGCCTATGAGTGATGTGGCTTCCTATAGATCTTATATTATATACAGAAATATACATATAGATTCTCAAAGCTAACTGCCATAAGATCAACATCTCATTTCAAAAGTCAACTTCAGCAAACAATATAGATATTGCAGACCATCCATACGATGGGGCAAGTAGTAGTGTAGACAAATATACTTCTAAAAGCTACAATGTCCCAAATAATATAATTGATTAGGAATCATTGAAATTAAAAATAAAAACATAGCAGAAATCTACAATTGCCCCTTTTTGCAAAAAAAAAAAAAAAAAAAAAAGAACAGGTGAGATTATTACTAGTATAGCCCCAAGAAAATTCAACATGCATAATGCTAAGAGACGGCATGAGCTTGTGAAGTTGTGATAAGAGAGAAACTCGAAGACACAAAAGGTACTTGAATAAACCTTCTTATCCTTGATCTCGCTAGACTGTATCCAAGTCTTAATTTGGTCTCTGTACCTCTGGAGCTTCTTAATCTCCTTCTTCAGGTCTGCCTCAAATTTCTCCTTCTGGTTAGCATTGTCTGTATCGTAAACCTTAAAAAAAAAAACACAATCAAAGTGAACCATTTGTCGACTCATTCAGTTGAACAAGGTTAATGTGCAATCCAAATCCCAAAAAAGCAGCAAACTAGACTAGAAAGAAGGATGGAAATTAAGAACCTTGTTCCAGATACTATCGAAGACCTCAACACCTTCTTGGACCTTCTTGAGAACGCGATCTATCTCACCCTGAAGCTTTCGACTTGCGCCCATTCTGCTAACTCAATCCAATGGAAACGTTGTCCCTACTCCCTAATCTAATCATGCAATCGCGAAACGGTCGACGATCAATTGCAGTCGTAGTATTCTAGGGTTTCACTTACACTGAACTTTCTCAACTTTTTGGGGAAGGGGAAGCGCAATACGAACAGGCCATAACGCGGCGACAAAACGACGATTTATTTTTGTTTTGTTTTTTTGTTCATAGGTTGTTCTTTTTGCCATAGTCGTTTTAAAAGACAGGGATATAAAAATTTCAAAATGCCCCCACAAAATAATTTAATTTTTATGAAATTTTTATTTTATCCTAAATTTATTTTTTAAATGAAATTAATTATCAATGCCTTCATTATTATTCTCATTTGATAATTTCAATTTTCTTATTTATTTGTTGGCTAAATAATTTCTTTTTATTTTTGTGAACATTTTCTTTTCATATGCCTGATTATATAAAAAAAATAACGTCTCCATTAATTAATTTATTAGACGATAGCCAAGTCTTGAATTAAAATAGGGTTAAGGTGCAAAAATAGACAAATGTTTTTCTCAAAAGAGCGTCCAAGAAGCAAATACTTTTTTGGCGCAAAAGTAGACACGTGGTTATAAAGTGGAGCAAAATTAGCGTTTGACCGTTAGTTGACCGTTAGTTTGACCAAAAACATTAAAATGGGTGCTGACTCAGCAAATGTTTTCCTACTTGGCAGTGCAAAAAGAAAGAAGAAATTAAAAAAAAATTCCAAAATTCCACATCCTTTCTTCTTCCCCCCACACGATCTGCCACCACCCACCCCCCCCCCCACAAAATCGCGATCCACCGCCCCCCCCAACGATCTGCCACAACCCACCCCCCCAAAATCGCGATCCGCCACCCCCCCAACGATCTGCCACCCCCCTTTCGATTTGGTCAAGATCTGGGGGTTTCGGTCGAAGGATCCGGGTTGGGGGATTCGAAGGATCCGGGTTTGGGGGTTCGAAGGATCCGGGTTTTGGGGGTTCGTCAAGATCGATCTGGGTTTGGGGGTTCGAAGATCGATTTGGGTTTGGGGGGATCACCGGATCCGGGTGTTGGGGGATCACCGGATCTGGGTTGGGGAGATCACCGAATCTGGGTGTTGGGGGTGACCGGAATCACAGTGGGGGATCACCGGATCTGGTTTGGGGGTTACTGGAATCAGGGTGGGGGATCACCGGATCCGGGTTTGGGGGTTACTGGAGGGGGATCACCGAGGAAGAAGAAGGTCCCTGGTCAAAATGCAAGTTTGGACCAGGGGACTTAAATGAAAATTATAAAAGTTTATAGAGGGACTAAATTGAAATTTTTGAAATGTATCCTGGCCGAACTGTAATTTATAAAGCATTAATGACCACGTCATCGTCCACGTCATTATTTTCAATTCAGAAAAAGTCAACTAACGGTCAAACGCTAATTTTGCTCCACTTTCGTAACCACGTGTCTACTTTTGCGCCAAAAAAAAGTATTTGCTACTGGACGCTCTTTTGAAAAAAGCATTTGTCTATTTTTGCACATTAACCCAATTAAAATATATCTCGCTCAGTGGAAGTAACTGCCCAATTGACAAAACAAGTATAGCACACGTTTGAAAAGATGAAACATTAAATTTAAACATAACTTGAAAAAGAATGACTTCGTCAGGCTCTCTCGATGCTCTCCCTCTGTCGGACTCCGGACAACGTAAGCTGCCACTGGACCGACCACCGGTTGAAGGTCAAGATGACAGGAAGAAGAAAAAGAAAATGGAAGCTATTCCACAGGCCATCAATGGATGATCGAATGTCTGACAATGAAATAGATCAAGCTGAGGAGCAGAATAAGCTTTCTGAGGAAAAGGAAAAAATTGATAAGAAAGATGCACCACCCAGATTTACCTCATATCGTGCTTCCTTAATGGGATTTAATGGTGTTGCACATAGCACTCATATACTAGAGGAAGATGACCTCTTTGCTGATGATAAAGAATTATGCTGGAAATTACCAGATGAATCTGAGGAGATGAAAAAGCTTATGGAAATATACCCAGTTGCGCCTTGCACAGAAGAAGAATTTAATGAATGGTGCGAACCGTGGAATTATGCGCTGATCATCACAGTGTTGAGCAAGAAATTCAATCTATTTGTTTTAAAAGAACTTTTGATAAAGCTCTGGGGATTTTCTAGCTTTGAACTCATTGACATCCCGAACAACTACTTTGTGGTTAGATTTCAGGACCAGGAACTATGGAGAACACATTACTGAAAGGTCTTATACGATGGCCCCTAGGTGATTCGACAACACTGCCTTCTTGTGCAACGCTGGACGCCATACTTCAACCCCTACCAGAACTTACTTGGCCGAGTAGCTACATGGGTCCGTATCCCGGATGTTCCAATGCATTGCTATAATAAGCATTGCATCTCACGTTTGGGGATCGACCGGGCGTACCCTCAAGGTTGATATGAACACTTTGCATGATTTTTAGGTCTGCTGCACCAAAATCCAAAGAGGGAAGTTTGTGAGGATTTGTGTGGAGTTGGATCTCCGAAGAAATTAGTTCCAAGGGTAATCACAATGGATCGATTTTCAATGTAGAATATGAGGGACTTACCCTTATTTGTTTCACTTGTGGTCGATTCGGACATAGGAGGAAGATTGTCCTTATAAAGCTTCACCTCTTGCGTCGACAATGAGCCAACGCCGCTGCATCAAACTAGTACGCAACCCCCTCCAAAATCTGCCGCCAATCGGACAGCCATGAACCCTCCAAAGATGATCTCTGATGACCCATTTGGGCCTTGGATGTTAGTCACTAGACGGAACAGCAGGATCCGGCCACCGCAAAGATCGGAGCTCCAAGAAACTCATAGATACTCCTCGGGCTTCAACTCAAAGAAGGTCACAACGGCTGCGATAGGGAGGTCTCGCGGTTTGCAGTGCTAGACGCCTCGGATGGGGAAGCTCACCTGCAACGGGATGGAGACCTGGTACAGAATGAAGAAAGGCATTCTGAATCGAGATTGGGGAAATCTCCCTCGGTGAAAAGAGCGACCTGCATAAGCAAGAAAGATCTATGTGGCGGTCAAAGAGTTAAAGGCTTCAATATAAGCCTAAAATTTCCACCAAGGCCAACGAAAATAAGCCCACTAATGGGCCAACTAAACAAATTGAAATAGGTGGGCCTAGTAATCCGTCGGATTTATGCCAAACTGGGCAAAATGATCTACAAATCATCCCTAAAGATGGAGCCTACTTGAACAATGACATGAGTAAAGACCTGGCTATTCCTGATGCCGCGGGGCCTACCCCTTTACATGCTGGGCAATTCATCAATCTTCAGTCCGAACAACCAATTGATTCCAGACGAGAATCATCCCTCCAATCATGAGATGGTCTCACTTATGGGCTCAAAAAATCCATTGAAAAAATAAGTAAAAGCAAAAGTTAGCGTGGCCATATTGTTGTGCAGGGAAACCTTAATAATATGATCCAGCATAGCTCTCCTCCCATAAATCTTGCAGGTTCTCTTGCGAAAGAACAAAATCAAGATGTCGCTCTTCTGGACCCCAACCAACATCTACTTGAGACTGACCAGTGGGACCCAAACGAAGACATCGCGCCTGATTTTTTGGAAGACAACGGAACATCTGTGCCAAAAACCCAACTTCAACAACAATATGGTGGGGAGGTTGACTAGTGCAGGTAAGTATTCATTTCCCTTGACTTGTATTTTTATTTTAATGATTATTGCTTGTTGGAATTGCGGGGGCGGTGGCGGACCTTGCCTTTAATTATTAAAGATATTGTTCGTAAATACAACATTAATATTCTCTGTCTTCTGGAGACTCGTATTAGTGGTGACTGAGCCAACAAAGTTTGTCGTAAGCTTGGTTTTAGTAATTGGATCCGTGTGGAATCTACGGGTTTTTCTAGGGGGAATCTGGATATTGTGGGACAATGGTGCTTTTGACATTACTTATCTCACCTCAACCACCCAATTACTTCATTGCCAAATCAAAGAGCGTAACAATAATACTTTGAGCCTTGTGACTATTGTGTATGGTGAAACTACTATAATTGGTCGGAATGCTCTATGGAATTCTCTCTGTTCGCTTGCAAATACCCGCCTCCCTTGGATTATCTTGGGTGATTTTAATTCTTATCTATCCCCCAATGATAAGCTTGGAGGAGCTGAGCCGCTTTGGACCTCAATGCAGCACTTTACAGATTGTATTGATGACATCAATCTCATTGAGGCCCCGATCTAAGGAGACAAATTCACTTGGGAAAGACAGGGATTGAAAGAAAGGCTTGATTGGTTTTTACCAACATTAACTGGCTTTCCCGTCATCCCAACTTCACTGTTCGCCATGAGCTTAAGTTTAAATCTGATCATAGGATCGTGGTGGTTAATTCGAATTCTTCTCCCCAGAGACAAAACCCAAAGAAAACTTTTTCCTACCAAATTGCGTGGACTCTAATGACTTCAATGATATCACCAGAGAAGCTTGGCGGGAAAGTAATTGGATTCAAGGCCTCCATAAATTTCAAGTCACTTCTTCTGAATGGAATGGTAACAGATTGGAAATTTCTCAAAAAAGAAAAAGAGCTGATCCGTAGGCTTGAGGGAATTGATAGATGCAGGCGAATGAACATGCAGACTGGGTTATTCAAATTGGAGAAAACATTATGGGAGGAATATCACGAATTGCCACTGAAGAAGAAATCTCCTGGTTCCAAAAATCTAGAAGCAAATGGCTGCAGGGGGAGATAGAAACACAAGATTTTTCCATGCTTCTACTATGATCCAAAGGAAAAGGCAGAGAATTGGTGCAATTCTGAAAGATAATGGAGATTGGATTGAAGATCATGATACAACAAAAATGATGGCCCATGACTTTTTTCTTAATCTCTATACTCGTAATAATTCTGTTAAAGACCCTGACGAGCTGGGCTCTGAATTCCCCTCTCTTGATGTTAACAATTTGCGCATGCTGTCAAGACATGTTACTAGAGTTGAAATAAAAAATGCAGCTTTTGCTATGGGAGCTTTTAAAGCCCCGGGTTTTGACGGTCTCCATGCTCACTTCTTTCAGACTCAATGGAATGTGGTAGGGGACAAAATCTGTGATTTTATAGAGAATTGCTTCAATAACCCTTCCAATATGTCCAATATTAATAAGTTAAATATCGTTCTCATACCTAAGGTTGATAACCCTTCGTCATTAAGAGAGTTTCATCCTATATCCTTGTGCAATGTGAGTTTCAAAATCATTACTAAAGTTTTGGCGAACAGTTCGAGGTATTATGGGCCAGCTTGTTGGCCGTGAGCAATGCAGCTTTATTGCAAATAGATCAACCTGTGACAACATCCTTATTGCCCAGGAAATCATTCATTCCATGAAAATAAAGAGCAGAAAGAAAGGGTTCGTTGCTATTAAAATTGATATGGAAAAGGCTTTTGACAGACTTGACTGGGGTTTCATCAAAAATACTCTCATACGTCTGAATCTTGACAGCAATCTTATCGACCTCATCATGGCTTGTATGTCTACTACTTCTATGTCCATTCTCTGGAATGGTGATGAAAGCCCGAGCTTCACTCCTTCCAGAGGTGTCCGACAAGGCGATCCTTTAAGCCCATATATATTTGTTCTCTGTATGGAACGCCTTAGTCATCTTATTAAAGATGAATGTCAGGCTCGCCGGTGGAAGCCTTTTACCTTTAACAGAAGAAGTCCTCATATTTCCCATTTGTTCTTTGCCGATGACCTCATCCTTTTTACGGAAGCTTGAACTAGTCAAATGGTTGAAGTCTGCAAAGTGATGCAAATCTTCTGTGAAGTCTCCGGCCACCGAATTAACTTGGGAAAGTAAAAAATGTTTTGTTCTACTAATGTCAATTTTAACAGAGCCGTTGAGCTAAGCACAACCCTTAGGATTGGAATTACTTCGGATCTTGGAAAATATTTAGGGGTGCCCATTATTCATAAGAGAGTTACAAAAGCAACTTACCACCCCATTGTGCAAAAAGTTGAAAAGAAATTGTCCATGTGGAAAAGCAAATACTTGACTATTGCTGGACTCTCTGTGCTGATCAAATCTGTTCTATATTCCTTACCCAGCTACTATATGCAATCAACTCTCCTCTCCATCTGCACCATCAATGAAATTGACAAGATATCGAGGAAGTTTCTCTGGTCCCAGGAGGAAAATGTTAAAAAAAATGCATCTCATTGCTTGGGACAAAATAACTCGTGCGAAGGAAGGAGGGATCGGGATCAAAAATCTTCGACGTCAAAATAAAGCATTTATTATGAAACTTTGTTGGCACCTCTTGACGAAGAAGGACACTGTTTGGGTCCAATGCCTCTGGTCCAAGTATAATTGCGGCAACTTACTCGTGCCCAACGTCAAACGAAAGCATAACTCATCGTCCGCTTGGAAAGCAATTGTTCATGTTTAGGAGAAGTTTCTATCTGGTGTGGGGGGAAAGGTGGACAATGGAGATGCGACCAAATTTTGGAAGGATCTATGGCTCCCTCTTGATCGCCCCCTGAGAACCTTCGTTGTGGCTCCTTCCCTGATCAATGATGATGAAACTGTGCGTGATCAGCTCTCCATTGACGGGGGATGGGACATTAACAGGTGGAGGGGTATCATACCCTCTCACATTATCAATATTATTTCAAGAACCCGGCCACCTTCCAGCACCTCCCCCGATTGTTTCACTTGGAGACCCGTGAAAGATGGTGACTTCTCTGTTAAATCTGCTTATCGATTTCTCTCTGATCGTGAGGAAGCAAGTAGAAGCAACTTCTGGTCCTTGATGTGGAAATGGCAGCTTCCTGAAAAAGTCAAATTTTTATGTGGCAGGTTGGCCATGAGAAGCTTGTCACTAATTCTCTCAGAGCCAAAAGAGATCTTACAAACGAGGGCATTTGCCTATATCAATGCAATAATGAGGAGAATGTGATCCACGTTCTCAGGGATTGTCAAAAAGCAAAGGATTTATGGAAAGCAATTTTACGTAATGATTATTTCTCACAGTTTTTTGCAGGAAACTTGCAGGCTTGGCTCCAATGGAACATCAAACATAGACCGGCAAAAGGAAGCTTTCAAAACTTCTCATGGTCACGTGTGTTCAGTTTGGGATGTTGGATCCTCTGGACATCTAGGTGTAACTTTTTGTTTCAGGGCAAAATCCAGGATACCGGGGAGATGCTTCACTTATGTCATTATCTTCTTATGGAAAACTCTGTTAATTATAAATTCTCTCACCAAATCTTTCAAATTGATAGGTATGAGGAGAGATCTTGGACTCCCCCCCGGCAGATACGGTCAGAATTGACGTGGATGGGTCGGTGCGCCAGCAATATCAAGCGGCTTGCGGAGGAGTCATCAGGAATTCCCAGGGACACTGGCTGATGGGGTTTTGCAAGTCCCTTGGAACTCATACTGTTATCGACCCGGAGGATGCCTCGTCATGGCATTGAAGGATCAACTGGCCTGCAATTTCTAGTTTTTCTAGTTGATGTATTTTGTGCCAGACTTTCGTAGTCCGGTTTCTTATTCCTTCAAGCCCAGCTTTAACCTGACTTGCTTGTATTTCTCCAAAAAATATATATATATCTCGCTCCAAAAAAATATAAATTTATTTTTCCATTTGCAAAAGGAAAATTATATTATTAAATTTTGTTGCCGGCAAATCATATTATTAACTTGTTTTTATATATAATCTCTTGTTCACTTATATTTCACAGGAAAAAAAATATGTGTTATTATTTTTAAGGTTTTCTTAAAAGTCTGAGAGAATAAATTGTTCAAAGATATTTTGCTAATTAATTGCCGGCATATATACTTACATAATCATTGCTGGTTCTAAAAGCAAAATGAAATTAATAAGATTTTTTATTTTAGAAAACTAAAAAAAATTAGGATGAATCAGAATCTCAGGTGCCATGCACCCAGAGAATGTCCTAATTAACTCTCTTTGATTTTTAAGCAAAACAGTAATGAATGAACTTTAGATAACTCCAAATACAGATAGATCCATAAAGGTGTGATGGATATTCAGTCGGGGAAGAGCCTGCAAATCATAAAAGAGAAGCAGCCTGAAAATTTATACCAGCCAATGCAATAATAGAGTAGAAATGATAGGTAGAAACAAACTCTACCCTAAAACAATCAATCATTATCTAAAAAAGAAGGTTATTATAAATAATTGAAGTTTGCATGCATCTCATCCTCTTACCTACCTCAACTAAACAAATCCAAATAAATGATGCATTGATCATGCCCAGATAATAACAAAAAATAACAAAACTCTCTCATTCCTACGGGTTACGAACAACAATCTGCAAATCCTTCTGAGAAAAAGTATTATTGTGGGTCATGGAGGGTGATGGGCGATTGTGCAACACGTGCTCTAACATGGTGAATCCAATGAGGGAAGGAGAGAACAAATGCCCTGTTTGTGGGTCAGAATTTACAGAGGCAGTAATGGAGAACGAAGAAGGCAACGATTTGTTCAGATCAGCCTCTGTGTTCTCTCTTTACGCGCCAATACTACTGGGCTTCATGAATGCTCTCACACCTGCTCTAGCAACCATCATCAGCAACAACAACAACAACGGTTCGAGTTTAAGGCAGGAGGAAGACGACGAGCGAGAGATAACGGAACAGCATGGTGACCTTATGGTGAGAAGAAGAACAAGAAGAAGAACGTCGTCCACTTCTTTCATGCTCATTTTTCGTCGTCTCCACACGGAATCTGATCGGAATGCTAATAACACGGAAAACGATCACGGAAACAATTACGGTGGTGGTTATATAAATAGTAATAACGTGAATATCAACGAGGTTGTGATTGATCTGCTTAACGAAGAGGCTTTGATTCTGAGAGGTCCTTTACAGATGAACAACGCTGGAAGTTATAATTCTCCGATGGGGTGGTCTCTTGGCGACTTTTTGGATGGGCCTGGGTTTGGGTTATTACTGCAACATTTGGCACAGAGTAGTAATAATGAGGTTAATAGGTATGTGAATAGCGTGAACCCGCCGGCGCAGAAGGCCGCGATAGAGGCGATGCCGACGGTGATGACGGAGGAGAATAAGCAGTGTGTAATATGTTTGGAGGAAGCAGAGATTGGGAGTGAAGTGAAGGAGATGCCGTGTGGGCATAAGTTTCACGGTGATTGCATTGTCTCGTGGCTGAAACTTCGGGGTTCTTGCCCTGTTTGTAGGTTTCAGATGCCGTCCGATGATTCCAAGGTTGAAGCTAACGGTGGACGTCGGAATGAAGGTGGTCCGAGTAATGATCAAGTGATGGATAGAGGACGGAGAATGAGTTTCGGAAGATGGAATTGGCTTTCCATATTGCAGCCACTTGATTACTTTCTTCCTTCTCCTTGAAGAAACTATCTCATGTCAATGTCTCATATTTAGAACGTACGTATGTTCATACATAATTGTTTAGGACGAGTTGAATGTCAAAGCTTTTATTTTTTTTAATTGTTTATTTATCTTTTTCAAGCTGAGTGTCGAAGCTTAAATGAAAAGTTTCTGGGCTGTAAATAGTTTTTTTTTTTTTTTTATAAACACTGAGAGCTTATATATTTTTATTAAAGCATTTTATTGATTAGAGATATGTCATGTAGCTTATAGTATTTGGAATGAGATGCCATGGGCCGAGTACATACGTATATTTTGCTACCAAAAAGATTGAGCCAAAGGGTATCCAACAAGAGTTGAGTTGAGTAGAATGAATGAATTAATTTTTTATAGCATAGCGAATCAAGATTCAAATTTTCAATTTTTTGAGTTACCATACTTATCATTTAATAACGGAGTCACCATTTAAATTTGTTAAATCATCAATTTTTTTTAATTAATAAGACTAATGGTAGTAACATCAAGGGACTAGATGCAGACTTTAGAGGTACACTAGCCAATGTAATTGATATCATAATTAAAATTAAGAAGAAGAGGGCAAGAAAGACGTGAAATTTTCCCCTAGAAACTTGAAAATCGAATCTCGTGATAGTTTTGGTGATCGTTGGTGCATTCTTCTTCTTTTCTTTCTTTGTTTTTGTTTTTGGTACTTACAGAATCTTCTGTTGTTGCCGTATACGTCAACTGGTTTCTCTGCAACTCACGTTTAGTTAGCTCATCCTCCATGTTTCAGTTCTCTTTCCCCAAGGGAATCACATTCTCCTGATAAAAGCATATATGCAGTGTTACATAAAAGGTCCAGAAAATTATCTCATGGTGGAGGCCTGCTGCTTTCAACGATCTCCAACAATCTCTTATCAGAATCCCTCACAAGCATATATCAATAACAGAGCATTTTTCCCGGACACAAAAATCAAGTCAGATCAAATAACAAAACAGGGGTTGGTGAAATGAAATGACCATTAAATCAATCCTTACAAGTAGTAAGGCCTCAGCCACTGGAAAGCAAGCATTAAACCTGACAAACTTGTGGTGAAAGGACATTGCTTAGTCATAACTGATTAAACTGTCTTGAAAAGAATCCACCTACAGTTACTAAAGGCAACAGCTTAGTGGGCATAGGGAACCCATTTTTCGTGGATCTTAGAGAAGAACAATTAAGTTACTGATTTGAGAATCAGATCTGTTAGGTTTCCAGTTTAAGATTCTCTCCCCATGCCATGAAGTGCGCTTAACAGCCTTCCGAACATTATGGGGAATAACAATAATGTCCAATCTGTACTTCCTATTTCAGCCAATGGAATTTCTTGTTGGTCACATAATTAAGTACAATAATGAGTGTCTTATCATTGGTTTGAATATGATTTCCAGCAACTTCCTTAAATAAGTTTCAACTCTTGACATTTTTCATATCTAAAGGTGCACGAGATGTTTTGGGTTTGGTAAAATTATAGAAAGTTACATAAAAAGAAAGGCACCTAAAATCAAGTCCTGAAATGTTTTGCATGTTAACTCAGTTATCATGCACGTTCTGAATAATCAATAAAACCCATTTTTCTACATATTGGGTACAGTAGTAAGTGGTAGAATTTATTCTGCTCTAGCTGTTGATCACATAACTGATTCGGTGTTCTAAAATAATTATTCCTGGTTATTAAATGCATGGATTACATTGCAAATAAAACAGCATAAGCATAATGCATTAACAACTGACACATGTTGGGGGCATAAATCCTGAAAATGAATCAAACCAAACTATTTTTCAACATTTCCAATTACTTTGCTTCGGAGTCTGATATCTTTGTATACCTGAATCCATATTTTTTGTGACCTGCTTGCAGGTTGAAGAATAATATGAATAAGAATTTTCACGTCTGTAGATTTGTGAGTTCAATGACACTTTTTAAAAGAAAACCTGAAATTTCAACCCAAGCACAAGTCTAAGACAAGTGGTAATGGTGGCCAATGTCTTTAATAAAAAGCAAGCATGAATGTCAAGCAAAGATGGTACATCCGCACGTTTTTTCTTTTTGTCACTTTGGTCCCGGCTCAGCCGGCTGGACCAAAAGGATTGGATCCTTAGTTTTTATTTTTTATTCTTTGTGGTCTACATATGCACAAAACTCATCGAACCAGACAACAAAAGGACTGTATTCTTATTCTATTCTTTTCTTTGAAAAATCTCTAAGGACTTTGAGAAGCATCTCTTCACCGTTATTCTTTTTTTTGAATGTATCTGTCACTTAGTATCCATTTCTTGGTGCCCCAGTCATAAAGAATCTTCTTTTTCCATATTCTCTCTATAACATAACCAGTTATTGCATTCGTTTAGAATGTCTTGCCAAACCCTTCAGTTGTTTAGTTTACATTAGTAGTGTTAAGGATGTCAGTAAATTAACTACACTAGGTGAGTGACAAAGACTAAAGAGTGCAAGAATCTTCCATGAGGAAAAAGGAGGTAAAAGTGTGGTTTTTGATGCTGTGAGGGAAAAAGAAAAAGTTTAATTTGTGATCCCAGACACAAAATTCTCCTCTGAACTTTTGGAATGAGGTTCCTACCTTTGCCAGAAGGACAAAAATTTACGCAGGCTCAAGCAGATACGAGTTGATGGGTCAATTTTGGAACCAAATGCAACGTTTGAGGTGTTTCAGGAAGTACAACGAACATAGTTTTATTGGGAAGAGTTTCCTGGGTTTGGAAAGTGCAAGTGGAGAGAGAGAGAGGCCACAATAATATTGTTTTTAAAATAACTCTGAATATCGTATGAAGTTCAGTTTTTATTTGAGTTGCTTCTGTACAAGATTCTATGCTTCACATGGTGCCCCTTCTTTGGTCACTAGCTTTATAAGGACATCCTTGGGTACAACCAAGGCATGTGAAAATCTTGTTTAAGGAGAGAAAAAGATTTACTCATATTTGAAACCTCAAAGGGAATAGCATTTGAATAATACAGCACAACAAATTCCAACTCTCAGGGTCTTTGAATCAAGAAAAATATCATTTTCCAGGTAATGAGATGATTTTGATCAGCTTAATATAACTGTTTGTGTTTCTGGGTTGATTAAAAAAATGATTTTGTTTCATAGTACATAGAATGTACAATCATCATCAACAAGCAGCAAAGAACATTCACTCTTTAAGGATGTCCAACCCTCCTGAGAGGCATATGATGGTCCATGGTGGAAGTGGAAATGGAGACTCAGGACTTGTCCTCTCAACTGATGCTAAGCCAAGGCTGAAATGGACACCAGATCTCCATGAACGCTTTGTAGAAGCAGTCAACCAGCTAGGAGGGCCAGACAGTGAGCCTATACTTCAATGATTGTGAATTAGGAAATATCTATATTTTGAAGCTAATCCTATTAAGTAATAACTACACTTTCCTTGCAGAAGCTACACCAAAAACAGTATTGAAACTTATGGCGATTCCTGGACTTACTCTATACCACTTAAAGAGTCATCTACAGGTACCCTTTTTTCTTGTTTTACCTTGAAAGTTCCTTAATTTTCCAGGATCCAGGTCCTCTCCATTTTGGTCATATTCAGTTAGATTAGATTGATAATACACACACAGTAATGTTATGTAAGTGACATCATCAGTTTAATTAGTTAAAGGAACAGGAAGAACAAGATAAAATTTCCCACTTGTAGATGGCTGATTGTTCTGAAATATTACACAGGAAAACCGAAGCAATTTTTTGTTTTATGAAAATCTGAGCCTTAAAACCCGTTATGCGATGGAACTTGCTCTGCACTGAAAGTCAAACTTTGTAAAATTTTCGTCCCTTTTATATGTTTAGTTATTACTAATCCATTCTGGACAACAGAAATACAGACTCAGTCAAAATTTGCATGGACAGGGCAATAATGGAACCCATAGAAACGGTGAGGGAACTATTTCATCATATCCTTTCCATGTATTCCACAAGTTGCTTGAGACACATGTGCAGAAATTATCTGATATGAATCATAGAATTTGGAAAAGAATTCATCTCATTGACTTAAATTGCAGAAGCAGCCAGCCAAACGTCTGAGACAAGTGGAGTCCGTATGGAAAATTTAAGCATCAGACTTCAGCCAAACAAGTAATAGCACATAATAGCTTGTCACGTTCAGATTTTCAGTCATAAAGTATCCATTGTTCTTTTATTGTTTTTTCAGTTCCTAACAAGGATGGGCCTTGAATCCAGGAACCTAGAAATAAATGAGGCACTACAGATGCAAATTGAAGTGCAAAGAAGGCTGCATGAACAGCTCGAGGTATAAGACATCATAGAACATCAACTTCATTTCCAAAAGTTTGCATTCAATATTTGTGTATTCTAAGCTGTGATTAGTTCACTTTTGATGAGTCTAAAACTGTTTCCAAAATCTTTAATCAGGTGCAGAGACACTTGCAGCTTCGTATAGAGGCTCAAGGGAAGTATCTCCAAGGAGTGCTGGAGAAAGCCCAAGAGACATTAGAGATACAGAATCTTGGCACATCAGGGCTTGAAGCTGCTAAGGTTCAACTCTCTGAACTGGCATCAAAAGTATCAACTCATGAATACATAGAGCCTGCATTTTCAGAGCTGAAAGAATTACAGGCACTTTGGCCTCAGCAAGCACAAGTGGTGACCAAAACCACTAATTGTAGTGAAGGATCCCAGAGAGGCCAAGACACACATTACACGGGTTTAAATTTGAGATTATGTGATGGAACTCCATTTTTAAGATCAAAAGAGGGTACACACGAGCCTGTTCTTCTGAAGTCTGATCTCACGTTATGTGACCAGCTGCAGGAGAAAATGCTGTTTCTTTCCCCACCAAACGATGAACATAAAAAAAACTCAAAACTCATATCCATGGATGTTGAACTTGAAGGAGAAGAAGAAAGCTTGGGGAAACCGCATGTTTTGAAGGAAGAGGAAGAAAGCTGGTTGTTGAGAAAGGAGAGAGCAGAAAATGGGGTTGTGACAGGTAAACTGAACTATGAGAAAATTTCTCAAGACTATAGGATGTCTAACTATGAAACCACACTGGACCTAAATGTTCATGATAAAAATGATGCTTCTTCTAACTGCCAACAGTTTGACTTGAATGGATTTAGCTGGAATTGCTAGCTGATAATCTAGAAGCTATGCATCAAGTTTGAGTTCCTCCAGCAAGAGTTCCACATTTGAGACAACTACTTGAGCCTGTATTATGTATATGTCTAGAATGGCCCAAAAGAGCCGAACAAAATAAATTGCTCCAACAATCACAAACTAGACTGTGAGATGTGTTTTTCATGAGATTTAAGGTGAGCTACGTTGTTACGAGTATTATTTATGAATAGTGTAACTTTCTATAGATTTTGTATTATATATTGATTGCATATTTATACAGATTAGTATGACCCTTATATAATAACCATTTTATCTTCCACAGTTCAAAGCCCACTTTGAAACTGCCTCGATTCAATAGTTATGAAGTGTTTATGAAAAAAAAAAAATCTTTGACTGACAAATTGGCATTATAAACAGACAGATCACCACAAAGTCTTGAATATGCATGAGTTTAAAGAAAAAATATAGAAAGAAATAAGAAAAGAAAAGAGGAGCCGCATTCAAGTTAATTATTTTGACACAGGCTACAAGAAAAGCAGGAGATTCTGTCATTGCTGGTGCCTATAAAACAGATATAGCAAAGCTAGAAATACAGGCAAGATCTATAGGTACTGTTGATTCATGAAATTCTCAATGGGAATTTATTAAATCATAGAGTTAATTTTCAGATATATCTTCATTGACCCGTGCAAATTAGTGGAAAATCAGAGCAGCGGAAAATGTTTCTATATTATTTCAACTCTTTGCTGCCGTTGGAAATGACCTCCACGTTCACAATCTACATTCTACTGTTGAATTCTAACATCGACAAATAACCATTATAGTCGTATGATATGTCAGGAAAGATTTAATGAAAGGGAAAACAACAAAAAATTCAATATCAATCGCTTTAATATTGTAATACAAAAAATATATGTCGGCATCTCTGTCTTTTAGTACCACTAGCTATCACAGCGGTTTTGATCCTAGCTAGAAAATTCTCTATTACTCTCCAATTGTTTTTCTTCTTGGGATTATTTGAAGGAAGTTGAAATAGAGCTAAAAATCCATACCATCTAGAATATAATTAAAGAACCCCCGCAAAGAAGAAAACATAAGATATGTATGCCTTCAACAAGAGTTTGAAAATTTATGAACAAAAGTAATATTGTTTGGTCGCGACATTTGTTTTGAGGAGTATTATAACATAATCTGAGCTGTGTAAATTTGGGAATCATATCTTGTTTAATTACATACTTACTAGCTTAATCTGTTAATATATATATGATGGACATATGGATTCTTTGTAACAACCGTATCTTCTAGTAAGGGAAGGAGCTAGAGAGAGTGATGCTGGGGGGTCTATTTCACAAGCATGAGTCCCACCGCTTTTTCTATCTCTTTCCAACTGAATCATACGTACAATACTAGCTAGGGGAAAAAGTCTGAACATAATAATGGTCGGTTCAGCGTCCAAGTTCAATTAAAGAAGAAAAGACTAAAATCACTTAGAAATACAATGAATCCTTCATGTTTAGCATGTCGCTCTCACCATTTACCCCACCACAAAAAATGGATATATACCAATTTTTCTAGCTATATTCCCAAACATAAATATGATATGAATGGGAATTAACTTACCTCTCAGAGTTATCAGGCATGTAGAAATATATACAGAGTAGTGTTTAAACATGGTAACGAATCTTTAATCTTTAGTTGTCCATCTCCATAGAAATTAAAAATACGCATGTCAATTGTCAACTTTGCCAACATGGTATTGTCTCTGTCTACATAGAAATTGAAAAAAGACATTTTTCTTGCATGATGATTGAGAGTTCCTAGATTTTTCCCATTTTGATAAAATATAGCTTATAGCTATTAGCTAGCTTGCAGGGACAGTATACGCTTTTGTTATAATTAGTTCTTACTGATAATCTGATATATATACTAAATGGGGTATATATATCTGACACCCCTCATAACGCAGTAATAATCTCCAATATTTCCTTTTTTCTAGTCACATGTATTAAACTTGTACTCATTATAACTGTGCATATGTAGTACAATGGTTAGAGAGGACCCCATATCCTCGTCATAATCTCCAATATTTCCTTTTTTCTAGTCACAAGTATTAAACTTGTACTCATTATAACTGTGCATATGTAGTACCTATGTTAGAGAGGACCCCATATCCTGATGAAAGAAAGGTACCATAATTAGGCTGATTCAGATATGAGAGTGGCAAAAATGTCGTATATGTTCAGAAGATGATGAAGAGGGAACAAAAGTTGACGTGAGACGGGAATGAAAAGCAGATTCCTGTTTAGGTGGAACCCTAGAGTAGTGGCAGAGATAAAAAGGAATCGGAACCAAACCTTGTATATATAGGGTTAAAATGTAAATTTATCTCAAAAGTTTTTGTTGAGGACCAACAATGTTACTTAAAAGTTTTTTAGATTTAATATTATCACAAAAATATTAAAATGGAACAACGTTAATTGCTAAAAAGTTAACCAACAACGTCAATTTTTTAATTGTATAAAACAACAGTCTTATATTTTGAAACTTCCATATGATATTACTTCTTGGGAAAATTTTCAAAACAAATTTGAACATTAACTCGTATATACAATATATACACAAACAACACAGTGCATCTAAATATATGTTACTTGTGCATTATATTTGAGTGCTGAACAGAGACCTCGATGTACGAGAAGTTAAAAACGCCCACATATAATCGGCCACAGTTGCAGTATACATGTGAGCACGCCCCAACATAACCCACCCACCTCTGTGAGATCTGAGGATACGGTCATCACTTTGTGGTTTCAAAGAATAAAAAGAAAAAAAGGATTCAACAATTTCTATGACAGTGCATTTCTTGGTTGCCAAGTTTGGATAGGCTACCTCTCAAGTGTGCCTCGGTACATGCATGGATATATATGTGTGTGTGTGTGTGTCCAGTGCGGTTCTATTTTGTGTGTTCAGAGAAACCGATATGTGTAAGCGCCCAGATAAGAATCGTCTGTCACGTGAACGGTGATATATACAATTATTTATTTTGTATATTATGATTTCTCTCTCTTCTTCCCTCTCCTCAGATTTATCTATAAATTCTCAAGTCCTGTGAGTTAGTATTCATCTCATATTGATCAGAGAGACCACCGAGAGCCTTGCATGTAGGGTCGGAAAGGGGACTGCAGCCAAGGATGACTTGCCGGATTCTGTATATTCATGACTTTGTCTTGGTGTTCATGAAATCTGGCAAGTTGTCCTTGGCTACATGCTTCTTTCTGCTTCTCATGCCAGGCCTTCTTTGGTGGTGATTATATATATATATATAGAGAGAGAGAGAGAGATTGAACCTCTTTCATCTTCAGTGCTAGCTAACTCATGTTGATTATATAATAATTAAGCACTTGTTTTTCTTATGGTCGTGAAGCTTTGGAAGTAAAACATGTGAATCTTCTCTTTTATAATTTGCTGTCAACTGTTGCTTTTGTACTAGTCGATCAAATGCAGATAAGAAAAAGAGAAAGTTTCGGGCACCAAGCGGTCATCTTGTCTGGACGGTATGAGCACTTAGTGTCTATCGGCCTGTCTTTTGGATAGACACAAGAACTGGTTCTCTAGATTACACATTATATTAATGACATTCTGGGAGCGTTTAGTACGATATCCCACTGTTCTTTTCTGTTGGAGCTAATTAATTATGCTTTCAATGATTGCAGTATGAAGAAGGCTTTTTTTCTTTGAAGTGGACTTGCGGTTCAGAAGGTTCCATCTGTGAATTTCACTTGTACAATGCAGAAGCAGTGTAGAATAAGCTTGTTTCATCAGAAACCAGAGCTTTTTGGTTTGGTTCGTTTTCCATCAGTTTCACAATTAATTTTTTTTTTCTCATCAGTTTTCATGTAACGGTTATATTCGACTTCCGTAGCCGAAGGTTACTGGTCAAATGAAGCTGACAGGTACCATTGATGAGCAGGGCCATCACATTAAAGCTCGTGCGGCTCATGATTTATGACTTTGATTTTCAGTTTCATTCTCCTTTCTGTGTGGATCGGGCCTTGACTTGCTTGGCGTACGTCATTTCGAGCCACTGAAATTACTGGGGGAAAAACGGAACCGGATTTCCTCAGAAGTTTCGAGCAAAAAAAAAGATTTCCTCAGAAGTAAAATTCTCAACGTCCCATAGCCTTAATTTTCAGCTATCAGATCAATCTAACATCTGATAGTGTGCCACACTATCATACTTTTAAAATTTAAGAAATTTAAAAATCTTTTTAGTACCATGAAGAATTTTTCAATATAATGACCTGAAGTATCTTTATTGTATCAGTTAGTTACCTAAAATATTTTTTAAAGATCCTAAAAAATTATTTTAGGGTATCGAAGGGTGCTAAAAAGATTCTTTAGAGTATATGGTTGCTTTTTTCAGTACCAATCAATATTCTGAAATATGTTTTTAATACCATTTAGTGCCCTAGAATATTTTTTCAAAATTCTAAAATAATTTTTCAAGATTATCAACTATTTTTCAGTAGCAGTTAGTACCCTGAAGTATATTTTTAGTACTAATCAGTACCCTCAGATATTTTTTCAAGATCCTAAAAAATATTTCTGGTACTGAAAAGATACTTTAGGATACCGACGGCTACTAAAAAATACTTTGTGATCTTGAAATATTAATTTAGGCTCTTGAAAAAGTATTCCAAGATATGAAATGGTACTAAAAAGATGTTTCAAGATACGGACCGGTACTAAAAAAAAAATCTTGAAAAATTAAAAAATCGAACCATTTTTAGATAATTTTGAAATAAATATTACTACCTCTAATCCTAAATATACGACCTAGTTGACTTTTTTTTTTTTAATATTAAGGAAGCTAACTAGAGATCATAATATTTATTTTAAAATTATCTAAAAATGGTTCAGATTTTAATTTTTTTTAAAAAATTTAGAAGGCATGATTATGTGGGAACATACGGGTTTGGATTCTCTTAGTATCTCTTTTCTCATTTTCTTCTCAGTATCTAATCTCCACCCTCAGATTAAAAAAATCGATGGTGCAGATTTAATATTTTATAAAACTATTAGTTTGAACATGAATAAATAAAATTAAACTATTAAATCATGATCTACACAATTTATACCTTTAATACAAACAAAATTAATAAAAAAATTAATTTATAAAACACTATCATAGTTGTTTTAGAAAATATTAAATCTGAACCATCCATTTTTTCATCCAAGGATGGGAATGAGATTCCGAGAAGAAAATGAGAACAAAAATTCTGAGGAAATCTGCTCCCGGGAAGATACCCTAAGGACTCGTTTGTTACAAGTGATTGGTGAGGAGGGAAAGGAACTTTAGAGGAGGAAATGAAGAGAAATGAAGATTTGAAAGATGAGGGAAGATGGCTTGAGTTGTTTGGTAGGAAGAAAATGAAGAGGTAGTAGTTAGTAAAGAATTAAGAAATGTATATTTTACCATCAAAAGAAATTAATTCAAAATAAAAAAGAAAAATATTTTTGCTAAGTTCGAACTCTTGAAAAAAAAAAAAATCGTCAAATTTGAACTTTCCCGCCAAGTTTACATTTCAGGGGTAAATCTGTCAAAAAATCACTTTCCTGAGAAGATGACAGCTTTCATTCCATTTTCGGATGGAAAGCATCTTCCCTCAAATAAGGGAAGATGAGTACTCACCAGAAGATGTTAATTGGACTTTGTTTATACCAAATACCCAAAATCTATGGGAAGATTTGAATATTCCCTTTCTCTCCCCACCAATTCTTTATAACAAACTAGTCCTAAGAATTCTTTAGTCTGTACGTCTATTAAATGGAATGCTATCTTTCTCCGGTTGTTCTGATAATTTGCAGGTGCTTTTAATTATAAACTTGCGTCATTTCCCACAATGGAAATGTTTCTTAAAACCATTAGTTACATGAAACTAGAGTTGGGAATCAGGGCCGGCCCGGCCCGACAGGGCCTTGGCCCGACAAGGCCGGCCCTACAGGACCTGGAGTAAGGAAAACATATGTTTTTCAAAGCCCGGCCCGATAGCACCAGGGCCAGGGCCGGCCCTACCGGGCTTAAAAATTACTATTCCAAATTTTAACTATTTTTCCTTCGATTTTTTTCAAAGAAATATAATTAGTAAATTGTAACCATTAAAGTTCCAATTTATCAAATAAATGTTATCAACATTAATATCTAAACAATATAAATCATTCAACAAATAAACACATTTATTAATTCGTAATAAAAAATAAATAAACACAAAGAATATGTTTTTTTCCTTTTTTAAAAAAAAATATTAAACAAAGGAATTGCTTTATGTATGCGTCTTTCCCTCTCGTAATTTTGTGTGTGTCTGCAAATTCCTTCGGTTCAAACATGATTTTACTGACAGGTAAAAATAATTATACTTATTTTACACAAAATATATTTATAATTTATTACTTATATAATATTGTAATATCAAAGTATGTGTTTATTTAATATGAAAATATCCCTTCTTTAAAATTTATAATAACTAATTATGTGTTTTAATACAGAATAATAATAAACATAAAAAAAGGTTATAGTTTAAACTAAAGAAATCTAAGTAATTATAGATAAACACATTCATTAAGTGGAAGTCTAGGTAATTAATTTTTTTTAAAAAAAATGCTACAGTTAAACGGGCCTAATAGGCCGGCCCGATTAAGCCTGAGGCCTTACAGGGCCGGCCCTGCAGGGCTAATTTCAAATTTCTGGCCTATTTTTCAAGCCCAAGCCCTACAGGGCCAGGGTTTAAACGGGCCGGCCCGATGGGCTTGGCCCAATTTCCCCGCTCTACATGAAACTATCACTCTACTTTCTCAAATAGTCAGGTAAAAAGAAACGCGTGCTGGCCTATATAAGGCTCGGGGATAGCTTTGATAGAAGTGATTTTTGTTTCTGATAAACTTTTCTTAATAAACTTATTTTCTGATGGACTTTTCTAATGTGATTTGTGTTTGGGATAACAGTGACAGAAGTGACTTTTGTTTCTAATGAGCACTTGTTTGGCATAGCTTTTAAAAAGATAGATAAGATGAAAAATGACAGAAAAGAACATGAATCAAATTCATATTATATATATATATATATATATATATATATAGAGAGAGTACAAAATGTGATAATTTGAGATAAAAATTAAAAATAAATATAAATTTGCCAAATAAAATAGTAACATTACCATTAAAAAATTTACAACACAATTATTAAACAACGTACGTGTTAGACTTATGTAGCTTTAGTTATAAAAATTAAACGATCGGTCCCTAAAATCAAATATTTTAAACTAAGTTAAAACTTATATAAATGGGTCCATCTAGTTGAGCAACATATTTGTTAGACTTATGTAGCTTTAGTTAAAAAAAATTAAATTAATGAATCACTTGGTTTTACCAAAATGAATCACATTATGAAACCAATAAACTTGTTCTCCATTATTCTTTTCATTATTTTATTTAGAGCTGTCAAAACGGGCTACTCCGGCCAAAAAGCCCGCATGTTAAACAGCCCGCACGAGCCAAAAAATTATATAACCCTAAAGGTTAGGGCCAGCCCGCAGGCCAAAATGATCTTAGAATAATCAACTTAGGCTTGAATAATCAACTTCAGGATACTTTCCGGTACTGAAAAAATACATCATGATCTTGAAAAAAAGTTTTAGGATGTTGAAAAAATATTTCAGGGTACTGACTGGTACTGAAAAAATTACTTCACGATGCTCACTGAGGATACTGGCGGGTACTGAAAAAAATACTTAATGATCTTGAAAAATTATTTTAGAAATGAAATAATTTTTCAAGATCATTAAGTAGTTTTTCGATCTTGACGATATCCTCAGTCGCATCTGAAGTATTTTTCGATAGCGATCGATGCCTGAAATATTTTTCAACATCTAAAATAATTTTCAAGATCATTAAGTATATTTTCGATGCCGATCGATATCTGAAGTATTTCTTAAGTACCAATCGGTACCACGAAATATTTTTCAACATTCTAAAATAATTTTTCAAGATCATTAAGTATATTTTCGATACAGTCGGTATCACTGAAGTATTTTTAAGTACCGGTCGGTACCACGAAATATTTTTCAACATCCTAAAATAATTTTTCAAGATCATTAAGTATATTTTCGATACAGTCGGTATCACGGAGTATTTTTAAGTACCGATCGGTACCTTGAAATATTTTTCAACATCCTAAAATATTTTTCAAGATCATGAAGTACCGTTAGTATTTTTTCAATGTCGGTCAGTATCTTTAAATATCTACAGTATCCTAAAATATTTGTTAAAAAAATAGGGATCAATGTTGTTTTTTGCGTAGTGGACCGGAAGTGAACGCTAGTAGCAGTGGAATGAATCCAATTCCTTGATTGAAGAAGGCGAGGAGGTGTAGTTTCAGATGGATTTGTACAATTTCTGAATGTTGGAAACGAGATTGATTGATGGCCCACGGGTTGGCCCCAACATAACCCAAAAGTGTGGGGCTTATTTTGGGTTAGGGTCAAAAATGACACCATCTAAAAATATGGGGGCCAAACATGGTGCTTAATGGGCTGGTCCATAGGGTCCAGCCCATTTTGACAGCTTTAATTTTATTAACCGTCATTCAACAAAATTTCTAGATGAGTATAACATGGCCACTGAAAGAATTAGAGCGTAAATTAAATGATTTTAGACTAAAATGGTACAAGCAAAAACAAAAGTCAGGAGAGAAGCATTCGTTGAGGGAGGAGAGAAACGTCTTTTTTGCTTTTCATTGATGGGGCCCACAGAAAAAATTGATGGAGAAGAAGCTTATGGGATGGCTTCAGAAAAATATCTCCATCAAACCTTGAAGCCCATTAAAAAAGAAGCCAACCCAAACACTCAATAATTGAACTTTCCTTCTTAATAGACTTATTATCCCATCAAATGGGATGATAAGTCCATCAGATGTATCCCCAAACAGGCATACATATATCCTCAAAAGCAAGGGTAGCTCGATTCATGAGTACTACTCAATACATATATAAATATTATATTTGGATTTTGGATGATGAGTAAAATTTTTAGTTTGATAAATGATTGATTCCAACCTATCATGTCAGTTGAGAAAAAATAGAATTGGTTCTAACGATTAAATAGAATTAATCTATTAGAACAACAGCCATATATACCTCTACAATAATTGTCATAATTAATTTAATTTCAAGGGTTGTATATATCGGAATGAGTTAGTTTCTCATAGAGTGATGCCTTATAAATAAATATTTGAATATCCACCGAAAATGTACTTATTTTAGTAACTGATAATGCATCGAATAAGATTGTCTCAAAGAATCATTTTGTTATCTTTTTTGAGAAATTCTTGAGTAAACTTGGTTTGTCACGTCATTTATGATCTAACAAAAGTAAAATACAACAACCCAACTAATATTACTTTTAGTTAGTTGTTCATGTAATTTACATTTTCTTTTTCTTATAAAAATAAATTCTTTTGTTAAGATTTCACAAATATTGAAAATGTAAATCTTATGAAATCTTTTAATTTTATTAATATGCCAACTAATATTTAGAAGGTATCAAGTCAATTTATTAGTTTTTGTATTTTAATCGGTTAAATTATAAATGACGTAAGAAATGAGCTTCATACAAGAATTTGTCATATTTCTTGTCGCTTGGTCTTTCATTTTATTGATTTTAACCAGAGTGTTAAGATTAACCTTCCCTCTGCCTGTAGAATTTAAGCAACGCAATGTATTACGTACCACAATCACAGAAAATCATTTCTCAATTAATTTATTTATATAGTCTATGATTTACCCTAATTAGTAATTATAGTCATAACAAGTCCAATATGCATCTGAGAGATTATTGTGAAAATAAATTAAGAGGCGATTTTGAAAACTTACGAGCACCCTAACCAAAATCATTTTCCACCGCACAAGACGAGAACGATGGGAGCATAGTGTAAATTGAGAATGACAGGAATGAAATACGAAGAAACAAATAATTAAATGAGTAATCAAAGTGGAGCGCGTGAGTCAGTAATCGCAACAGTTGAGAAATGAATGGAGGTTGCTTTCAAGTATGAGAAAGAAGATAATGGTGGGAGAAATGGATTTTCAAGTGGATTTATATTGTGACACATGGACTGTGTCAGATCCAAAAGCAACATTGAGATCTATCTAATGGGCCCCACAAAGGCCCACAAGGTTGAAATATTGCCTAGCGGCGTCACGCACTTAACTTGCTTTCCTGCCATATGTCATGTGTCAAAACTAAACACGATCCACGCATCCTTATCCGCGTCAAGCATCTGTCACCACCGACACGTGGGAACTTCCAGAAACACCTGTCCCAGACACTTGTGCATTTTCTTGAAGCTTCCATGGCCTCCGGTACCCCCAGAAACAGGTGAGGAGTGGGTCCAAACACCAAATTCCTGTTTCCACTTTTTCTTATTAGCCATTAGCCTGGCTACTCAATCAAATAACGGATTGTTCATCACATACATTCAACCCTCAAAACTAAATCTTCAACTATTTCATTTTCGCATTTGAATCAGAACAGGAAACGAGAGGCTCACGAATTGCACTTAACAAAAGTATGATCTTCTATTGGAAAATAGAAGGATATGCATCCAGCAATACCACAAACATCACAGCACATGATACTATTTGAAAGTGTACAACGCACTTCTATTCCTAATTTCCTATTACAGTCATATCACCAACCAGGCTTGGATCCCAAAAAACAAATCCATCAGCCTGAAGCAGCCAAGGGGAACAAATAACACCTTCACCTTTACTTCTAGAAGATTATACGCCAAATATACACTGTACAAGGCTTGTAATCAAGAGATGAGGCATGTTTACAAATTCACCGCCTCAACGACCAGCAGTGCTCAGACTTCTCTCCTTGTCCCCTTCACAAGACTTGGGGCTCACTGAAGCTAATGGAAGGGGCTCTGAACTAGGAGCAGGCTGTGCAGGGGCTTCATCTAGTTTTGGTGTGTAAGTGAATGACAGATCCTTGTTGGCAGACAGAGCTAAGAGCTCTTTCTCCTCTAACCCTTTGGTTGGGCCCAAGCTGCATCTATCTGGGGTGTGTTTGGCCAATGCATCTTTGAATTTCTTAATCTGCAATTAAACCACCAGTTTCTATCAGTTATTTTCATTTTCCTATTTAGACGACGCACAAATGAAATGAATCGCAATTCTGAATATAATGCAGCACTAGAACAATCCTGTAGACAACACGAGAATCAAAACATTTCCACAATGTGAACAAAATATCGACCATTTACAGACAAAAGGACCCCAAAAATTAATAACAAAAGGCTAGATAAACATAATACACAATCAGTTCATACCAGAAGCGCATAGCCACTATGGAAGAGACAAACCAGAATAAGAACCAAGCTTTGATACAGAGAGAACGAGAGATCAAACATGTAATCATGCAATTGAAAAATAAAATAAACATTATTAAGAAAAGAGTAAACTAACCGTGGAATTGGTACAGCTAAAGCTGCACAAACGACCATGAGCGCCCCTGTAGAACCGGAAGAAGGGAAGGACGTGGACGTTAAGACTATAACACATAGATTTATGCTCCTCATAATTCACTTGAAGGAATTGAACATCTGGATTCATCTCTGCCAGTTGACATATCTATCGCAGCACCAACGAAAAATCAGAATTATAAGTTATAAACAAGAAAGACGTGAATCCATGATACAAGATAGCTCTGCAAATACCTTAGGATGGAGAGCTCTGCAACCACCACAACCAGGAGAAAAGAAATCAACAACCACCAGCTTGTCCCCTGCGTTTAATAGGGAGTCCACAAGGTCTTGGGCCGAAGTCACCTCCCTCATATTTGGCTTAAGCCCTGTTTCCCACCATTTCTGAGCTTTACCGATTCTAAGGGCCATCTGCAAATGCCATGTCAGGAACAAGATTAAAACGGAAATTCAATTAAGAAATCAATAAATGTGAAGCTCCACAAATTTCCGGCTCGTAAGATGGAAATCAAAGAAATTCCCTCATAAGGGATCATCGGAAGGAAACTAAATGAGGATCAAAACACCCGGGGGAATTCAAACATGAAATATAAAAGAATTTAGAATTGAAGCATTAATTTATAATTTATAATGTTGATAGAAATGGTGGCTTGAACGATTAAAGCCGAGATCGTATATTATTTATAATAGAGCTGAAAACAAGATTAGAATAAGTTTAACTCCAAAAGAATATCCCATCTAGATGCACCGTAAGGCAATAAGGGACGGGGGAATAACCAACCTGAGCTGACGACGAAGATCGAGAAAGAAATTTCCCTCTGCCGGGCCTGCGAGCGTACTCGTGAGACACCAGGTTTTTGACATGGAGTTCAGAAGACAAAAAGGATGGAGAGCTGAGAACCTGGGATTTTAGTTTCAGAGAAGGAAACCTCTTCACAGAGCATGTAACACCTGAATCATAGCTAAAAATCTTTGGACATAGAGAAATTTTGCGAAGATGTTGTTCCACATCGTCATGCCAGTTTGAAATCAAACCAATCTGGTTCGAAACCTTCGCCATCGAATCGAATGGAGATCCGGAATCTAACTTTCAGTTTGACGGAAGGTCACAAGAGTTGAGAAAGGAAAAACGGATGAGGGAAACGAATAAGGGGAAAAACAAACAATAAGGCTGTACTGGTACTGCATATCGCAGAAAATTGAAAAAGTTATGTCCGCATTCTCAATGACGAGGAAGTGAAATGGGATGGCTGAGATCGGACGGTGGAAAAGAGACCGCGGGGAAGGCGCGTAGCTTGAAGTTCACACTCGGAACACGTGGCATGCTCAAAGATGCATTATTGATAATTCAATCATCAAAAATTTCTATAAGTATATAAGACAGAGTTAAATATTTTAGAAAAATTAAAGAAGTTAATTAAATTATTTTTAAATATTTTTATTTTCTTAAAAGTAATTTATTTGATTTATAAATTGATATATAATTTAATGATGCATGATATATGATATGATTAAATAAATTATTTAATTTTTTTAACCAAATCAATTTTACCTCACATTTAGATATGAAGCATGAAAGCTAAAAACGGGGCTAATAAAGAATGGATAAAAATCGGGGTATATGGATAAAATTAAGGATAAAATGGAGTAGCGTATAAGGCAGGTCTCGTCTTATTCATTGACCAGGTCCGGGGATGTGCTTTGGTGTAAAAACGACGTGGCTCCGATGATCACTCCACTCACCTTCTCTTGCACAGTTGCACGTTTCACTATAAGTGGGGCCATCTATTGATTTAGTCGTATCCATTTTTTTTTATTTCGTTCGGGCCTGTTGGGCCCAAGTAATTCTGATAATTGTGTCTAAGCCCATCATCCCCCTTAGGTAATAAGATTTAAAACACAGCTTTGTAAACTTGCCCCAAAAAATTCTTACCCAAAGCCTCAGAGTGCATCAGTGTAGCTGGAGCCTTTTGTTTAAAAAAGGAAGAAAGGAACCAACATATATTGGGAGCAAGTGATAAGGGACTTGCTCTCCATCCACTATGTCCTCAGTTCAAGGCGTAGAAATAGAAAAAAATGGTGTTAGGAGCTCTTCCCCCACAACCGTGGGCCCCCGACGTGGGGTGAAATCCAGATTAGTCAAAACTGAAAGTTCCGATGAAGCAGGTGTGATAACAAAAAAAAATGAAGAAAGAACGCCTCGTCCTTGGGCTCAACTGGCAAAGGGGTCAGACACTCTCACAAAAAGGAGGGGGTTCAATCCTGAAGTTGGTTAAGACGTTGGAGGAGGCATCTTAGGTGATGTGAACTTGTGAAAACGCAGGCTTAGGTGGAAGCATGTGTACTCTCAGTCCTGTATGCCCTGGGGAGCAAAGTCATAGCGCCCTGCCCTTGCACTGTAGGCGACCCAACTCCTCTCCTAAAATTTATATATCAAAAAAAAGGAAGAAAGGAAAAAAAACATTTTACATGCACGACTACATTTTCGGTTCAATTGGTAAAGGGATCATACATTCTCACCAAAGGGAGGGGGTTCGATCCTGGAGTTGGTTAAGGCGCTGGAGGAGGCATCCTGACTCCTAGGTGCCTAGGTAAACGCCTGAGAGTAATAGACGGTTCACCTTGCCCAATATTGGTATCACTTAGGAGGAAGAGAGACTTTGTCTTGCCTTTAGATCGTGGGTAAACCCAACCCCTTTTCCAAAATTTCATTAGATAAAAGGTTAATTAGGTCTTATATTAAAGAGGGAGATAATATGTGATGTTGAAGCTTGACTTATGCGGTTAAGTAGTCATCAAAGCTTGGCTTATGCTGTTGAATAGTCATCGTGATGGAAATATAAGCATTCACACGAGCAATGTAAAAATAAAAATTAAGGCCCCGTTGGTATGCCATATTGAATTTTAATGGATTGGGTTTAAGATGGTTTGGGTTTGGGTTTGGGATTTTAAAATTATGTATGGTACGGAGTAACATATTGAGGGAATGATAACGTTATTTCGTTTTATAATTTGACATAAAATGTGTACAGAGTACAGACTATACTACCCTTAGCATTAAAAAATAAAAATAAAAATTCCCAGTATGTCTTGCCTTCCCCATCTTTATAGATCGTCGTCCATGGAAAAAACCATATGAGAAAGGAGAATGTTCTTTTTCACTAAAAGTTTCATGTGTAGGTTATGGCAAGTCCTACATTGGGTTTTAAGATGAGGATGGCTCTTACACTATAAAAGAATAGGCCCTTAGCTTCCTCCCTTTAAAATTATCCCTCAATTGTCTTTCATCTTCTATAAAGTATTTTATATTTTCTCCTTCCTTGTAGTATTTCACTGGATTATAAATTATTTAAAGTGAAATTAGATTTTAATATTTTTTGTATTATTATCTTATTTATTATTAGATATAGTAGTTGTGATTTATTATATTATTAAATTACGTCTAGAAATTTTAGTTTTTAATATTGTAATTTTTTTTAGTATAATTGATCACGGCTTCCCCAACATCATGCTCCTTCGTAGATTTGTTCATCACCTATTTTGCAAATAATGAACTCTGCTAAGTAGTTTGCACTTTCTTAGTTTACCTAGCTCTTCCATCTTGCGTTCTCATCTTTTTCCCTTTTCCTGCAATGGGTGAATCCAAAGAATCGAAGCTTCAAATAGTAGGGTGTATATGGTAACGCTTCCAGAATGAGTTTTTTAATTTTTGTTCTCAGGAATAAAAATATATAAAAATTGTGTTTGGTAAATCCGACTTATTTTTTTATTCCTGAGATGAACCGGTTTATTTTTTGTGCTGGGGAATAAAAAAAAAAAAGCAGAAAATTTCTGCACAAAATCAAAATCCTTTTTCCCCCTTCCCTCCATCGTGAAGCTCAAAGTTCTCATTCTTTGTTCTCAAACTGCCATTCTATTGAAATCTCCTCATCTTCCTCGAGAAAGGATTTTTCAGATTTGCTGACACCGGTGAAAAAGATGGTACTAGAGAATGGAGGTGACCTTGTGAGCAATGAATCCAAATTTGCCGACACCGATGAAAAAGATGGTACCGGAGGAATTAAGGAGGGTACGAGTGAATGCGAGGGTTTGAGAATGGTCGATGTTGTTGTTGAAGAAGAAGATGTGGTTCTGCTGCGATTTGAAGAGGTTGAGGAGCGTGGCTTCGTCAATCAGAGGAAGGGATTGTTTGGATATAGAGGAAGGAGCAACATCTAAACATGGAGGCAGAGAACCCATAATTGTAGCGAGAGGACTAGAATAGAATGGAGATGAATTTTCCAATGGCGGATCTTTTGAACACCAAGAGTGAAGAAGAAAATCAACAGTGTTACTAATTTATCTACAATTAGGGTTCAGCGGCGGTGCATAATAATGGCGTTCCTAGAAGACGGACGAGGGAGATTGATAACTTGATATTTATTTATTTTTAAATAGGAAAGTTGAAAAAATTTATTCTCGGAATGAAAAAAAAAATGTGTTAACAAGTAATTCTGATTTTCGGAGTAAAAATAAAATGAGTCAACCAACATAATTCTGATTCTCAGAACTCTTCCAAGACACAGAATCAGAAAAATTGTTTCATCTCAGAAACAATGCTGGAGAACAAAATGTAACACCCTAGATCAAAATCACCCACCCTAATTTACAACAGTCTTCCCGGTACAAATGCCGACCTTCTCTTCCATGGAGTCTTTCTCTTTTCCCTCAAAAGTAGATAAATTGCAAAACTCTAGAGGACTTGTTGGACATAACTTTTAAAAAGATAAATGAGATGGAAAATAACTGAAAAGTGAATCAAATTCACACACACATATGTGTTGTATAAAATGTGATAATTTGGGATAAAAAATTAAATATAAATATAAATTTGCTAAATAAAATTTTTCAAACCACATTTTTCAAAACTTATTCCAAGGGCAATACTCTCGTTTATAAATTAACTGTAATACTTTTTCAAAACAACATTTTTCAAAACTTATTCCAAGGGCAAAACTTATTCAAATTATAAATTAAAAATAAAATAAATACATCTCATCTGTTATACTCTCGTTTATTCTCTCACTTATTCACAAACAACGTTTTTCAAAACTTATTCACAAACAACATACAATACAGCTCACTCTGTAATAAACCGAAATGGACTGGGGGCAAACAGTGTCATTTTACAGAGGGGCCCCACATGTGCAATTGATGGGATCAGAAGTAATGGGATTAGAAGCTAGGGGAAGTGGCTTCGAAAAAAAAACTCCATCAAGCTTTAAAATCCATTAAAAATGAAGGCAACCCAAACACCCAATAATTGTAATTTTTTTTCTCTTAATGGACTTATTATCCCATCTAATGAGATAATAAGTCCATTAGATGGGATACCCAAACAGGCCCTAGATCAACGGTGACTCGGTGAGGGAGATAGTGCACAGATAGTGCACGGCAATGGCCGGCCTGAAAGCAATGATGGGAAGATATGAGTCATAGTTTAATTTAGGTTAAAATTAAGAGGGGTGCTCTAGTCCAAAAATTATTGTAAGTCCTGTAAATTTGTAATCTCGAGATTGAAAAAGCAATGTCAGGGAGACGTGGCTTTGATCCAATTGTCTATCCGTCCCTAGTTATCTTCAATCTCACCTACCAAACAATACATTTTAGTCCAATATTCTTGATCCAATCTCAATCTCTACCCCATTCTCACTGACCAAACAGGGCCTAAAAAGAGTGCCGGACAACATCCAACTTTTATCAATCACACGATAACACAGAAAAAGGAAAAAAAAGAAAGAAAAATTGATGTGCTATCCTTTTAGTGGATGCATGCATGTGTTCAATACTTTTTGGTCGATCATAAATGAATTCACACTACAAATTAAAGTTCAGTATAGATGAGCGAGGAAATGACATGGAAAAGATTTCAGAGATTCTACTCTACTTTTCTTCTATGTTGACATGAAGACTCTGCTTTATTAGGGTCTCTCTCTTTTTTCCTTTTTGCTTGCCATAGTCAGCTTCATTAGTTTAATTTGCTGCTAAGAAAAAGAAGGCTTGAAATGGAAGTTAAATAATGCGATTTCCAAGGAGATCAAGACGAAAAAGCAAAAAAGGACAGAGAGACAAAAGTTTCAAGATTGTCAGTTTCCTCTCTGGAGTCTTGTGTTAACTGGACACTATATATGACGTGGGGTATTGCTGATGCTGTCTGATTAAGAATATGATGTCTCATGGGACTATGAAATTATTAAAAATGCATACATATCTGCCACCACATAATTAATATCAGCCCTTGTCCCCACTTGATAATGTGGAAACGCAGCCTTGAAATTTTAACTTCGTTTCAAGTTGAATTTAATTAGGAAACAATAACTGATATATATGCGATGCTTGATTATAATTTCTCTCAATTTCATAATCAGTAACCCTGTGCGTGTGTTTGACACTTTGGTCAATAAACTGCTCAATTTTAGGTTTAAGATTGATGACAGGTCAATAAATAATGCAACTGAGATGTGGCTCGGTTTCAGATACACGCACGCATCTTAATTATCATCTCTGGGATGATTACGTGGAGTACTTAATTCATTATTCAAGCGTTTATATTGTGTGCAATTATGTATGTAATGGTGTGAATATAGAAGTGGAAAAATGAAGAATCCCAATAATTTGAGCTGATGTAATTATAAGAGTTCTGAAGTTATGATCCAATATTGGTCCCATTCATTATAATGATTGATATGCAAATTCTGGGAGATGATAGAACCGGCCGGGCTTTATAATTGAAACAAAGATTAATAATGATATTCATGATCACATAACATGTCATATTATGCTGCTCACATAAATTAAGCACTGTTTAGTGACATGATTATGTTTGAGGGAAAGATTCTCTTTTGGTTAATTTGGTCCGGCTAGCTCCGTGGTAAAATCATCATGTTCAGACCATCGAATTGTTTTATGATTTGAATTCCACCGTTTCCAATTACAGTCCTTTTGCAAAGTTTGAAGAAGATCCTTATTATTAATTTCATTCAAATAATTGTCATATCATATCTCACAGAATCGTATAAACGGGTTTACAAATAATGCATCTCATAATTGTAAATCGTAGAACTTGAGAACTTTGCTGACTCCTTCAAGTCTACGTACAGGTAAGCATTATTATTGGAGAGGAGTGACGTATATATTTTGTAGGTGGAGCATGTGGTTTATATATATATATATATTTTTCCATTAATACTTCATTTGAAAATAATTAAACTGGTTAACAAATTGTAAATTGCAACATAGGATTAGGTAGGATCACCCACCTTGATCTCTTCTGCTAGGAGATACTATTTTTTAACGAAATTTCATTGTTAAGGTCAAGTGACTCAAGTCGGGGCTCAATTTTCACATATTGACAAAGATAAAGATAAATAGAAGGTCCTCTTTAAAAATAATTGACAGAAAGAGAAGCCATATAGGTGGGGAAAAGTGGGAAAGATTAATGATTATATTAATGCCTGTCAATGGATCAAGCGAAGAAGATGACATAAGCTGTGAGTTTGATTGAGCATCAATATGTAAATAAATAAAATTGGATATATGTCTGTGTTGCTGAAATCCTCATAGTTTTCAAAGAGACAGTGATAGATGATGAATTGGTGGAGCATCCTCATTGGTCGGTGAGCCCCCACACCCACCTTGTTTTCATGCAACAAATCAGGGTTTTGTGAGATTCAGATACAAGCATAATGCTTTTCTTCTTCAATCCACCTCTCTCTCTCTCTCTCTTCTCTCTCTCTCACCCTTCATCTATATTATCTATCCATGAATACATATGACGTTAAGCCCTCTATTTCTTTGCTTCTCATAAATCATTTTCTCACCCTTTTCCAATTCTACACTACTTCTTTTTCGCCCCAAGAGTGGAATAAAATATAATGAAACTGAAGAAGACAACCAAATGAAGGCGGTTAAGTTCCCCGCAAGCATAAAACCCCAAACAACGCTTTGCTTAGAATGGAAATCAAAATATATGTGCAGTTATTTCCCATTTGAGAGGTGAGAAATCACAACACGAACCCTTCGTGTTCGTGGCAGGCACGTGCCCTATATATTTTGCCCTTACGTACCCCTTAGCTTATAAGCCTTCCTCTTTCTTTCTTCTCACACTCCCGCACTATACACGATCGGTCTCAACCCTTTCAATACAGTATTATTGGCATTCGAATAATACGTACATGTACATACGTATTTATGTGTGTGTGGAGAAATGAAATATTAATTCAAAGCCCTCTTGCTATAGCTAGCTGGCCTGGCCAGCAACAGCGAATGGATATAGGTTGCTTGAGGAAGGTAGTGTATATATGGATATGCAAATCTACAGAACATGTTATATAGATTCATATTGTATAGGATTACAAATGTCAAAAACTGGTTCAGAAAGAAAGCAAAGACTCGACTTATGGGAGCTCAGTGGGAGGCATAGGCACATGTGAGGACTAAGAGCTGAGGTTACTTTAGACACAAGATTCAGTTTTAATTTGTTGTGTCTCAGTACAGTTTTATAATTATGAGCCTGATTTGCCACCCCTATGCTAATATTCTATAAATTAAAATCCCTTTCTGGAGGCATCCACTGCACACTTTCAGGGAATTCTTCACATGCTTCATCCACTTCACCCATGCCTGCCTCAAATTCCAGGCATACATACATATATACAAATATGTATATTCACTCTCCTTTGTATCAACCAGTTGTTGTGTTTATTAACTGCATTCCCAATTTAATTAAAATAATCCCAGTAGGTGTACTATATTCTTGTTGATATCCATAATCATAAGCTATATATGTTCTACACTCTTGTATACTATAGTGTATTAGCTTTTAATTAATTTATGTGTAGCTAGCTAGAGGTAATAACAGAAGTATGAGAACGCCAAATGGAAAATAGGCGTGCGATCATTTTTTTGAGGAAAAAACAGTAGTCTTGTCTTGGTGGGAAGCACTAGGCAACCAGAACCTTTAAATTCGAAAGTAGGAAATTTTAAAAGGAAAAATGTACGATTTTTTTCGGAATTAATGCTGCTCCCCTCTTCGATGGTGGGGTGTCACATAGATATATTCGACAGGCATAAAATATTACGGCCTCAACCCAAGGGTCCTAATGAATGCCCAAGCTTGATTTGCTTGGAATCTCAACAAGAATTTATATATATAGAGAGAGAAAAGGGGGAGGGGGATGATGATACATATATTAATTTATACCAAGAAATTCAAGCAAAATTTAATTCATACATCCACAAATTACAAGTTGAACTTAATTTAATAGCCAGCAACTAGTAGTAATTAAGAAACTGAAAGATGAAATGAATGAAACTAAACCAACTAATTAGCATAACAAAAGAATGATAGATGTACATGAGTATTCATGGATCAAATCCCTTGGCAAGTGATTGTATGAATGAAAATCTATGACGAGACAAGCTAGGCTTGGATATCATAGAAATATAATCTATACAGTATATGCATATATATGCAAGAACTTTTGTTTGATCTAATATGATCAATCCGCATAAATAGAAGACATTAAAAACCAGAAATTAAAAAAGAAACATGCATAGTCTGTAAATCTAATTGAGCTAGAAAACCACAAAGTATCAGGCAAACTAAAGTGGCGTTCTCAATCTCTTGATCTCAGCTGATTGATAAATATTGTTGTTGAATGTCAGTAGTCATCCCAGAGGCAGCCCAAATCTGGAAAGGAACCAAGTGATGGAGGCTTGTGGAGGGGGAAGTCATCCTCGTACACTGCCTTATTCCTTCCTAGGATGTCTCTCCTAGACGACACCGCCGAGGATGTTTCGGCGTTTCTGTCATTGCTTACGCCGCCGGTATCCTGCGACGCACTCACCATCGAAGAATGCTCCATATTGCACTGTTTATCCATTCCCCACGACACCGTTTCATTCTTCACGCCACCTCCCATCACATCTCTGTTCCTGTAATCCGACATCACAACATTATTCTGCTCAGCCCACAAACTCGGATTATTCTGGATTGTTCCTCGCGAGAGAGGATTATGACTGGCGTCGCCGGTGCAGTAACTGGGGATCATCGTCATCATCTCATAGTTTCTGTAGTCTTGTTGTTCCACCTTCATCACCGTCGTCTGATTGTTGGCGGTGAAGTGGGGGTAATAATAGCTGTCCGATGACGGCTGATCCTTGAATTCACGGCCACAATCACTGTAACCGGGATGGTCGGCGTTAGTGAAAGAAGGATGCTCCATGAGAGGCGGGAGCGAGGAAGAGTAATCAACAAGATGATCGCTGAGGGAGTTGATCCTTAGAAGCTCAGGAATCTTTTTAACGTCTGTGTTCTTGTGGAAAATCTTGCACACCGCCCATTCATCCTGCATCATCATCACCCAAACTGTAAGATTCTCTCCTCCCTCATCATGCCAATTAAGCCCAAAGCAAATATGTATGATGATTAAAGCAGAATATGAAAGGAACTTTCAAACCAACAGACACAGAAAAGGTAAAAGGAAGGGTGATATTATTATCAATTAGTGATTAATTTCATGATGGAAATAAACTGGATGTATGCATATACCTTAGCTGCCCTGGGGAGGTTGTAAGTGGCGAATTGGCCCTCTAATCGGAATTCATGCATAACCCAGCCAGTTTTCTCGCCTTTGGGAGCCCTCCCTCTGTAGAAGACGAGGGTCTTCTTCATCCCCACCAGGTTGTCTTTCCCTCTGTATATCTCCCTATCTTTTCCGGTCGCCTTCCAGTACCCGGACTCCGTGGCTCTATTCGTTCTCGTCCCCGTCGGATATTTCCGGTCCCTTTGACAGAAGAAGTACCACTCTTTCTCCCCCATCCTCGCCCTCTCTGCACAAACAAACAACCCATCCATTATTTCACGCATATTGACAAATCAATCATGAGATATATTAAGCAGAAACAGGAACTTACTGGGGAAATCCCAAGGCTCACACTTGTTGAAATCAGCTTCACCGATTGCAGTTGCACTGAAACTGCTGTTCAGCACCTTCTCCGTCAGATAACAAGTGATGATCTCCTCATCCGTCGGATGAAACCTGAAACCCGGAGGCAAATCCAGGGCCTCCGCCTCTCCTTTGTCCACCAGTACTGCCGCCGCCGCTTCTCCTTTGTCCATGGATCAAATTAACCCCGGATATGTAAGTATGTATTGTATGTCGTGTAGCTAGTATAGCAGAGATCGAAGAAGAAGAAGGATGATGAGGTATGATTATGAAGAGAGGGAAAAGAAAGGGAAATGGAGGGGGTTAAATAGCGGCGGGGTTACAGCTCATGATCGAAATGATCCGTGGAGGGCAAGGAACTTTCCGGGGAAGCCTGCAAGGGGGTATTTTGTTTGGATACGTGTATTATATTTGTATGACGTATGTCGTATCCCCCGCTATATATCTACCCTTTGGAAATCAAACTGACAATTACAATTATTCCTAATTTATTCTTAAGCAGACCCTCCCTTCATTTTCTTTCCCGTTAAAAATCATTAACAACTACTGCATGCTTTAAGCTTTAAACCCCACCTTCTTCAACCTAACATTTTTGGACAGTTTCATGCCCGCTTCAAAACCTCCTAATTAGGTGTAAAAAAAAAACGTTTACATGCTTCCCAATCCAATTATTTAATTTGCGAAATCGCCAGTTCATTGCATATCTAGTATAAAAGTCATCATCATCATCGGAATATATAACCTAGTGATAAAAAAAATTATATTGAAAAATAAAGGGGAATTAAAGTGAAATGCGCATAAACATTTGAAGAGCAGTGTGCACATATATACATGAGTGGCTTAATTAATAGGTGATGATGAAAATGTTTCGGAATAGGCGGCAACAGTTCGTGGAGAAATGAACGAGTGCCTGTTGAAGCGAATATAGCTAGGTGCTTTATTCACAACCACAAGTCAAGGGAATTAGGAAGAAGCTAAGTAATTAATCCAATAAATTTCCATGAACCTTCCTTTTAAAATGGACGTCTGATTTTTGCTCACCTCTAGAATGTATGACTTTTCCATTGTATTAATAACGTTACTTTCTAAATTTACAGCTCTTCAGCATCTCTAAAGAAAAATCTAATATAATTTTATTTTATTTTAACCCTTTGGGCCACCGGGTGTTCGACACTTTTTTCATTATCTAAATATCATATATTAAAGCAACCGATTAATCTAAATCAAGGCTTTGTGAGAAAGCTTTTCCCGATGAGTCTTTTTTTTTTTAACAAGGTAGAATTCAAACTCAATTCACTTATCTATAATATTAATGGTCCGGGGAACACTAAAAAAAAAGGTTTTTACGACAAAAAAATTCATCACAAAATAGGGGTTTCCGTCGCAAAACGAGTTTGCGACGGATTTCATCCGTCACAAAAACCATCGTCGCAATTGCAACGGATTTCAAAATTTCCGTTGCAAATTCGAAATTTTGCGACGGATACAAAACCCATCGCAATTGCGACGGATATGGAATCCCCTTCTCTTCACTTAATTTCGCCACCATTGGATTGACTTTTAATACGAGAGGTTTTATAATATATTAAAAATATTATTGTAATACTAATATTAAATGATAATAATATTTTTACAAAATAAATCTCGACCATTGAAAGCCTATCCAATGATAAAAAAATTAAGTGGAGAAAGAGATTAGTATAAACACTATTTTCCCGTAAATTCTAGTTGTGACTTGTATAAATTATTGAAAATAACATTCTGCATATACGGGATAGTTTTTCGTGTGTCTGTGGCCCACTGTAAATACATACAGATACAGTAATAATTCCTAATTTTCTTGATTTTTTTTTAAAAAAAGGCTTAATATGTTTTCCCATTTTGATGTGACGAGACTTAATCTAGAACGTTTTACTTTGTAGGTACACTTACATCACAGAATCAATGAACTTGCACCTGTGCCTTCCTTTGAAAGAATTACATTACCATGCCATGCCGCCCAACGTAACATATGGAATATTTCATTTTGGATAAATTAACACATGACTTAATCATTTAACGACATTATATAAATGAAAAATAAAAAAAAAACATCCTGAAAGTGAATATATAAACATCTGTACCTAAGCATACTGATCGATCTGATTCTGATTGTTCCAACTCCCAAATTAATTATATTAATGGTGGCGCCTTTGTTATTTGCTGTCCAATATTATTGTATTCAATTCAATAATTGTGTGTGTGTTTAAAGCTCAGCATTGGGACATGATAACAATCATACTAATACCTCTACCATTGATTTTTTTTTGGGAAAATATCAGGTTCTAAATAAAAGAAAAAAAATCAAAATAGTCTCAGCCCTAAATTTTCTATAAAAAAAGTCACTAGAGACTTTTTTTTTAATTAGTTATAGAATTTTAATATTAAAAAAGTCTCGTTGTAATTCAGTACGTAAATTTAATTTCACCATGATATATATATTGATTGATTAGATTTGAACAGCGAATCATGTATGAATGTACAGAGGCATCCATTCAAGGCTTACACGTGTCTGAGCAAAAAAAAAAAGGCTTACACGTGACAAGGTGTGTTGGCATTGTTAGAGAATAAAGTTAATGAGCTAAGCCAATCCTAATTTAATTAAAACAAAGTCAAAAAAGGGTTTCATTAATTAATTAAGTGCAATAATACGATTAAATTGTTAAATTACGCCTCAGATCGGCACTGCCCTTAGCTTTTCCTCTCATGTTTTCACAGACCAAATTCAACCCACCCTCCACGGCTCTCACGGAATATATTCCGCTAAACATTATTATTTTTAAATAAAAATTACAATTTAATAAAGTTATCATGTTTGAAGTTTAGTTTTAATGACCAATTAAATTAGAAGCTTGTGCATACGTAGCTGGGATTTCACCCAATAAAAAATAAGGAAAATTTCGAATAATGGAAACGTGTGGACCCCACCTGAGTCTGATTAATTTAAAGATATAATAAAGAGAAGTAGAGGGTCTAGGAATATATATATATATTGGATTGGATTGGAATGAAAGGCTGAGTGTGTTAACTTATGGGAAGTGATTGACTTTTGCCCAAAGGAACTCAAACGCGAAGCATAATATACAGGATATCCTTTTAATTAATAAATATATAATATTGCTAGGCTTAAAAAAGGCTTGATACATGATTAAGGAGGCTCAACCAACAAATCGGGACCGTTGAAGGAGGGGATGATGACGTCAGGGGGACCTCACGTCTCTCTAATGATCCATAATCCCAAGGGGAAATAATTAATTAAAGGGGCAAATGATTGGTTAGCGTCCAAAAGGTGGCTTCACTCTCAAACCAAACACTGTTTCATATGTTGAGACAGCTGACCAAACACTGGGTCACAATAAGCCTACAATACCCTACATTTGAAAATTTCTGAGACATTTAGACATAGTCCAACCGCAGGTACAAAATTTCCTAAGTATTTATGATGTTTCACTTTTGTCTCAGTTTACAAGGACCAACTACTATAGCATTACAAGAGGCACGGCACGTATTGGAACATCTATCTCATTCCCCAAATTCTTAAAAACAATTTAAACATTAATTATTCTTCATGGTGTTAATTCAAATATAGATAAATTAGGATTGAAAAATACGAAGAGGCTGCGTAAATGTTTGTCTGGCTAGCAATATATAGTCAGAGGCTCAAAATAAGTTATTTAACCCCGCAATAAACTTATAAGTTTAAGCGGAATATAAAATTTTGATAACAACGTAAACTCGTATTATTGTAAACTTGAATTATAAATTTTTAATAATTTATTTTTATAATTAAACATGTATTAATAGTGTGTAATTAAATAATTTAAATATAAAAAATGATACCAATTTGACTTAAAAATATTTTAAATCTAAATAATTAAAATTAAATCTATCAACATTTATAATTTATCATAGTTAACAAGGAATTTTTGTAAAATTCATATATAAAGTCGTTGAACGTAACCAAATCGAAAAGGTTAACATTAGTTAAAGAGTGAGTTAACACAATTTTTGTAAATTAAAAACATAAAAACAATAAACTCGATATGTGTAAATTCGTGAGTTTAACTTAGTTTACAGTTGTTGCGAATTTACCAGCGACTCGACTCAATTTAGTAAGATAAAAACATAAAAATAACAAACTCAGAGAATACTGACTTGAGAAAAAATAAATTAAAATCAACGCCATATTTAGCTAACTAGCTCGCAGCTTCTCGAGTTCAGCCTATTTATATTTCACAACTTTTAAAAGTACAAAACATATCTGGTTGATTCATTTTTTATTTGAAAATTAATTTTAAAAAACACATAAATACGCATTTATGTAATTTTCTGATAAGTCAACAGCAATGTTCACAAGCAAAAGCGAAAGGAAAATTAACCCCCACAATCGAGGAATATAATATTTGAATATTGCATATTTCACTACCTATTTTAATTCAACTTGTAACTTATTTTATTTTAATATTATTCTCCCCCTTTTCGAAAATTAATTCAACTTGTAATGTTCTTGCCTTGCACTCATACAATATTTCACTAGATACAATTTTGTTTGGCTGTTGAGTATGTCAGCAGCCAATAAAACAAAATCTGGCAATAAATCCTCTAACTATATATGCCACCCGCATCTTTGAATTTCAGTTCAAACTTCAAAGGTTCAAATTAATTGAGTTATATAAAACTCAATTAATTACCATCCAAATATGTTTAATTACATGCTCTAATTAAAACTCAAATCGAAATTAATTAATTGCATTCCAAACACACAAGTCAATCCATTAATTTCTCTAAATCATCTCATTAGATCTTCCTTCTTTCAGAAGATTCGAAGCAAAAAAGTTTATAAAAAAAAAAAAAAAAGTAAAATTTCAATCTTGTAACAAAATGACAAATTCATAAACGCCAAATCAAGAAGGCTGCTCTTGACCTAATCGTCAATCGTCATTACTTACGCAAATGTTATACAAATTTTTAAAAATACAAATACAGGCATCACATCTACTATCGTTCTCACTCTAATTCAAAGAAACAAAACGGTTAAGGAATTATACTTATCTGTTAACTAATGAGAACGTGATTAGAAGTGATCATATCTTAATTTACTACAGTTTAAAAAAAACAAACAGATCTGTCACTGCCATGATCACATCCATCCGTGCATGCGCGAGTGGAATTCAAAATCCATATTTGATGTAAATTTTTTGTAATCCAGGTCATGATCAGAACCAAGTTTCGCTAAAAAAGTAAACATATATGACCAAATCCTATAGACATGCTTGATTAGATATAATTATTAAGCAGCAAAACTGAGCTTATTTTTGCTGTAAGTCTAGAGTTTGTATAAATCAGTCATATTCAAAGGAGCTGATAAGCATTATATATATTAAAGTAACTTCAAAAAGTCAGTTGTTGGTTTACGTAGCTAATTAAAGATTAGGCATATTAATAAACCCATACGGAATTGCATGTGTAAGCCAATGCTTATCAGTTCGCATCTTATTAATTATTGTTATTTTTATAACAGATAAACATATTCCTTTTGTGAAACATAAGGAACCTAAAATTAAGAAGCAAATAGTGTGGACGAGATATGAACAAGGAGGCTTCTTTGACATAGTACATTATGAACAACGATGCTTCAATGTTGTATCGTATAAATATACCTAATAAAGTATATGTGTAACTACCAATGGAGGTTGACACAAGTGGTAAGCGGCTTGTGTCGCTTAAGTAAAGTCTCGGGTTCGAGCCTTGAATGAAAAAAAAACCCGTTTGGAGACTCTCCCACCAAAGCTAGGTGCGCGACGCGGCCGGATATGGATTAGTCGGGCGAAGCCCGTGAACCGGTGGGCAACCAAAAAAGTATATGTGCAACTTTCACATAATTAATATATACCCTCATTTCCAAACGTATTATTTTTTCAAAGGAGCATCCAAACCCTAAAATATTTTATCAGATCATAAAATATTTTTTATATCTTCAACACCTAAAGTATTTTAAAATATTTTTAAAATAATTTTTAATACAACCAAGTATATTGAAGTATTTTTTCAACAGCGCGTCACTCGGTATCCTAAATTTATGGTACTAATGAGAAAATACTTTAGGGGTAAAATTGTAACAAAAATCATTTTTAAGATTAATAATGGGTGTTACTGAAAAAAATATTTTAAGATGTCAAATGCACTAAAAACTTATTTAGCATTCGGAGTGCTAATAGAAAAATAATTTAGTGTGTTGGATGTAATTTGAACCTTAAATTGAAGCCTGTAAATATACATCCTATGTTTCCGTCTATTGACTTAATGCATAAGAATACCAATTTCCCCTTTTAAATGGATCAATCAATAAAAACAGCCGTAATAGACTTGACCAAAGAGTTATATTAGGGAACGTCTTGTTAACATGTTCTTTCTGAAAAGTGTGGATTACATATAGGGAGTGCTAATTAATTACAAGAACAGAGAGGGCGGCCTATTAAACAGCAATTAATGATCAATTAACGAAAGGAGTTTTGATTCGGAAATACTTCCAAACAGGGGGGGCATAATCGTCAATGTAAAGAATAATGCGTGACTATTGAAAATGCCCCTTGTCCCCAGCCAAATCACAAGGCGCAACGGTTTCAAGATTCGGTTCCATAATTTGAAACTGTTGTAAGAGTAAAAATTAACCTGCTAACCTTAAATAAATTAAATGAGCTGTGAAAATAATTCACTTAGATAATGTTTCAAACTGAATGATCCATGTTATCGAAAAAATAATTAGTTCAAATTTACAAAAAGGGCTCTTTTAACATTTTATTATATTCTAGCATATAGTACTTCACGATTGATACATTGTAACGTATTACCATTAATAATGTTTTTTGAAGAGACACAGGTGTACAGAATTTGTTTATCGTATTAAATTGTTCAAAAATAAATAACAAGGATATGTATATTATGTCTGAGAACATATAAAATAAATTAGGGTTAAGTATCAAATTCGCCTTGAAAATATATCTTAAAGAGCAATGTCATTTTAAAAGTTGTAAACGTAGTGATGTTGCTTTTTTTCATTAAAAAAGTAACTAATCAACATCATTTTTTAAAAAAGGTCAATGTTAGTTTTTAACATAAAAGAGCAATATTACTATGTTTTACAACTTATGGGGTGACATTAGGGTGAAACAGTAGTGCCAAGCCTCTACTTTAACAGTGTTAAGGAAGAAAGCGGCTGAGCTCAGCTGCATCGTAGCTGTGTTAAGGACTCATTTTTATTTTTAAAAAAAAATCCTGTTTTTTAAGGCCGGTTAAGAGTCTTTTTTTGTAGGTATTAAGTATTGTAGTATCAAGATCCAAATATCTCTAATTTGTAGGTATTAAAAAAGCAACATAAGAATTAATGAACTAATACTCTTGCTACCAAGGCACAAATAATATATGCTGCGTTTTCACACCCACAAATACTATCTATCCCAGCAAACAGAAGCAACCCCTTTAAATAACCACTGGAAATTGATTCAATATGTGAGCTATTGAGCTTCCAAGAACCAAACCTAAAGCGAGACGACAAAGAAAATCGTAGAAGCTGATCGATATAATTTCACCGTGCAAAGCAATGATTTTCCCCAAAAGAAAGAAGAAAGCACACGATTGAGCTCAAGAAGCACTAGCTTCCCGGCTCTCCAGACTGGAAATTACGCAGAAAAATGCATTACATTTCAATGCGTAAAGCAACAAGCTAAGCGGAAGATTCGATCTAAAAGTAACCAACTTAATTAATGCGTGTATTATAAAGAAATCTCGGACAGGCCAATAAAGTATAATAACGGCATCTACCTTTAATCTACGAGTTAAATGGAAAATTCCATACAAGCCATGGCATACGAGAAAACAAGAAGAAGATTCACATCGAAGAATCAACATGATTCAAACGTAAAAGCAAAAGCTCCCTTAATTTACAATGTCTTAACTCTTAATAGGGGGAGAAACAGGGAAATAGAACAAGGTGAGGACGAAATAGAACAAGCGTGGGAAATAGAACAAGGTGAGGACGAAATACCAAGAGACTCTCGCTTGGAATGATTTAGTGACGAGGATGCGACACCAAACGGACTGACGGTGAGGACGAATCGCGGCCCGAAATTAGGGAAAACTCGACGAAACCTCGATGACGGTGAAGCAGAAGTCGACGGCCGACTGAAGCAACGTCGGAAAGCCGAAATGGGGTTAGGGAGTAGGGACTTAGGGCAAGCCATGAGGTAGATGAAGAAATTGAAGAATGAAGATTGAGCCGGGTAGGGTTCGACGCTCGAGAGTGTCGAGACTAAGAAGTGAGATAGTGAGATCCGACTATCTGAGGTAGGGTTCTTGACTTGGTTTTTTTTTCCCCTTAGAATGGGCTCGTAGCAATTGGCATATATGTAAAAAAAAATCCTATTTTGCCCTTCCCTTAACAAAGCCGCCCGACAGAGCTTCTGACAGCTGTTTTAAGGCCTAGGCCTGGCCTGTTTAGCTAAACAGGCCTTAAAAAAGGCCTAGGTCTCACTCGTTAGCCTGACAGCCGGGCGGAAAGCGAGCTGTGCCCCCGGCCTGCTTCCACCCCTAGGTGACATGCATTGAACCCGAAAAAATTTCGAGAAAACATTGCTTCTAAGCATATACTTAGGACACAGATTCGCTACTTAAGTCGATAAATTAAACAAGAATGGACTACGTATAATATAAACACAAAAATAAAACGATAAACGAACACAAGAGAAGAAGTGACATTAATAAACAATGAATGGATATTTTATATGGGAAAAGATTTTTCTAGTCACCTGGAGATAGTATTATCTCCAGCCACCCCAAAACTACGTCGTTTTGGATTAATGAGGGTGTGTTAAGAACTTTAGGTGAATTAATGAAGGGTGTTTTTAATGAAAAATTTATATGATTAAAAAATAAACAAAATTGCATAAACACCCTTCATTAATCCAAAATGACGTAGTTTTGGGGTCACTGGAGATAACTCTATATCAGAAACGACATTGAGAAATCCTTTACCCATTATATATATATGTGCATATAAAAATGATGTTATAAATATATGTGAGTTGAAAAAACAGAAGGCATACAATATCGAAGCGGTTCAAACTAGGGTGGGTGACTGCTTAATTTGTGATTAAAATAGTAGTTAATTGCTACAAAATGGTGTGGCCTCGTATATATGCGTAAGGAAACAGTAACAAGAGGAATAGTGTGATCCAGAATGACATCTCAGCAAGCACAGTGATCCACGTATTATTGGGTGTAATCCACTCAGCAAGTTTCATTATATTTGACTGTCAATCTTTTTTGTTAGTTCTGTTCTTAGCACAAATTATCAACTAAATTAAAGCATCTAATTATAATTAGGAAAGTGTGTGTGTGTGGGACGATGGTGATGATGCAAAGGCATAATCGTCCGAGAAGCTGAAATTAGAAAGTAAGGTGGCCAGCCGCCCAATATTTCCATACATATCTACCGAAAGAGATACCAACGAAACTGTGTCAATAATTAGCTCATGATTAATAATATAATACTCCTCCTCTAATAATACTACAGATCAGAGTAGGTTTTACGCGCGTTAAGAACTGGGGTACTACAATCACTATCTCTTCACTTATTTTTAAGAAACAACTTACAACTAAATTCTTTTATATATGTGTGTGTAGGCTTAAAAGTAGCAGTATTAATATAAATATAAATAGGAGCCATAATAATAGTATAAATATACTACGTACATAGCACAAGATTACAAGTCAAGTATGCAAACAATGGAATACTGGAGAAGTCTTTTTTTAATTACAGTTAATTTTAACATATACACAAAAATATGTTAAACAATTGGTTTGAGAGTCTGGGATTTCATCTAAACAGAACAGGTAATATTGTTATTGGGCAGCTTGTTATATTGCACCAGAAAAACAGATGTTTGGCCGAGGAAATGAAGTACTGAATGTCTTATTATATCATTATTTCGTCTGCTGATAATAATTACTTATTTACTTTTATTTACAAGTATGAAATACGTACGTTTTCATTTATGTAATTATTTTATTCTACTTACCAAACGATCTTTGAATACATGTATAGCTTTGATTATACATATTCATGGATTTTTTTCATCCTTTGACCGGTTTATTCAAGATTTAATACCCTCGTATCTTTTGCCGATAGTAAAAACGGGTAACACGTAACATTTTAAAATTGAGTCGCCTCTCAACTATTGGGGACCACGGTTCTCGTAATTTTTGTTCCAACAATAATAATCAAATTTAGGACCTAAATCACAAAAAATAAAAGTCAAGGAGTTCACAAACAAACAGCTCATCTTTCTCTGACCTCAAGAACGAACATCTTGAATTACAGAAGTAAGGAAATTATATTAATGATGGTTGAGTGGAGTAAAAATGAACAAATTATTCATAAGAAATAAAAAGAGGGCATGGGTGGCCCAGAGGCCAGAATAGGAAGTCATAAACATGGATGTCAGAGGCCCAACAAGAATGGACATCCGATTCCTCAAAAATGTCCCGTCCAAAAAAAAAAGAAGCGAGCCAGAGAAATGGCAACCTGCCATTTTTTATCCTTGGTTTATCCAATTTGAACAGACATACACACAAGTGTGTCAACCATAAGCTCAAACTGGAAACATTACTTAAAAGGTCAGTTTGAGTTAGTTGGAGAAGGAAGTTTACATAGTGAAGTAGAGACAAAACTCTTCTCACATACTTACCTTATATACTGTAAATTACGTCAGAAAAGTAAAGTAGTTTCTACCGTCAACCCAAACAAACAATTATGTGGCGGGTAACGTTCCTCATCACAGCAACTTTGCCATGCTTTATTTGCCACGAAAGCCAGAAAATGAGTTGCAAATCTGTAAGCTAAGATGAGTTTCGAAAATGTGGGACCCATCTCTCCCGGTTGTAATTTTGCCTTTGTTTTTAACAGTGGCGGTGGATGTGACAGAGAGAATATTCTTTCAAAGATGCGGGTGTCATCGTGAAGGTTGACTTGACTGTAACGAGTTTGAGAAACAGTAGTAGTAGTGGGCAAATTGGAGTGAAGCACCGTAATAAAATACACAAGTTTATCCTCCTGGATCACCATCCTCATTCCTCCTACTGTTCCATGCACATGAAAGGCTCCCTCCATTATTTAATATTTCTAATAAAAAATTACTTACTAGATTTTACCCGCATGACTGCAAGATGACAATTTTGAATAATAACCTCATCTCTTCTGTAATTAACACATATATTCCCCCTCACCCTCACGCGTGCAATTATATTTTTTTTTAACCAAAATATTATCTTATCTTCTGTTCACATTATCCTTAACCAATATAGAAATGGTCATTTTAAAAAAAAAATAATAATTGTGATTTTCTATCGATACAGCTACACGCATCTTACCTTGCAAATCGTTACATGCAACATGAACGATATGTGAAGACGTGACTTGTGGCTTAATTAATAAAATATATGTTACATTAACTAACATCTTTAATCTAATCTAATTAGTAGATGTGTTTTATGTGAAGGACTTAAGGGAATAGTATATAGTACTTTGATATATACATTGATTAAAGTTCATTCAACCACATAGTGAAATAAAACCTTAAAAAACATCTTTCTGTTTACAAACTCAAAAACATGTTTAAGTAAGATATTTTTGAACATATTTGGACTTCATAATTTTTTTCCGCACGTGTTACAATGAAAGATAAATTCGCCTTTTTGTTGCTCTGTTTTTTTGGGGCTAGCTGAGAAGATCGACTTTTAACAGCGGGGTAAAATCCATGGACATGAACTAAAGCAACCTGACTCAGTTGGTTCGTAATTGAGTACCCTTAAGCATCTAGTCAGGGGTCCGATCCTTGGCGGTGTGTATGGAGAAGGTTATTTGGCCAGCACCAATACCCCTTCGGGACGACTACTGTGCGAAGGAGGATTAGTCTCTGTTGTCGGCGGAGGACACCCCTGATTTACATAATAAAATAAAATAAAAAACCCATGGACATGAATACATGATATAAGAGATGAGTGAGAGATATTTCAGATTCGTCTACAAAAATACTCCAATAAAATCAAGAACTGCTTGTGCCTTGGGCTTTTTAAAAAAAGAAAAAGGATTGATAAGACAAATTAAATAAGATGGGAGGATTGGCCCAGTAACTGGAAGGAGGGTTTGGTGGGTAGTGACCAAATCAAGCACACACGAACTGCATCTGAATTATATTCTTCTCTCAGCAATTCAATATGTCAAAGTTTACAAACTATAAATAACGGGACAATAAATTTTCAAACTTCATATGATGAATAATAATAATAATTTTGATCAAAGAATAATGAACTGAACAAAACAAAATCACTTACGCTTTTATGCTTTCGCATATTATATTCTTTCATTCAAATTTTACTTGAATTTATATATAATATAAGACATTTTGAGACAAAATTCAAATAAACGATTATTTTCATAAATTCTAATAAAAAATTAAGTAAACAGCACGTGGGAGGCGCATCGATCAGAAAACGAAGAAAAGGACGATATACTCTCACTTTAAACTATATTCTTTTTATGGTGGTGACAATGCCTAACTCGCGATATAGTGCTCTTTAACTAAACAATTAATCTGTATTCTCTTATTAAGTCTTAACTATGCACGTTTTTTTACGGTGTTTGAATTACTATTTACTAACTATTGCCGTCTTTGAGTTTATTTGGGATAGTAGTGGTAGAAATGACTTATTTACAATATGACTTTTGTGAAAGTCATTTGTGATTGAATGAAATGAATAAATGATTTTTTCTAAATTCGCTCTTGTTTGGATGATTATTTAAAAAGTCAGTTGAGATGAAAAATTACTGAAAATTACATGAATCTTATTGAATATCGTGTATGTGTGTGTATGTATATTAATTGTATATATTGTGATAATTGAAGATAAAAATTCAAATTCAAATTTGATGAAAAATAAAATTATCATTAAAAAAATTTAAAAACTCTAAAGTATATGATTAAATATATTATAATGGATAAATTAGAATGCATATAAATATATAATTAATTGTATTTTTCTTATTGGATCACTTATCCCTAATATTTTTCTCCAGAAGCTGAAAAAAAGCCACATCAGAAGCTTAAAAAGTGACTTATATCAGAAGTCGATTTTTTTAAATAAACGTATCTGAGACCATCGCTATCCCAAACGGCCCAAATTTCTTTGCTAGCTTAAATCACTATGCGCTGGGCTTTTTTCCTCCCTTACGGCCATGCCAAACATGTTGTTCATCATTTTGGATTATTTATTTACAAGCCCCCCACGTCTTTCTTCAATATATCGTTCATTTATATTAAAATAAAGGGAAATATACTTCTCATATCAGAGGATAAGTGTATTTCATGTCACACATATAAAATGATGGGACCCATATATTTCTTTCTTTTTAAAAAGATGTGGGTTTCACCATTTCATATGTGTGTAGGAATCTTCTTCTCCTCATACAACATGAGAAGTTTAAACCCCTAAAATAAATCAACTGCAACGAGATTGGAGTTATTTTAATTAATTACCATTAAACCAGTTAACTCTGAAATTTTAACAAAATTATTCAGACCAAGTGCTTCGTGAACTGGATGGCAAATATAACAAGCAAACTTGGACTTGGCATCTTCCCTGTCCAAACCAATTAGGCATTTTATATAAACCTCGGAAACGAGGGGAGGAACTTGAGATTAACCTTTTTTTTTTCAACCTCTGATAGCACAGGTACTACAAGACACTGTTTGGCATTCTAGCCATCTATTTTTTTAATATATAATTATTTATATATCAGATTCATTCAATCGTTTTTTTAATGGTTTTATAATAATATATGTCGACATTTGCTGACGCCAATAGTGCACGCGCACGGTCAATTACTAATGGCTCGACTAATAAACGTTCTGAATAATTATTGGCTTTGGAAAAAAAAAATGTGACTTAGCTTCGACTTGAAAGTATTCAATGAATCACATTTTTTTATGATTTGTTCTACAATGTTGAGATAAATATCATCTTAATGATATAGTCATTTTACACATGTTTTTTAAAACAATAAAGGCAAAGCTAGAAAAAGAGGAGTAGTGTTTTGATCGGGAATCCCGAAACGGAAAGCGGTGAAAGTCCAAATGTAAAAGCAAATTAGCAGATTTAGATGGAAAAAATAGAAAGAGAATTCACTACAATTCAAATCAAATCAATACCTTATCTACAGAGAGTATTTTATAAAACTATCTAACCTGAATTCATTCACATCCTGTATACACGAACCTTTCACGATTCTCTTCAAACCTGAGGAATCTATCTTTTTTTCTCTAAATAACTCTTTTAATGGCAGAATCTTTTTTTTTTCCTGATTCCATATGAAGCAGTTCCCTTTCGTCCAATCTAATCTAGCTTCTAACATCCAGAGCAATAAAAAAATGGACCCATCTCTTTTAAAATGTTCTAATTGATCCTCTCGTAATGATGATCAACTGATAGGTGTGAAGTGCCCAGTTTGTGGATGATGCACACTAATTTTAAAACTTTTCCTATTTTATAACAATTTTTCTTTTGGTGTGTGTGTTTTGTGGGATTCAAGTTCGGATGATCATCCCTGAAATCGAAGATGAGGACCCAGAAGTAATTGCTGATTCATCAACTGCTGTTTATGGAGAAAATTCCATTGTGGATTATTATTCAGGTATTGACCATGGCTGGTTTCTGGGAAGCTGCAAGAACTGAGCTGGAATTTCTTGGATGCGTACAAGGTTTCCTCGTCCACGTCAGGAAGCTGTCGTTTGGACCTGCCGTGTTCCATGTTTGGGGCTGAAGGCACAGTTAAGTGGTGATCCAAAATATTGTCGGCGGCGGCATCGGTAACAGAGGCCGGAGCAGTGGGGACGGAATGGCTCTGATCAGACAAGAAGCTGCTCAGCATAGAGTAGTCCATGGCATCTAACAGATTGGAGAAAGACAGAGACTTGTTCGACGCCAGCGTGGTGGTATGCGGAGGAACATGGGGATTCATGGTACTGCTGGTTGATGCCGGCAAAAGGGCTTGCTTGAGAAGCTGCTGCTGATCCTGTGCTTGATCAGCCACCGTGACCAGAGCCTCTGGGGTAGACGACGATGACGTGTCGTGCTTGGACCTGTGGTATATCCGACATAAAACCCAATCATCCAGCTGCAGATTACAAGGGGAAAAGGATGTTAGTGTTTACAGAAACATGGGAACTTGTGGCGAGAAAGGTGTTTGTGTATAAGTAATTAAGTACCCTCATGGAGGTGTCTCTGAGCTTAATGGGTTTGGTGTTGGAGTGAGCGAGGCGATATTCGTGCATGATCCAATTGGTCTTGACGCCTTTTGGGGGCTTTCCTTTGTAGAAAACGAGAGCTTTCTTTACACCAGTGGCGTGCCGTGCTGAAGCAGGCAGTGATGGGGGAACGATGTGCTTGTCAGTGCCAGTGGCCTTCCAATACCCAGAAACAGCCGCCCTGTTTGGCCTGGCTCCATTGGGGTACTTTCGGTCCCTTGGACTGAAGAAGTACCATTCTCTCTCTCCAAACGCGGCCTTTCCTGATACAAATAAATTAACATCAAGCATGATCGAGGGTGATAACTGACAAGTATAAATAAGAAAACAGAGAGGAATTGGGATATATGAGGAGATGAAACCTGGTAAGTCCCAAGGATCGAACTTGTAGATGTCGACGTCGGCAATGACGGAGACGGGGAGGGGCAAAGAAGCGACCTTCTTGCTGAGATAGTGAAGGATGAGTTCATGGTCGGTGGGGTGGAACCTGAAACCAGGTGGGAGATTGGAATGGGGAGGTTTCATGGCGAAACAGAGAGAGGAAGGAGATAGCAGAGGAGAGGAAAGGAGAGGGAAGGAAGGGAAGGAAGGAGGACGAGAGGATTGAAATTTTGGAGAAGGGAGGAGAGATGTTCATTTAAGGAGGTGGCTGTTTTGTCGTCACCTCCCATATTTTGAATGTTAGGTACTACCCTCTACCACCCCATAATTAATATCCTTTATATATATTAAAATTATTATCATCAAATAAAATATTTTCAAATTGTGGAATCAGAGGTTCGCAGGTTTTCTATCATGATATTGCCAACTAGTGGTGAAAATAGGTCAAGTTCCTATCAGGTGGCCTACAGTCTAGCCTATTTAGGGTCTGATCAGGCCTAACCTATTTGTTAAAATGGTTAGACCAATGCCTATTTAAAGGCTTAAATGTGTAAATAGGTAAGACATATTTTTATTAAGGCCTCACTGTAGCCTTCGGGCATTTAATTGCTTACACATTAAATAAATATAATTATATTTATATCATATAAATAATATAATATTTATTATTTTTCATTCTTATATTCTACTAAAAGCTTATATTTATATAGTTTTGATAGACTCAAAGTGTACAAAAGTCTATTTATGGCCTCCAAGGCCTAAATATGAGGTATTTTAAAGGCTTACATTGTAAGTAAGCCTTTAAAATGGCTTCAGCTCAACTAGGCCTTATGAAGGCGCCGACTGAGGCCTAAAAAGGTCCGCATTCGGTGCTCGACTGCAGACCCTTCTACTACCATTACAGACAACCTATTTCTATCCCTATTACCAACGGCACATAGGAAAGTAGAGACGACAGTCTAAACATTACAAGTAGCACAATTTTTTTAATACACACACACACAAATATATTTAGGATGATGATAATAATGAAAGTTTAGGGGGAGAGCGGAGAGAGGAGAGAGGAGAGAGGGTAGCATATCCCATTTGTGGTTTGTGACAAATGACGTGGGCGTAAGAATAAAGCTGGGATTGGGGAATGGGCAGATGGCGGCGGTGCCCACTGACGTCAACTCATTTGGATTAACTTCTGACACGTGTCATCGACCGATTAGATAAATGGATTAATGACATCATCTCTTCAATATTATGAAATGCCATACTAATAATTTTTTAAATAACAAAAACGACAGATCAAGTATTTTTCACCAATGGAAAAAATAAAATGAGTATATATATCATTCATATAGTCTGAAGAGGAAAAATATATAGTATGATTTATTATTGCCAATATGTTAATAAATCTCTAATGTCAACTAATCGAAATTGCCAACAATGTGGTACTATATGCTGATGAAAAAAAAAAATTGTTTATTCCATCGGATTTTATAAATAAGAGTTAGATACTTCCTGTAGGTCTTTATTATAAGGGACCAATTAACTATTCTCACAAATCAAATCTCACGTACCAAGGAAAGTTAGGTATCTCAACGATTATAGAGCAAATTTCCAAATTTAACCTCATTTATGAATGGTACCTTTTAAAATTTATTGTCAAATCTCTCATCTTTTTCTCTTCCCAACATAGCTAGCCAATCTCTCTCATCATTATTAATATGGGCAAAATTGTCACAATTTCATTTATTTGGTCAAAATGGACTTATAAATAGGACCAAATTTTTTAGTCAAACTTGACTTATAAATAGGATCAGAGTAGTATTAATTATTACTCTCACCCACTATCTTTATTAATTATGAGTATACATATGAAAAAAATAATTAATACTCATTGAAACAAGCAAGACCTTATAAAAAAAGAGAAGAAGTAGTTGATTGATAAAAATTACTATAATAATGATTTAATATGGTTAATTATAAAAATTGCCTTGTTAAAACTCTCCTAATGTGTATAGATGCAAAGAGTTTTGAAAAAAAAAAAATATAAATCTGAAAGTAAAAATGGATTGAATGGAATCAAAACCCCTGTACAGTGTTAGCGGCCATTATCCTGGTCCGCCGACCTCATGTGATGCGTATGCCTCTGACTTTTCTCCTGGACTTTTACTCACTAAACTAATATTTCCTCGTATTTTAAATATAAGATAGAGTTAACTTTTTCAGAAAGATTAAGAAAACTAATTAAATCACTTTAGAGTATTTATATTTTTAGCTTTTTCTCCAAATTAGTTTTTTCACTAATAAACTGATATATAACTAAGGATATACAACATATAATATGATTAACTAACTCATTTAACTTTTTTAATCTCTCCAAAAAAATAAATTTTATTTTATATTTAGGACCGAAGGGATTAACTCATATCCCCTCTAAATATACCCCTTCCTGTCTAGGGCATACTTTATTTGGGGAGTTAACATTTGTTCTAAATATAATACATTTTTTTTAATATTTGTTATATTTTTCTAATTTACCTATAATAATGTTTCCACAAAAATAGGCAGGAGTGGGGAGGAAGAAAAATGACTAAGATGTTTTAGAAAATACATGTTATATTAAGGGATAGGATATTGTCATTATCAATGCCACTACCACTTTTCACCGTTACATTAGAATCCCATCTACCTTTATCATTTCTCTTCCTATTAAGATTCGATCTAACAATGAAAAGTGGTAGTGACATTGTGTAATGACAATATCCTATCCCATATTAATTAATATATTTAATATAATCAAATTAAGTAAATATGTTTTATATTAAGGACGGAGGGAGTATTATATTTGTATATACATATATTATATTAACGGTGATGATTAGGCTCTACTAATCCAAGATTTAGGAGTTGTGTTACTTGTGTAGCAAGTAGGTGGCCTCTAATTAGAGGTCAATAACTAATTGTCTAATCCTACTAGGAAGCCAAGTCATCGATCTCGTGATATAATAATTAAAGTTGCTTGAAGGTAGCTTCCTTTAGCCTCCTCGGCTACTAATAAAGAATGTAGATTCTTCAACTTGGATTATATTCAAATATGTAATTATCCATCAAATTAACAAAAAAAATTATGTTTGAATTCTCATTAGAGGACGTAACCATTTTGTTCGATTCAGTATCGAACAAGATTGTTTATTCATAAGAGGAGAAATCCTAGATAATAATGCTGCTTATAAATTTAAGAAAACATCAAATTGTTTTGTTTTTTTATTATTTTAAAAAGTCGCACGTGGATATAGATTGAGCATAAATTAGAAAAATTTTAGACGGAGGACAACCAATAAATGGCGACGATTGTCCATTAAAAAACTTTAAGATGCGTATGGCGGCAAATTATAAGACAACATTCTAATTTTTGTCAATTTCTTCCTAAAATACCCCTATTTTATTCTCTCAAGTGTATTTGGTTTTATTGAGTATATGTATGTGAGTACATATACTGCTTTTTGACCAAAATAATTTTTTTAAAAATTTTTTTTTTATCAAAATAAATCAAATACCAAACTATTTACCAAAGTAATGCAGTGGGTCCCGTTTACAAGTGGCGTAAAGAACCTTAACGTATCTTTGTAAAAGTAATGCAAAATGGGTCCGTCGTCCTGACAAGACGGCATAAGTGGCGAAAGAAGCTTAACGTATCTTTGTAAATATTTGATTATGGTGTTAAATGGTCATTGCAGTTTCACGCCACCTTACCAAGGTGGCGTGACATTTGTTTACGCGACTTTGTCGCAGAAGAAACCTTCACGCCACCTTGGTGGCGTGAATATTTTCCACGCAACCTAGGTGGCGTGAAGCTTTCCTGCGTGTCTGCCAGCGGGCAAACCCAGTCCCGTGAGGAAACTCTACGAAACTTAGCTGTTACGTTTAAAACCCTCACGCCATTAGTGACGTAAGACTTACTTTGGTAAATAGTTTGAAAAAATGTTTATTTTGAGAATTATTTTTTTGTCAAAAATTATTCTCAATCAAAAACCCCATATACTCTTCCAATCAGTAAAATTTTTAGATATATGTGTGTGTGTATCTATATATGTATATATGTATGTGTCTACACACAAATATATATAGACACACACGCACATGTATATATGTGTGTGTACATACATGTATGTATGTATGTATATGTGTGTCTGTGTATATATATATGTATATATGTATATGTGTATATATGTGTGTCTACACACAAATATATATAGACACACACACGTGTGTACATATATAAACACACACACACACATATACATATATATCTTTCTATGTGTGTGTATGCATATGTATGTGTGTAGACACACACACACACACACACACACACACACACACACACACACACACACACACACACACACACACACACACACACACACACACACACACACACACACACACACACACACACACACACACACACACACACACACACACACACACACACACACACACACACACACACACACACACACACACAGAGAGCAAGACCATTATTACACACGTAGCAAGACCATTATTTCAATTATGAAAAGGAAAATTCTAAAGTTGAAGAGGTATGTGGCGGAGCTAATGATTCACTTTTACTTGTGTCATTTTAAATTTATATAAGGGCATTTTAGGAAAATGAGTAAAATTAATTAATTTAACTTCTCTCCTTAATTTCTCCAAAATCGGATAAATATGTCTATAATTAGGACGGAGGGAGTATAATATAAGAATACACCACATACCATATGATTAAGTAACTTATTTAATTTCCTTAATCTCTCTAAAAAGTTAATCCGGTCTTATAATTATGACCGGAGGTAGTAGAAGGTGAGAGACGATAAAACATCAATTAATAACAAACTGTCAAATAGTTTAGATGGAGTTAGAGAAATTAAGGAATAGGTCCAGGTAATATTTTATAATTGAAAGTTTATATTTTGATTTCTAATCCTTTAAAATAATTATAATTTTTAAAAAAATTATTAATAAATATTTTTTTCCCTTGATCTTTCATTCTAAATTTCCCGTTTTTTTATCTTGACTTTGTTAGCATTTTTTATTTCTCTCAAAAAAGATCGGGGTATTAAAAGGGCATATTTTTTTGGTCAGGAGTATGAAAGATCGTTGAGTTCTTAGATTATAAGGTCTGAAATTTATATACAATAATGAAATATTGATTTTTATGAAATTCGAGACGCCTTCCACAGTTTCTTTCATTGTTTTATTGGGTGTTTGGCCACTACACATTTCGACAGCTGATAAATAATCAAATACTACCAATTTTCCAAAAAAATTATTTGCGCATATCTAATTGACAAAATATTTTTTAAAAAAAATTACACACAACAAAAGAACAGGCATCACAAACCTCACACCATTGAGGCTTGAGTATTCACTACTACTATCCCCAACACTAAATATATGACATGCTTAGCTAAATTATAAATATTTTAGGCAAAAAAATAATCTATAAAATAAAAAAATTGGTTAATTTGATTACCACTTTAGTCCTATTTATAAGTCCAAATTAACTAATTCTCACATATCAGTGAGAGTTAGTTAACACATTAATTATGTGTTAAATTTTTAATTTACCCTCATTTATAATTGGTTCAAAAAAGCAACACGAATAATTTTTTTCTTTATTGCAATTAATAGGGTATAATTGTAAAAATCACATTTATTACTTTTAAACTGAACTTATAATAAAGACTAAGAGTTTTGCTTAAAATAGACTTATAAATAAAACTAGAGTGGCATGCAAGGTTGTCAAACTCGCAAGTTTAAGCAAACTCACGACAGTGACGTAAACTTGTATCGTGAATTCAAATCATAAACTCATAATAGTTTACTTTTATTATAAAATAAGTATTACTAGTGTATAATTAAATAATTAAAAAAGAAAAACGGCAACAATTTGATTTAAATATATTTTAAATCCAAATAATTGAAATTAAATCCATCAACATTCATCATTTATCATATTTAACAAAAAAAATCCTATAAAATCCACATATATAAAACTCCTGAGTATGATCAAATCAAAAAAGTTTACATGAGTTTAAGAGTAAGTTAACACAATTTTATAAGTTAGAAACGTAAAAACGATAAACTCGGTGTATAAACTCGTAAGTTTAATCGAGTTTACAAATAATATGAGTTTACCATGACTCTGACTTGTTTTTGTAAGCTAGACAAAGAAAAAGCAGTAACTCTGGAGAGTCAACTCGCGAATTGACAATAATGATATGTATTATTCTATAATGTGAAAATTGTGTATTTTTTTTCTCAAAATACTCATTTTAGAGTATTAAATGCATCTATGTAGGAGATTGAGAGAGAGAGAGAGAGAATTAGGAAACAAGGGGAGGGAGGGAGGGAGAGAAAACAGTGAAAAATTAAGTTTATTATTGTTAAACTATCGATTTAACTCTACGAGTTTATTAGTTTTATGTTTTTAACTTATAAAATTGAGTCAATTTGCATTTAAACTCGTGATAAACTAGATTTTATATTTAAGATTAATGATTAATAAATGCAAAAAGAAAAGAACATGCGAGGTGATTCTGTCTGTCCAAAGTCTAAACGAAATTCATAACAAAGATTTGCTTTGCTCTCAAAGTGCGCGTCCATAATTCGTCCACGTGGCATTCTTGGGAGAAACTAGAAGAAATATGAAAGTGGATAATTATTGCTATAAGTGTATAACACCCACACAAATATCTCATACCAATAATGCGGTCCACGAATCAAATACTTGGTCATTGACCATTCCAAGGCTGGCTTCATCCAAAAGAAACCTCTCCTTTTCCTCAAAGCCTTGGTGGATCAATTATTGATTTTCCTGATATTGCTTCCCTTAATTATCTTCATTTTTTATTTCTTTTCCAAATACGAGAAAGACGGAGGTCTCCAACTTAATAATTAGGAAATCATCCATTCTATTTTTTATTTATTTAAAATGAATGGGGATGAATTATTTTAGTTTTGCTTGTATACTTGAACTTCAAGTATCTCCAACAACGTAAGCATGATTCTTAATGGTTGGTGTGGTGATATATATTTTATACAAAAAATGCGTCCACCTATTGCTTTCTACTCCGTAGTACACATTCTGGTAAACCGTTAAGCAACTAATCATCTATGCTTGTTTGGAATCACGATTAGACACATCATAAGTACTTATTTATATAATTTGAAAAATAAGATTTCTTTGACATTACCTCTACCGTGCCAAAATATTTAAAATAAGCCAAAAGTAAATCAATCCAAAAAGTTTAATCTGGTTAGCCTCCAATGTCCAATGTATGCCGCACAAGAGAATGAGTAGTTTAAGATTTTGACATTCCTTTTACTATTTTCTAGGAGCCCATATGACTATCGATGGCAAAACAAGCATCAAGAGCACTCAATCTTCCAATAATTTTGACTAATAAAGCTGCTGGCTATATAGTATATACTACAAACCAAAGCAATTAAAATTAAATTGAAATTTTTTTGGTTATGGAGAATCTTACGGGAGATAAGCAGGCAGGTGCGTGCAGTAGAATAGGAGAAATTTACAATACTGGAATTAGTTGCGCAAAGTGAGGATCATAGCTGATTGGCACACGATGCTTCAATGATATTCTTACTAAAAAAACAACACGTGGCCTTATGGTTGTGGGTCAGCTTCTCAAAATTTGATTTGGTCAGCTAAGATAAGTTATGAACTAAGAAAAAGCAAACGAGGAATCTATATCCATCTACCCAAAAACTAATCAACCACAAAGCCTGCCACGTCACTCATTAATTAGGCATAATCAACAGTGTTTTGTGCTAATCTCTCTTCATCCTTAACCACACATATCATATGACAACGCTAGAGACAGAGTACTTCACCTGTGCCAATTGAAATGCTTAATCTATGCGTCACTACCACAATACATCCAAGGTGCCAAATTGCTGTGATAATAACCTTTGAAAAACCTCTATCCTGTAGCATACAGGTGGGTGATTTGTGTTGGACTTAACATGCATAGAAAGGATTTAATCTTTGTTTATCTGGGTAACTACATAATGATGATAAATTTATCTTATTATTGAAAGAAAAGCAAAATTTGCCGAAATAGGAAAAATGGCTTAAAAGAGAGTCCCAAAGGGAAGGGAGACTTTGATTCAAAGGGATGGGGAGGCCTTGGTTCTCTAGACCGAAAGGCATAAACAGCCAAACTTAATTGGCCACACACAGAGATGGGTGTCTCAAAATGAAATGAATAAAGGTGGATGAGATAGACCGATGATAAAAGTGATGATTATCCACAACTCTCAGACCTTTGTCTTCTCATATGTAAATATCCTTAAAAAGAAAAGATGCTTTTTCATTGGATTATGATTTCTCTCCTAGATGGGGCGTCTCGGTCTCCAGATTTACTAAAACTAATGGGGTATTGAGTCAGCTGTGAGGTAAGAAAAAGCAGGTTGCTAATTAAGGTTTGCATTTCTAACACATTATTCTATAAAGATACCCTCATAGACGAGGTCGTCATTGGTAACTTGTTCACCTAAAATTCATATTCCCACGTGCTGAATGGCGAATGGGTATACTATTGTGTGTACGTGTGTCTTACACAGCACCCAAGAGGAATCTATCTGCTGTGTGTGTGTGTGTGTGTATACTGTATACTACGTGCACAAAGCTGAGAAAGAAAATTGGTGTACATACAGGGACAGTACCTGTTCATGACGGTAAAAAACGAATATCCAGTCGCAAATCCTTGAAAACGATTATTCGGGTACAATTAACCTAAGGCATGAGTAACAGAATTTTAACATTTATCGGGGATGGTACAGGCAATCAACAAAACAAATATATAATTATCTGTGCAAATAAGCTGCCCATATCATCTTGCATAAAATATAATACTAACCATCTCCAATTATTCTATTTTATATATTGGATAAGGATCATAGGCGTGACTAGCGATGACAGATATTTCAATGGCTGTAGCAGTGATGTGGTTGGAAAATTTGGCTGGTTAAGCATATTCTGAAAATTACACATAGCCAACCCCAAGACTAGTCAAACACAGAAAAATACATAATTAGTTAACTCCCACCAACCATAAAGTCTTGATTGTGACTTCTGTAGTTTTCCATGTGTAGTTTACCTAATCCGTTGGATTGCTCTTTATCCACTGTCAAAATAGCCCATCCTTCAGCTTCCCCTGCTTTCCAACAATGCCTTCTGCCTAACCTCAAATTATTCACTCAGCGCAATCACAAGCTCATCAGGCCTCAAGACTCATGCACATATAATATTTTAGTGGATATTGATAACTAAGATCCCCACCTTGAAATGGGGTTTTCTTTAATTAATTCATGTGATTTGTTGACATATGATAGTGCCAAATGCATGTTAGGCGAGATTATCTCGTTCAAGTATTTTATTCAATAGATTAGCCATATTAACTACTGATTTTAAAAAGAAGAAAAAAAGTGGCTAAATAAGATATTCAAGCTGCACATGGAATAGAGGAATCGGAATTCAAATTTTAAATTTTAAAACAGTTTAAGCACAAGCTAGATAAGGTGCATGGTCAAGTAATGGCAACGCCACTCTGTGCGGGGTGGAGAAGTAAAATGCATTTCCGCATGTGAACTTCATACAATATTGTAAATTGAATCATGCAGTGCATGACTTTTACTGCATCATTGCCCATTGGAATAAGTTTTTGAGAAGTGACACGAAATATTGACTTGACCTAGAAATCCTGGGTTATATTTCCCTACCTTTGATGGAGCAGCCTTCATATGCATGATATTTAGATATATTAAATATATAAAAATTGAAGACTTTTATGGTATAAAATATAAATCACGCATAATATGAAATTATATCTACTCAAACTTTCTGTAGATAGATGTTCATGTGATAGGAAAAATGGAGAAATTAAGATCACGTTGTTTACCTTCCAGTAAACATTCACATAGTCACTAAAGGCTACCATGACAAGTGGAAGCCTCTTTCATATCCCAATTTGACGTCAAAGAATTTCATCAAATGTGAAGCATCCTTGGTCATGTCAGACATGTCTGGGACTCAATCTCATGTTTTGAGTTTTTTTCATCGTAACTCATGTCCCAACACAAGGTGAGCTGCACCTCTGTTTCAATGTTAAAAGCACGTACAAGCTGCATACAAAGAGCATAATTGACATCTGATCATTTGCTTTTAACACAGCTACAAAAGAAATTTTAGAAAGCAATGAAAATTTGATCAGCACTATGATTAGAGTCCACAACAAGAAACCCAATACTAATACTGACTATAGAGGATAAAAGAGATACTATTAATGATCCTTGCCTCCGTTCAAGTGATCAGCAAAATCAGCTATAAGTCCAACTGCAACCTGATGATTTTTTCAAAAAAAAATGAAAGTACTCCTGTATAAGATTTATTGATTTACAGAAGGTGCATACCTGGCCAAGGACAAATATGTAAACTAAGGAAGACTGAAGTTATTAAAAAAACTAACATGTCCTCAAAGAAAACAAAAAAAGGGCGGTTCAATTTACAAGGTTCCACTAGGTGAGGTCTGGGGAGGGTCAGATGTACGCAGTTTTACCCTGCAAGTTTAAATTCAGGTGAATGTGCAGATTTAACATCCAATCTTCCAACAATTCCTTCGGTATCTACATTCATATGTCCAAATTCTACTTCCAGATTTTAGGCAGCAAGTCCCTGCAAGTAATTATAATGGGCTATTGGGTTTATTCTCCATAATATACAGCACAGCTCTGAAATTTATATTCTAATGTCCAAACTAATGAATATCCATGACAGATGAGTTCAGCTCTAATCTAATAATATTCACTAAGGTCAACCATAAGTCAGGAACAGATTAATATAGATTGCATGTCAAGTCTGGGTATACATAGAGAAAAGATGCTCTACACCTTATGGAGCATACTATGAACTTGATAAGATTGTTAAACAATAGAAAAGGTCATCAAGGAATAACTGTGTCATCGGATCCAACCGCAACATGAGACTTTACTGATCCCAAAAGGAAAACCCCGCTCTCTTTTACGCTTCTAATCTCAGGTTGGCGAAGAAAATCTTTCTCCTTATCTGGTTTATTAGGTATATCCTTGATATTCTTTCTTGAAGAATCACTCTCTAATTTTTTGTGCTCTAAATCTGTCATCTGGTCCTTTGCTACCTGTTTAGCAGAAAGCCACGCTTGAAGCATTTCATTTGTTTTTGGTTCTGGAAGGAAGCCTTTCTCCTGCATCTCATTATAATATTTGTAAGCTTCCTCCAGCTTTCCATTAAAAAATAGACCATGAATCAGTACAATATACGAGCTACGATCAGGGTTGACTCCACTTTCTCTCATCTCACTCCATAGCTTAAAGACAACATCAAGCTGTTGCCATCTACTAAACTTTCTTATCAACATTAGATAAGTCTCAGTAGTTGGGTAGCAGCTGCATTGCCTCATTTTGCCCAGAAGCTCAAATATTTCTTCCCTGGTCCTTAGGATACGGAAAAGCATGATAAGTCCGAATTGTAGGGGACAGACCCCGCTGCACCATCTCATCCAAAATTTCTTTAGCTTCATCAATTTTGTGGGCTTTACATAGAGGATTGATTAGTGAGTTGTAAGTAACAGTATCTGGAGAAATGTTGGCATCTTCCATTGTTCTCAGGAGATTGACAGCTTCTTTCACAAACCTACCCTTTGCGAGAGCATGAATAACCGAATTATAAACTTTCCTATCTGGAGCGATCTTTGTTTTCTTTATCTGGTCAAACAGCCTGAATACCTTGTAAAGTTTAGAAGCCTTTGAATAGCAAGACATGATGCTTGCATAGGAGACAACATCATATTGGATTCCTCTCTTGCCCATCTCCTGCCAAATTCTCTCTGCATGACGTGGGCTAACAATCAGATTAGACCATCCATTTAGAATAATGTTAAAGCTTTTGGTGTTGAGTGGAAATACATTTTTGTTGCAGAAAAGAAGATGCTCAGCATCTTCTACATTCTTGTACCGACAAAGGGCAGAAAGAAGGCCTTGAAATTCCTCCATTCCAACTTGAAAGTTGAATCTTTTATATGCATAGAAAGTACTTATAGCTTTTCCAACATCACGTACAGCACAGTACCTCCTAATCATAATCAAGAGAGTTTGAGGGGTGACAAGAGATGGACCGGTACTACCTCGTCTCATTTCCTCAATTAAGGTCCAAGCAGTATCAAACTTCCTCATTTTACCAAGGATATATATCATGGAGTGGTACTCACGAACAGAATGAACATAATTCGGTTGCTTGCCTGCCCAAAGGAAAAAAGTGAAAGCTGCTTCCCAATCATTCCGAATTCTTGAAAGAACCTCTACAACCAACTCTGATGATACAGTAATATTGCAATGCTCGAGCTTAAATTTAATTTCAGATGGTCTACAACCTGCTCCGCGTAATATGTCCAATATGGTTTTAACATCTTCCCCAAGACCATCATCCCTTAAGTCTAACTGACAAAGGTTAGTATGATTGATCTTGTCAAGTTCATCCAGCAATTCCTCATCATCATCACCCGAAGTCTCATCAAAACCTAGAGTTGGGACATCAGTTGTCACTCTAACTTTTGTGGTCGGGGATGAAGAGGAAAACAGGGCTGAGAAACCAAATTGTGGTGGAGCCGGAAAAGAGGCAGGCACTGAAGGCTTCAAGAAATTGAAAGCAGTGTTCGGGAGCTGCTCAAATATACGACTGTGATTAACAGAGTATAAATTCTGACGGATGAGTAGCACAACAGAGAAAACAGATAGATTGGATCTAATTCGGATCATGTGTCCAAATCCGTATACAACAACTACAGTAGTTGATGATGAATAAAGGGCGGAGCTCACATGTTTTCCAATGTATCAAAAATAAAGAAAGAAGGCGGAGCTCACAACTATCAACTGAAAATGGAAACCGGAGAGAGGGTTCTAAGTGAAAAATAAGTATCCATACGTTAATTGCTCCAGGACGAACCGACTGTATCACTTTCGTCGATTCAGAAACCACTGAGCACAAGCTGTTTGTAAAAATGCCCACAAGAAACGAATTCAACAGATTGGTCAAACACAATTACATAATATGTGCACTGTCGGGCAAAAAGAAACCATGGCGTTGAAGGATGCTTCGAAGAAACGAACCTCAAATTTCGCAGGCGAGGGATTAGAATCAGGAGGGGGCAACTCGCTTGCGGTAACCGGTCACAGGTTAGGACAGGAGCCCTTCAGAGGCCAAATTAAAATTTGGACTTGGGCTCTCGTCCCCTCCTTTTATATGGTTGGGGGGTAGCGCGTTTTTCATTTCCTCGCACTCCTCCGCTGCGGCGCTGCGCGGTGTTATAACTTATACGTAATTTTGTTCGTTACAGGTGTTATACGTATATTATACTCGATTTTACTTTCCTTTTGTATTACTCTTGAACACATGGCCTTGTGTTAAGGGGGGAAAAGGAAAAATCCAAAATTTAATTAATTTAATTTTGTCCTGAAAATCACTTGCAGGTATTAATTTATTCAATTTTAATCCGATTCTCTATTTTTGTCATAAATAAATTTTATCTTTATTTATTAATTCTTTATTTTATTTCTGTTCAATTTATTCCAATCTAACTAATGATTAACAATTTTTTAAAAGTTTGATAAGTCATCAACCTTTTTATGGATCACTTTAATTTAATGGTAATAGAAGAAAAGTTACTGAATAATTTTTAAAATTTGAATCAAATTGAAATAAAATTAAAATAAAGAACAAATAACGAACTTTTATCACGAATCAAAACCGTTCACTTAATGAATAAACAAAAATGAAATGGTATTGCTATTTTCTCATTCCTAAGACCCACATATGTGAGATAATTGAATCGAATCAGTTTCCGAGAGTCGCAAATCTGATAATCTGTGAAGAACAAATGAAATTTAATGACGCTATATATCTTCTCCGATTATTACTGAGACGCACACCCAATTCCAATCTCAGTTCAGCGCGGTTGCAATTTCTGGTCATCCAAAAATGGGCAGTATTTCACCTCTCAAACTTTTACGGGAAATATGAAAGTGCGCTTGAAGAATCCGGACGAGTAATAATCTAACGTGATGATACAGCTTCTATAGCACTGCCTAATGGCCATGCTGCTTCAACGAGAGAATCCTGATATTTCACTTTCTTCACCAATGTAATCTCTTGCCAGGGATCTAGGCCTGCCGACAAATGGAACCAGTCAGGGCAGGAAGATGACGCCATTGCTCAAATTTTTGTTTAAAACATGATTTATATTCAAATATCGGTTCAAAACTTACCAAACCCATCAACAAGCAATGTATACTGATATACAAGATCCATGCATATAAACGGAAGATTCCCCTCCCCAACGCTTTGATAAGTGGATTTAGCATCCTCAAGTTTAGTTTCACAAGCTCGCTTCGCTGCATCCTCAAAATCCACAGGATGAACTTTGGCAACGGGTGAGTTTGGATCAGCAATACCAGCCTATGAATAAAATTTCTTATTAGCAGAATTTAGCATGGCCATGCAATCGGGATTAAAGAACAGATGACCCTTTCAGTCCTAGTTCCACATTCTGAGAGAATAATAAAATACCTCAGCAGCCCGATCAAAGAAAAATGAAGCCACAAAAAGTTTTTTCTGACCATCTCCTCCTCCACCATTCCATATCCCACCAAAAGTGCACTTCATATGCGTGCAAGCTGACTCATTAACTTTGAGAGCCTTGAGAACTACGCTTTTACATTCATTCAGGCTTGCACCCGTGGGGAAGGCTGAGGCCTTGTATGACTTTCCTCCATAGTTGTAAGACCCTAATAAGTAGGAAAAAAAATACGCCTGTCATTTGCACTATATTCTAATTGCGAAGAAAATACCTAGGTGCAAATTTCCATGGATTCAGCTCTGAGCACTGAATTTTGTTTCCTTTTTTGTTGGGGGGGGGGGGGGGATGGGTGTTCCAGTCTTGAAAACCAAAGCTTTGGAGAAAGGAGAAAACTATATTTACCATCAAAGCCAGATAAGATACAAGGATTGTTAGAATCTTCAGAAACCTTTAAAATCTCTGCACGAGCTGCCAGTAATCCATATCGCAAGTAACTGAAAGAAAGATGTTAAATGCCGTTAGCCATGGAAAATGGTTGAGTCTGTCTATAACAGTAGTCATATGAATAGCCTTGCTAAGTACAACAAATGATGGTGGACTCGCGCCCATGTGTTAATTCTGCCTGAAACTGTACATGCTATAGCAACTCACGTTGGCATATCTTAAATCTAGAGTAAGAAGAAAACCTGTGAACATAGAGGTAATACTTCCTTCCCCTCAAGAACATCTCTTTAATGTATGAATCCTCTCCATCTGTTACTTTGGGAGCCTTCGCAGCATCAGCATCTGAGATGGCATATGCCATTTGAACAGATCCACCCCCAAGATCAACTACTCCAACTGTCTTAGAATATGTTTTTCCCAGGTTTCCCAGAAGATAGTTGATAGTCACCTGAATCAAACAAATAGCAAGGTTAGACAAATCTCCGTGATTAATTTTTCCAATCAACTATCAAAGAATAGTTTCCCATATGACATGATTTATTTATTGTGAGACTTCAAACTTCATTGGATTACTCACAAATTGTAAAGCAGTACCTTGCATTTTGAAGTCAAAGTTTATAATTAAGGATAACAAGACACATACCCCACAATAATAATATTTATCATGGAAGAACAATCAAAAGAATTCACATTTAAGTACTCTAAATTATCTAATGTACAATGTAAGCGTAACCTGAAAGACTTTATGGGTAAATTATTACCGATTAATTATTTTCAACCCTTTTCACAATGCACAACTGGTAGAGCCAGTAAAATTTCTTCAGAATGAACGAATACAAATACTTCTAAAAAAGATACTTATCCCTTATTAAAAAGGGAACTAAACAGAAATTCTTCTACAAGAGACCTGAGGAAGCCAGGAAGGCATTGTTGATAAAATGAAAATCTCTCTCTTTCTCTCACATGCGCGCACACACATTTGACCCTTTTAATCTATCAAATTCAGTAATCTGTCATAACAGAGCTCAGTTCAATACAAATAAACCTGAACTTCACACTTCCAAAAGCTGCAGTGCCGTCCCTCTATTGGTCAGCAATACCCACCAAGTGATAGCTGATGTGGCCAGTCTATTACCCATTATTTTTCATAAAAGTAGTATCACTACTTATCATCAGTATCAATATATAAAATATAATATTTATAGAGAGCCATGCTATTCACAAATCATAAACAAAGGGGCTTCTCTCAGTTTTTGTGCAACCTTTTTCAGTTTTTCAACATTTCTTCACACATTTTTTTGGGTTCCATACAATTTTGTTTTTGTTCTTTGAATATATCTCCATATATTTTGGTAGGATTTAAATGTGAGAAACATAATTACAATCTCAAGAAACTTTAAATTATTCTTTTTCCCATGCATCATCGTAGGGGAAAAGATGTCTAGTTGAGGCTAAAATAGTAATCGTCCATCATATATATCGTTACTATGCCTTTACTTTGTCACATCAGCAGCTAAATCCCACTCCCCTCCAGAAAACAATGAAATCTAAATATTTGGTCCAGTTCATTCTTTCTTACCCTTAAAGACCTAAATTGATTGAGTTAAGGCTGACGAACTACTGATTTATTCACGTTCTAGTGCCAAAAAATTAATGACAACTTCTACATCAAATTATTTCTAGCTGGGCTAAAAAATAAAGGTGATAAAGGAACCACATTATGAGAAATTACAACTATTACAAGAATTAAAGTGACACAACTTTTGACCCCCCCCAACCCCCAAAAAATTGACACAATAAATGCTCAGGTGCTAAATTAAGACCAAAATCAAACCAGTCCGAGAAAGTAAAATATTAATTGTTTCTGTTTTTCAAGGGGTAATTGCATTTATCCACCCTTACTTTTGCCCTGATCTTTCAGTTAAACCCCTAATGTCTAAATTGTTTCAATTAAACACCATAAAATCTAAATTGTAAGTTACATACATCTTTGACAGTGTGACTCATGAAACTACTAAATCACTCTTCCCATTGTAATTCCCCATTTTACTCTCCTTAATCTTCCTCAATGATGGTATCACCCAAATATTACAGTCCCTCCATCACTTTCTCTATCTTCCTCACACCAGTGCCCCATTCCTAATACATTATTTGAGGGCATCTGATATGGAAATGGTGGTATGTTACTTAGATAACTATATAAAAGCAACAAATTGAGAAAGACAGGTGAAATGGGTGTTCATTGTGATTCAATAATATATCAAACCAAAATCCAAATAAAACAAGGTACACAACACACAGGCGTGCAATATTTTTTTAAGCAAACTTGCTTAGGGGGAAAAACCAGGATTCGACAATCCTAACTGATAAGATTATAAATCATACCCATTGATAAGCACCTTCTTGGGTTCCATCCAGTACTGTAACTGCATCAGCCCCAGATTTTAGAGTGCTTCTATCCTTCAGAAAATCCTTAACCTAAATAAATAATTTGAAAACCTTTAAGTTAATAGAGTTGATATAGCCTTCTAAGCATTCAACATGATAAGATGTAGCTATACTCACAGCTTGCAAGATCCTATCAGAAGCATCTCCTTCCAAAGCCCTCAAACCTGCCGTTGCCTGCATTACCATAGAAATTCAATTTTCCTTCAGAAACTCCGATGTAATACCAATATACTTTGAAATATCAATAGTACTATCGTCAGTGACAAATGGGACGAGATATACCCACCCCAACTTTAACGGGCGTCTTTGGGCGTAAGCTCCTGGGAACAACACTTTCCGCTTTGTCTAAAAGGGAAATGAGGGAACCCGCGGCCTCCTGGGGATTCTGAGCGTATGCACTCAAACCCGGTTTTATCTACAATATAATAATTAAGAGTGTCAGCGGTAAAGAGGATGATAGATGATAGTTGACGCAAATAAGCGCAAATTAGTAATTACAAAGGCACAGCAAAGACATAAAGATGCCACCTGCTCAAAAAGCTCAAGATCTTGGCCAATGTGAACAAGATCTAGATTGTGATCAAAACGGAAGACGTGTACACGGCTCCCGGAACTACCAGCATCGAAGATAACAGCAAAGGAATCAGAGAATTTATGGTTGGAGTTAATTTTACGATGAGCGAGAGCATAATCCTGAATGAGTTCGTCGGAAGAGCTTGCAGGCATTAAGTAGAGTACAAAAGTAATGAGAACTAGTGGAACGGAGACCACTAACAAAATCCCTCGGAATTTACAGATCTTGTCGGAGAAAGACTCTTGTCGACTGGGGCGCTTGAGCATTTTGCTAGATTCGAATTCGGGCAGGTGTTGATCGGTGGAATAGGAAGGTGGAGAATTGTTGCCCTGCCCTTCAAAAAGATCAGCCGCAGATGGCGATCGGTACCGGATCTGACCGTTTCCAGTGGCAGGCGGACCCTTCAACTGCTTGGGCTCTGGTAGCGGATCCAGCTCTAAGTCTTGAGGATTTCTACAGAGTGATGGAAAATGATCTATTGGTCTGTGAATTGAATAATCTGAAAACGACGAGCATATGAAAACGTCGTCCAATTCAGTGCAATCGAGATGGGCGGTCGCCACAAGAAAATGCTTGTTGGTTATGAGGGCAAAGAAGATTACAGTGATGGCGCCGATGATGACGCGATGAAGGCAATGATGGCCAGTGAAACAATTCAACTCTCTTTCTCTGAAATGAGAGAAATGTACTTTGCGTGTCAGTGGAATTTGTTTCATGTAGTGATGCAACCGTAAATCACTCAATTGTAATCAACGACACCGAGTCAGGTCTCCCAGTTGGACTCGGAAACGCGCATTCCCGCGTTGTGCGTTGTTCTCTCTCCTAATCTTTTTCTCATTATCCCTCATCATCTTTAAATCATATCCATCCAATTAATCATAATACTACTTTAACATCTCTCTCATCTTCTCAATCAATAGACAAGATAGGCTAAAGATAAGAAGAAGAGAAAAATGATTATGAGAAAATCCTCTCCCGTTGTTCTGAACCTTTCCATAACTTCGGCCAAAAAAATCTTCAACCTCTTTCTCAGATAAAAATCATGGGTTAATAAATACTATCGTGTTCCTTTAAATATATTTTTAAGTTTTGGTTGCTGAAATTTTAAATTAGAAGTTTTTATCTACAAAATAGTTTCGATTTTTATTAAGTTATATGGAATAAAATCATATTTAAGATATCAAAATCTATGATTTAAAATTTAAGAGATGATAATTAAAATGAGGGTAAACTGAAATAAGGGTTAAATTAACCCCAAAATTATTATAAATAACTTGACAAATTTTTTTTAAAAAAAAACACAAGGATTTAAAAAATAAAAATAAAAATGGAAGGGAAGGGAGAATCGGCGTCGCTGTGACAAAAAACGCAAGGTTGGAGAGAAAATTGAAACGCTGTATCAGTTGCGGTCAGGCACAATTTTCATGACCTGGTTCAGAAGGAAACGACAACTAATTACTTCAAGTGTCGTGTCACCCTTTAGAACCACTTAAATAAGTTGCGGGCTTGCGGCATTCATTCTCGATGAACACTCACAGTAACTTCTTTTTAACCAGAATAGAATTTCTTCGGGCATTACTCAGACGGAAAGTAAGTTGTCCTCTCAAGTCTCATCACTAATGAAAAACTTACTCTCTAGACTTGTTTATAAGACAAAATGAGATGTTTAAAATTTTGAGGGGAATATACAGTTTAATCATTCATTTACATTTATATTGTATTGACTTTGTCTCTATAAGCATTATTTAGCTATTCCGTAAAGAGTTTAGTTGAAGAGTTATTGAATTTTATAACAAAATTAATGAGATTTAAAGTTTTTTTTTTATTTTATGTAAAAAATATTGGAAGTGCATATAAATAGGATTAGATGAATATTTATTTAATTTAGAGACACTAAAAATATTAAATAAATTACTTAATCATATGACATGTGAATTGTTATATAACATTATATTATATATAAGTTTATAGATAAGATAAAATAATTGTTTAAAAAATACAAAAATATCTCCAAAATTCACACGGAGTAGTTAGCAGGTCAGGTTGGCAGAAACGATCCAAGTTTAATGGTTAATTAGGTGTCTAGATCAGAATCTCGAATAAATTGATTATTGACGTTAGAGCTGAGTCCCAAAAAAAAAAGCTTTAAAAAGGAACCATGAGTTCAGGTTCAGCACAGATGTATGAAATGGCCAGACACAACATGTTATTGATTGATGATCAGCTGAAAGCTGGAGTCCCAACAGCAACAAGAAAGGCGAGAAGGAAGGAACACAAGAGAAGAAAGAAAAAGGGCCCAACGATTAGAGCTTACATATATATGAAGCGAACATAACCACATCTACCATGCCTCTTCAGGCTTTCTTCTGTTTCTTTTCTGGTGCAGGTGGGGGACACAAAATCCGGAACACCCAAGCAGCTACTATGGCTCCAATGAAGGGGCAAATCCAGTACACATAGAATTGGTCCCATGTATTGTGCCAGTTGTTTACGTATGCCCAACCAAATGCCTGCAAACATAACAAACTCAGTTATTCATTACCCATTATATCACAGTCAAGCACATAGGTTACAGAATCATTATCATTTATTTACAAATTCGTTTTTCTTTTGGGAGGGGAGTTCAATTTAGGTTGGAGCAACTCAAGCATCACAATAATGCTTAAGAGGTATCTTTGAAGTTGGGAAAGAAAATTTCTCAACATCACTGAGTACTGACAATGTTATCAGAGACATTATATCATGTGTGAAATAGCTAGTCTTTTTAAAATTCATGGTCTAATTGTCCATCACGGTTATAATAGAGGAAGAAGTGCCATTAGGGCAAACTGGAGCCGAGGTGAGGAAAATGTCCTGACACATTTACCAAAGGGAACTACAGTCAATAGTTTTGAACAAACTTAGTCACGCAATGAATTTGAGACAAAGATGTTTTTCCCCACTTTTCTTTTTCTGACAGGACAAGCTTGGCAAGTACATTTGGGTTATGTTGAGAGAGAATATGATATCCTGTTCATAAACTGATATCATAGGTAATTATCTATCCTACTTTAATCATACTTCCTCAAGAAAGAAATGCAACTTCAGTTGCATAAACAGAGCATGAAATACAACTTCTAGAGCAAATTCATTAAGGTTATAAACTGATCAAGCATTTTTCCAAAAATTCACTGCTTCCCCCAAGTATAAGGCAACGTCAATGAAATATTAATCTGTCACATGACGAGCAAAAATCTCACGCATGACCCACCACATGCACAGAAAGAGAACTTTATTATCCTTATTTCAAAGTAAAAAACTGATGGAACACCAGAACTCACCATCCTATTAGAGTTACACTATATAATACAAGAAGACAGGCCTAAAATATACCTAAATACACAATTCACTGGAACAAAGTGCTAAACTAAAAATATTATCAAGGCATATAAAAGAGGACAAGAGGAGCCAAAGAGGAATGGGAAGAGACCACCAAGGGTTACCTTGGACTGAACTTTTTGTGATCATCAGGATTATTTAGGGTAGCATGAGGGGAGTACATAAACAAACCCCTGATTTTCTATCAGTTTAACAACACTCACACCTTTGGAATTAACAGCCCTGGACAGAGATAAAAGTGTGCCGTTCACAAATCAACACGCAAAAGTCATCTTTAGCAGTAGTGCCAGAGTGAGTGAGATTCCAAGAAAAAATGAACATAACGAAGATAGCATACATTAAAAAGCTATTTAATGTTATCACGATCTAGTGTTATTGTTGATCAATACAATAAAAAATTCACATAAATAGCAAGACGCAGACCAATGGCCTTTGTACTGCAAGTGATTAGTTTTATGTATTAAACAACAGAAGGTTAGGACAGGGTAGGACCTATGCACACTAACTGTGGCGGAGAAAACATATTAATCAGTATTTTACGTAAGAACTATAAATTCATATCACACGCCCTATTACATCTGGATATCTTATCTCCCAATTTATACTCAGCCGTGTACTTGGGTGCCTAACCTACTAACAACCTTCAACCTATCGCCTAACTACTCAATATTTCCATATAACACAAACTTTCAAAAGGAAGTCACGCCATGCAAAACAGTACTTAAGGTTGGGACATGGAAGGTATACCTTTAGGAATTATATGAAAGACAACAATTTAGACGGAATAAAATATTTTGAAAACAATGGGACAAGGAGTACAACGGTAAAATAACAAGTCCTTTTCCAATGTTATCAAACAATGTGTTATAAAATTCAAAAGCTAACGCAATGATGTGATCACTCACATTGGCAGGATTCATGGAGGGGCCGGTGTAAGCAGAGCCAGCCATGACCAGAGCCACAGTAGACATAGCCAGCAACCAGGTCTTCAACAATTCACTGCGAGGACCCCTGAGTATGATAAAAAGAACAGCCAGAGTGATCACAAATGTCAGAACCCCTTCAGCAATAGCTCCAGTATGCAAATCAACCTTCAACGAAGGTCCGCCGATCAAGTGTCTAAATTTCGGCGGTATCACCTCCATAATTGCCAAAGCACCACCCGCAGCACCTAAAGCCTGTGAATCCAAAGATCCAAACCAGCTATCAAAAATTTCAGGACACTCATTAATTCACACTGATCTCTTAAGATTTACTGTAAGGGGGAGGGCAAAATTGACGGAATTCATAACCAAAGTAAGATTCAACCACCTCAACAAAAAATCAAATCTAGAAATTAAAGTAAGAATAACCTGAGCAGGAAAACGGAGAGCCATGGAGAAAAGGGTGTCAGAGCCGAGACCAACGGCATAAAAGGCAGCCGTGCCGGTGGGGTTGAAGGTAGCACCACCCAAGGCATTACCGATGATGGTGAAGATAAAGACAAGGGCAAAGACAAGGATGGTAGTGACGAGAATTGATGCGTAATTAAGACCATTGAAGGATAGATGCTGAATACCGAGTAATGCTGTTATGAAGCTAGTGGCTAATCCAAGCGTGGATGCGCAGAAGACCCACATAAAAGTGAGCACTGCATCTCCAATCGCGGCCTTTATTGGACCAAGCATGTTTCTATATCGCTGCTTTTTACCTTTTTTGCCGCTCGCTTTCTCGACTATTCCCTCTATTCCCTAAAAGAATCTCTGCAGAAAAACGAAGAGGTCAAAAATAGATCGCTTTTAAGGTCGCCGGTCCCTCTCTGCGTCAATTGGCAACAAAGGGAGAAGCTAGAGAATCTTGGAGTGAGCAAAAAAAGCATGAATTGCTGCTTCGATGGACGTATTATATAATAATATCGCCACCATTCGAGTGACTTACCTAATCCTTTGGGAGCGGTGACGGGTCCGAGATAAGCTCACCGGCGGATGTATTTCAATGTCACACTCTGTTTAACACGTTAAGAAGATGTTGCGGGTGACTATAAAGAGTTAAAAAAAACTACTACCTCCGTTATAACAGGACGATTATTTTTGGACGAGGACATGAGGTATAACTGAACGATTAAATACGCAATTGTACTTTTTTTAATGGAAAATTTTTAATGAAAAAGTAGAAAATCTCCCTACTCTTTTTTTCATTGAAAAGGAAATACATTTAAGGAGCTTTTTTTTTTTTTTTTTGTCAATGGGAACTTATATTAATACTAATATTAAAAGTTACATCAAACGATTATCTTTTGTGAAAACAAACCGAGCAGACACTAAACGAAAACAAACCGAACAAGAAGACTAACCAATACAACACCAACAAAACAAATGTAAGGAAAGCTAATCACCACAAAACAAATAGGAATAAAAGTAACTCCAACGACTTCATCGGCTTCCAAGGTTAGAAAGGATTTGAAGGAAGGTGTTGGTTGCAAATCCAACGCGATCAGGCACACCTCCTTATAAGCATAAGCTGCAAATAGATCAGCTATATAATTGCCCCGACAAGGGGTACAGAACAAAGAACACCCAACCTTAGAAGAAAAAAGACAAGTGAAGCCTTGAAACATACTTTTGCTCCTCCATTGAAGCAAATTTGGTGACATCAACCACCCACCGAACACATTTTGGCTAACCTTAGCGATATGGATTTGCCACCATCGACAGATCCTAACAATGGTCCTCTCACAAGTAAAGCACATAGCATTAACCATCGATAAAACCCTTCCCCCAAAATCGCAAATCCAATCAACAACACAAAACACCACCATAAATACCCAAATCCACAACAATAGAAGAGAACCACAAACATAAAGCAATAAAAGCAAAAAAGAAAGAAAAGGCATCCTCTCGCCGAAACCGCCAGAAGCGGGAGGCCATCAGCGAGCAGGAGACCACCGACGAGCCGGAGGCCACCGGCGAGCAGAAGACCACCGACGAGCTAGAGGCCACCGACGAAAGAGATGTCGAGACAAAATCTCCCACCGCCGAGACGAGGGAGGACCACAGCTACACCTAGAAACCAGAGAGACGCCGGAGCAAGGAAGATGATGAGACCGGAGACCAGAGGAGAGCCGGCGCCGGAGAAGAAGGAAGGTCGCCCCTCTATTTCTCCGTTCCGACCTAAAACTCGCCTTCACTTGACTCATCGGGGTCCGATCTGCCCTTTGGCCATGGTTGTGGTCTGAGAGGAGGCTCGCCGGCGGCAAAAGAGCGCCGCCGGCGGCAGAGGGCCACCGAAAGAGAGGATCTAGGGTTTTGGGGTTTTCAACGAAGAGCGTTTTCATTTAAGGAGCATTGGTGGATATGAACATTGTTGTTAAACTCACGAGTTGACCCTACGAGTTTCATTGTTTATATGTTTCTACCTTACTTAAATCGAGTTAAGTCTCTAATAAACTCGTGTTAGTTGTAATTTTTTTGGTGGTCCACTTTGGGACTCGTGTTAGTTGTAAACTCAGATAAACTCACGAGTTTACAAACCGAATTTATCGTTTTTAGGTTTATAACTTACAGAATTGTGTTTATTTTTTTCCATTTTGTCATCCTCAACGGATTTATATATGAATTTTATAGAAAATTATTTATTAAATATAATAAATTATGAATGTTGATATATTTAATTTCAATTATTTGGATTTAAAATATATTTAAATCAAATTGTTGTCATTTTATATTTTAATTATTTAATTATACACTGTTAAATGTTACTCCTCTCTGTCCTAATTATAGGAGCAAATTATCAAAATTTGGAGGAATTAAGGAAGGAAGTTAAATTAGTTAATTATGTGTATTTTCCTAAAATACCCTTACCCAAAATTTTTATTGCCTTAAAGTCCCACCTTATCAGGAAGTGCATGGGAGGCTAGTAGTTTAATTTCTGTTGATCTGATCTAAGTTAATTAGGTTAACTAGGTGCTTTTTTATTCCTAACTACATATAATTGGAAGATAACACATGTTTGATAATTTAATATTTCCCTTTTCAACCTTACGTAATAGGGTCCTTATTTTATTTAAAGAATGGGAGAATCCTCTAAGGCCCAATTAAGGTCCAAAATTGCAAAAATGCCCCAACAACTTTCACATACCAAAAAGGCCAGGGTCTTTTCTCGTATAAACGTTAACAACTAAAACAGTCAAATTAACATCAAAATCAAAATCAATACCCATTAACAACTAAATCAGTCACATTAACAACAATATTTGAACAACTAAATAAGTCACTTTAACAATAATATCAGCCCCGTTTAACAACTAAATCAGTCAGATTAACAACTAACATTTTAATGAAAAATCTTAGAAAAGGCCCTAGGGCCCTTTTTGGTATGTGAAAGTGGTTGGGCCCTTTTTGTAATTTTGGACCTTAATTGGGCCTTAACAGAGATTCTCCCTTAAAGAATATACAAAATAATTATACCTCATTATCAGCTATCTGACTCAAGATACTCTCAGCAATTGTACTATAAAAAAGTATAATTTAGGTGTATATGACATTAATGAGTTGCAAACATTATTTACTTTATAAAATATATAGGTGTATTATTAAATTATTATTGTCTTTAATTATTATTGAAAAAGTATAAATAGGGTATTATAGGAAAAAAATTGACAAAACTTAAAACTTGCTATTATAATTAGAACCAAAATCGGCTCAAAATTTGCTCCTATAATTAGGACCGAAGGGAGTAATACATATTTAACGATAAAAGTAAACTCTTATGAGTTTACCGATTCAAGTTCACGATACGAGATTATAGCACTGTCACGAGTTTGATTAGACTCATGAGTTTGACAATCTTAGATAGGATCAGATTTAACATCAACCCGAGACTTGGTCCTAAGAAGACCTCCTACTATACAAGGCCATTATTGGTATAGTCTGTTTCAGTATCAACTCGAGGTCGGATATGACTAGATCGGGTATGGTGGTGTCTAAACCGATCCTGGTTAGAGGTGGGAAAACGATTCACCCTTCACGGGCTTGGGCCTAAACAACCCGTTTATGCACGACTCCTATAAAAGGTATCTATTTGAAGCCCAGCCTATGGGCTTAAGTTTCTTGACAAATTTTTTTTTTCATAAAGAAATTAAATTAAAACGCTACAATTTTTAATTCAAGACAAACATTTTTAAAGTATGAAATGTTTTATTTTTTTGGATAAATAGAATAAATGACCATTTGCCTAAAAATAAAATTCTTTATGAAATAGATACTCTACTTTTTCATTTTTCAGTGTCTATTATTAATTTCTCTTTTTGATATAGTTTGCATAATATTTAGACCTCTCCAAATACAATTAAAAAATTGTTCATGATTCTTTCAATATTTCATAAGGAAAAAATTATTTGTAGAAATATTGAAAACCAAATGAAATATTTTTAAAATTGAGTGATTTTTTTAAAAAAATCAATTAGAAGACTTTTAACTCGCTATAATATCATAAATAAACTTTGTTTTAGCCTTTTAATAAGGGTATAATCATTTTTTCCTTTAAAACATTCAAATAGCATCACTATATGATTTGAAAAACATTTTCATTTTAAAAAATCAAGAGCTTCAAAGCAAAACTCAACTCATAGTAATTTAATAGAAAATTAAAAAATTGGCAAGCTTAAATCGCTTGGCCCGTGACCACTAAAGTAGCCCATTTAAGCACGTGGCCTTACAAGGCTGGCTCTTTTTGACCCAAATCCTTTTGAAGGCTCTAAATCATAAGCACAGCCGTTGAGTTAAACGAGTCGGCCTGATAGACTCCTGATTTTTTGGCTCTAATTTTGGCAGTCCATTACATAAATTTGTTTCTCTCTTTGGATGGAAAAATTTAAACCTATTAAATATAATTATGACCACAAAAATACTTATTATAACATAAAATGCGTCTCATAAAATTAAAACATTTTAAATCTATAAGAATATTCAACAACAAAAAAAAATATGTTAAAAGCTTGACTTGGACCAAACCAGACTAGTCCAAGTGGTTTGGTCCCCGGTCCGAACCCGGTCCAACTCGATCAATCAGTCTAGTCCAATTTCATTATATTGAACCAGTTCGAGTTAGACCAAACTGGACCGAACCACCAGGCTTTTGCCCCACCTCTACATTTAACTTCTGCCAACCAATATACTACCTTTTATTCTTTTGTTTTTTGGACACTACCTTTTATTCTTAATATAATATCTAATTCACTTATTTGGCAAGATTAATAGAGCTAAATAAATAACTTAATTATAACATAGTACATAATATTTTTGAAATGCTACATGTATCATTGGATTACATATTAATTTATTGATAAGGTAAATTAGTTTGAAAAAATTATAGATATAAATACTTTAAAGTAATTTATTTAATTTACTTAGTCTTCTAAAATTAGTCAATTGGGTGTTACATTAACGATGAAATGTAGTACATACTACCTTCAATATTAATACAATAGCTAATTAACTAATTTGTGTAGATTTTGTAATAAATACATGTCATCCCCTTAAATACCATTTTTGATAGAAACTATTTGATGTGTGTATTCAAAAGAGATACTCTAAATAAATAACACTATCCTCGGTCCTAACAATAATTACATAATTGACTTTTTTTAGAAATATTAAGGAAGTTTCTTTAATTTGATGAAAAATGAAATTAAATAAATTATTTAGTCATATCATATGTTGTATATGATAAAATTATATATTAGCTTATAAGTCAGACAAATTAGTTTAAATAAAAATAATAATAAATATATACTTTAAAATAATTTAATTAACTTCTTTAATCTTCTATAAAAAAATTAAGCGAGACTTATATTTAGAAATAGAGGTAATACTATATAAATTTGATAAATAAAGTGGATTGAGTCATATATTTAGGACTAAATCCAATAATTAACTCTTGCATTAAGGAGATGAGGTAGTAATAATTAACAATATATATCAAAATATGTATCTAATGAGATACATTATTTTCAAGGAAAACAATCAAGTCAAGTTCTTTATATCAATTTCATCAAGTTTTCCAATCATATATGGTAATGCGCAATGGCGGATCTAGGTTATTGATAAGGGGGGCACTTAAATTTGGGATTTTTTTTTTTAAAAAAAAAGAAAAAAAGAAAAGAAATACATGTTTGAATGATTGCATTATTGTTTGGTGCTACCCTTAATACATTAAGATTGCACTTTGTAATCGGATATGAGATGAATGGTTGAATAATTGTTTAGTTCCTTATATTGAAAAAGATGTATTTGATAGCATTGATAATAAGGCAATTATGATGGAATTCTAAAAAATAAAGCCTAGAAAGATGACATTGTAATTATTTTTATTGTAATATACTTTTGTTATTAAAATATATATACTTGAACTTATTGAGTGCCCACCCTTCATTGTAATTTATATATACTTACTTTTCTAAATAACAGGTTTTAAAATAATTGTCTCTCTTATTACATCATCAATATTCACTTGATTTCATAAATATTTCTTTTTCTTGTTTATATTCTTTTATTTTTTAATGCATTTAAAAATTTCTTTTAAAACAATTTTGGGCGCTGCCCCGAACCCATATCCTCACCAATGGTGCTCCCCTTCACTATTTTTAAGGGTCCACCTCGGTAATGCGTCCTATTTTTGAATTCATATAATTTAATTATAAACCCATATGAGAATGTATGAACGTGGGATATACTTGCAAATTGACTTGTTAACTAATTACAATTAAATGCCAAGAAGTTTTCCAGACACATGAAGAATCACCAAAGGAGGTTAGTTATTCATCGTTGCTTATTCCTCCTAATGGAAGGGGTACATAAAGATAGGATGCGGCATATGATCTTTCAAGGAAATATGACCAGTCCCACTCAATAGTTCCCCCCTGTAATGGTGTGGTGAGGCTTGATGTGGATGCATCTGTTTAGAGCTGTCAAAATAAATGGGGCCTGTAAGTGGCCAATTAATTCTTCCATGTTTAGCCCCACATGATGGGATCATTTTTGCCCTAACCCAAAATAAACCCCACTCTTTTGGGTTATGTTGGGGCCAACCCGTGGCCACTAATCAACCGTTTCAAACATTCGAAATTGTACAAATCCATCCGAAACTACACCTCTCGCCTTCTTCAATCAAGGAATTAGATTCAGTCCCACTTTGCCACTAGCGTTCACGTCCGGTCCACTACGCAAAAAACAACACTGATCCCTCTTTTTTAACAAATATTTCAGGATACTGTAGAATTTAAAGATACTGACCAGTACTGAAAAAATAATAATGGGTACTTCATAATGTTGAAAAATTATTTTAGGATGTTGAAAAAATATTTCAGGGTACTAACTAGTACTTAAAAAATACTTTAGGATACTGACTGAGGATAATGACTGGTACTGAAAATATACTTAATGATCTTGAAAAATTATTTTAGGATATTGAAAAATATTTCGAGTCTTGTTGGTACTTAAAAAATACTTCGGATCTTGGTAAGTGCGAAAATATACTTAATGATCTTGAAAAATTATTTTAGGATGTTGAAAAAATATTTCGAAGTCTTGACCGAAATCTTGAAAAAAATACTTGAGATCTTGATGAGGATATTGGCGTCTTGAAAAAAATACTTTATGATCTTGAAAAATTATTTCAGATCTAAAATAATTTTTCTGGGTCCTAAAAAGTTTGGGGGCAACGCCCGAACCCTCCAAGAGTGCCCCTCAATATTTTTCTGGTCCGCCCTATATATATATATATATATATATATATAATTTTTTTTTTTTTTTGTTTACTTAAGATATCTCGCTCAGCTAGCCATTGATCAAGTATAGTAAAATAGTAATTAGATCCCAGTTATTGATTTTTTAGGCACATATATATATTAACTCTTCTATCGGATATAATCTTGTTCACAAAAATAAAAAAATAAAAAGATAATCTTATTCAATATATTTTTAGTACTGTATTAGATGTGGACATTTCTCTTAATAGAGGATTTGAACATTGATTCTCATATTGTAAATGATTAATCCCTTTCATTAAACACAAAATCCCCTTCGTTAACTAATCAAAATTGATACTCCCTCGGGTCATATTTATAAGACAAAGTTGAATTTTTAGAGAAATTAAGAAAACTAACTAAATTACTTTAGAGTACTTTTATTTTTATTTTTGATTTCTTAAAAAACTAAAAACTTGTTTGAAAAATTATTTTCAATAAGTTGCTTTTTAAAAAAATAGTTTTTTATTTTTATTTTTTTGAAGTCGCCACTTATCCACCCTCAATATTATATTATGGATGACAACTACCGTCATTTACTCATTTTACCGCTGGCGATGGCCGCCGCCATATCATTTAAAAACAATTTTTTAAAACAACTATTTAAATATAATTTTTATTTTTTTCCAAAACTTAATATTAAAAAAAAATTATAAAACTGTTCTGGAAAAAAATAAAAAATATAAACAAACAGGTTATTCACCTACATCCCCAATTTCTAAGAAATATTCTGAACATTCAAGGGAAGTTCAGCTGGAAAATACGGGCGGTTGGAAAGACATTAAGATTTTTGAGTCACCTTTGATAAATATATTGGAAAGGTTTTAATGTTTTTTTCTCATTCTTAAAATAATTGTATTTTAAATTAAAAAATCGTTAAAAAAATGTCAATAAAAAATCTAAGCACATAACAAGTGATGAATATAAAATCCCCCATTTCCCAAATTAATTAAAAAATTAGTTTGAGTAGATAAGCTCAGTTACACTTTTATCCTACTAACTTTATTTTGGCCAACGCTATCCTACTAACTTCAATTCCGAGTAGTGCAAGTTGGCGAAAAATTCCGAGTCAAATTCAACATATATATGCTAAAAAACACGGGGATCTATATCAGTAAATCATAGAGTAATAGTATTCATTTATTTGAATTTGTCATTATCAAAATTATTAAAGTATAAAACAGGAAGTCAAATATTGGGTCGTGGCAATGATTTATTTTATCATTACTTAATAAAACTCAATGCACGTGAGGAAAAAAAAGGCCAAAAACAATGTCATAGTAATTATTTGGGGAAAAAGCTGAGCAAATCCGTTGAATTACAGATTTTGCGGAGTCTTTTAATAAATTTTAGACGCTTTTCTTAGCTGCTGGCGCAAATTTTTTTTTTGAAATTACAAAAATGGGTTTAATATTTTTGTTTTTACTGCATAAATATTTTTTTGTCATACTCATATAAGAGTTAGTGGGTCCCATTGTAAAAAGAAGAGAGAAAAAATATTAGTGGGACCACTCACTTTTATGTGAGTGTGACAGAAAAAATATTTCTGCAATAAAAACAGAAATATTAAACCCTACAAAAATACCTATAAACTTTTATAAAGTACGCCTAACATTGTATACTTTTTAGATGTGCATAACTATTTTATAAGGACTTGGCTTTGGTCAATTGCGGACCGCTGCACAAAACTGCACCAAAAAAATATTTAAAAAAAAAAATCGGACTATATCAGGTAATATAAAGATAATCCAAGAATCTTGAAAGTTCTTGAAAAAATTATTAATGATCATAAAAATTATTTTAGGATCTTAAAAAATATTTTAGGATACTAAAAAAATATTTGAGAATACTTTACAGTACCAAAAAAATACTTGAATCTTGGAGATGCTTGAAAAATAATTTACGATCTTACAAAATTATTTTATTCTCTTAAAAATATCCTAAAGCATATTTTTAGTAGCTTTCAAGATTCTAAATTATTTTTTCAAGATCCAAAAATAATTTTTAAGATTATGAATTATTTTTTCAGTATATCGAAATATCTTTTTAGTATACCGTAAAATATTTTTTTAAGACCCAAAAGTAATTTTTATGATCATGAGTAATTTTTCAGTACCATTTAGTATCCTAGATTATCTTTATATTACTTGATAGAGTCAGAATTTCTTTTTTTAATATAAAAGAGGATGAGGCTGCACAAACTCGTCCGCGGACCAAAGCCAAGTCCATTTTATAAGCTTTCAAAATAAGACTAAAAATACTACTAATAGTTCCGTTAATCCATGTTATATTGACTATTAGTTGACTGAAAAACCTGATATGGCAGCTCATCAACAATCCATCAATGAATTGAAAACACATACTGCATCAAATGAAATATAAGATAATTCGACAAATACAAGGCCATAACATTATAGATTTAAAACAAACGAATTCTTCCATAATGATAGACCCAAGGCAGCAAACAAGAAAAATTAAATTAATTATATTGTCGGTTTCATATAAACCAATTGATATTGAAATCACAGTAACAGATTTAACTCTCGCATAATGGATCTGTCATTCTCCATGTTTATTTACTTGAAAAACCTTTCAGATTTGCAATACAAAGAGAAAAAGGAGAAAGAATTCGGGAAGGGGAGCTCGTACATCTGCGACAGACATGAAGGAGAGCAAGCAGATGATGATGGAGGGCACGGTCGACGGTGACAACAGACTCTGAGATTGAGGGTGAGTGACAATGTCCCCGTTGCACCCTTGTCGTTGCCTCCCATAATTTGGTAGACATATAGCAGATCTACGGATGACACGTCGATGGGTTATGGTTCATAGAATGCAACTTTACAAGCCAAGGGAGAAAGAGAGAAAAGAGACGAAGTATGGCGGGGATGCGCTGCCAAGACGGTGGCCAGCAACGAAGACAGATGGGAGGATGGAAAGGTTGCGGCAAGGGGTGCGGTATGAGTTGCAAATGGAGGTAGGTTAGAAATAGAGCTGGGAAATCAGACCGAGCCCCTCGAGCCGATCTGTTTAAGCCCGAGCCCTTCAAGGTCTGGGTTTATAAAATAGAGCTTCCAAATGAAGTCAGGCTAGCCTTGTAGGGCCAATGGCTTAAAAGGGTCGGTCCTATTAGGCCTGTTTATTATTTTTTTTAAGTTGTCCAGTTGGGAGTTGCCCACTTACTTTGCCGATCGAGTCGACCGTGAAGGAAACTATTTGCCTACCCTGTTTCTCGGTGCTCACCACTCTCACAATTTTACTCATTCTTGTCATTCACTTCAAGCCTCTTGCCTCGCCTCTCGCTGTCTCGCCTCACATACACACAGTCATGCATTAGGGCATCAAGGATTCACGGCATCGACCATCAATGCTTCACCGATTATTAATTAGTAATCGTGTTTATTTGTTGCATGATGCATGTTGTTTAGACCTTAATGTTGATAACATTTATTTGATAAATTAGTATTTTAATTATTGTAATTTAATAATTATATTTCTTTGAAGAAAAAAAACACAACAAAAATAGTTAAAATTTAGAAAAATAACTTCCGGCCCTGGCTAGCATGCTCTTGGACCGGGCCTTGAAAAACATATGTTTTTCTTACACTGGTCTCGAAAGGGCCGGCCCTTCAAGGACTGACCCTAATTCCTAGCTTTAGTTAGGAATTATCAAATTTTAAAAATAATAAATTAATATTTGTAAGACACATGTGGATTATTTATTTTTTTTCCCTTTCAATGCCATATAAGACATTGTTACGCTACATAGGCTGCCGTATCAGTATTTTCAGTCAACATAACAGGGGTTAACAACACTGGTATTTTTGCTCCTATTTTAAAAGCTTATGGGTACTTTTGTACCTTTGAAAAGTATATGGTGCAAAGCATACTTTTAGTAAAAAAATTTGGGTATTTTGGTACATTAACCGTTTTTTAAAAACAAGTTTGATAGAAGTCAAATATGTTGATTGGCAGCAACAAGACTTCTTAAATAAGGTTCTGAAACTCGGACTAGCCACTAAATTGGTCGGGGTACTGGGTCAAAGGTCAGTGGATTAGACCAGAGCTAAACCAGGCAGTTAAGTCTCCAACCCACTTAACTTAAATCAACTCTTTCTTCACCTTCAATCATAAATATCTCTCACATCTTCCTACTTTATTTTGTGAGTAGGCCCCACAACACTCTCCCATTCCCTTTCTCAATTCATGACAACAATACTCAAGTCATCTGTCATTCTTCTTTTTTGAGTCATAAGCTATGTAGATCACATGATTTTAATTTCACAAGTCATCTCTCATCTCTTCCTACTTTATTAAGTCACAAGTCATGGTTAAAGGGCACCACACGTGTAGTGCTTGGGAGACACACACTTACTCTGCTCATCAAACACCTACCACACACACACACACACTCAAACTCCCCCATTTCCCTTATTCCATTCGGCCATACCACTATATTAGAGAGAGAGTGGAGAGCGATAAACATTGAGAATAGTACACAAAAGAGAAAGAGAATCAGCGAGAGTGATGAGCGCATCTCTGACCATTGACGAGGACCTCCAATTCGACCACTAAATCAGATTTGGTGCATCATTTCACCATTCAAGGCGACGAGAACCTAGATCCAGTGCATCATTGCACAGAAACCAGATCGCAACGAGACATTGTACAAAGACACCAACCTGAATCCTCGCACAGAACCCAGATCGTGATTTCAGTCTTCGACTCAATTTTTTTTTAAAAAAAATACTGGGTTGACTAAGTAACTCATTAACCAACCGAATTGGACAAGTTGACTCGGAGTCATCGAGCCATCCTGTGTTTCCCCTTACTTGGTCCAATTTTTTGGCCAGTTCGACAGTTTTTGGTCCGAACCAGACAGTCCGGTCTGGGTTCCTAAACCATGTTCTTAAAGCTACTTTATAATTCATCTTGAATTTAGAAGGGATTGATGGAAAGTTTCTCATTTAATCACTTCAAAACTTAAATGGCAAATAGGAAATGACTCTCTTATTCCTCTTTCCCACCCTTTGTGTTGGCCTATATAAGCAGTCCTCCAACTAATTCTAGTTTAGAATAGTTAGTGACCTTTTTGTGCATGCTACAATTTCTTGAAATCCTATTGAATGGAATGTCTCCATGTTAAGAGCTATTTACCCTCCTGCTATGGTTGAGGCCTTAAGCTCTTCTCCACCATCATTATCTAACCAGCCATATTGAAAAATCTGGGAAGGACATTTTTGTAATGTCCCAAATTTTAATTTGGAGGTTTAGAGTTAATAAAAATTGACTATTGATGAAATTGAGGTATTAAGTAGTTGATTTTGATCTTTTGTGGAATAGAGGTGTAGAGGAGAGTGTTTGGGGTTACTCTTCTTGGGTGTCATTTTCGTCGTAGCGAACCCACAACGAAATCTGTTACAGAATGGGTAATATTTTTGGGTCATTCGCCATGAGTTTGTTGTAGCGAATGCACGAAAATGTTGTTATATAACATCACTTTCAGACTCACAAATTAGAGGTTGGGACCATTTTGCTTTGGTGGGGTTTGCTCGTTTCGGCCTTGTGGAGTATATTTGAACTTCCAAACGTCAAAGTAAGTGTTCCTAACTTGATTTCTACCTTTCTTCCTTAGATTTTCATATTTGGGGATTTTGAAAACTTAGGGTTTCTTTGAGATTTCGAAATGGGTGATGATTTCATTGAATCTTTTTGGTTTGAATGAGTTATATGAAGAAGATTAAAGGTTTAATCGGTTTAGTTTTGTTAAATTTTGAGTTATGTGAGATTTTGAGCTAGGGTTTGATATTTGGGCTAGGATTTGCTATGATTTTGATGATGTAAAGGTTTAAGGAATTGTTTATTGATTGGGGGTTATGTTTATATGATTTAGAAAATATGTTTAATCAGTTTAGAATGATGACATTGATTGATTTGTGAACATAGATATGTTCGAGGTGAAACTTTAAGTTTTCAAATTGAGTGGTGGTTGTAAGAGAATGATGTTGATATCATCTAAGGATTATAATAAGTGAATTGAGCTTAAGGAATGTGATTTATGACCTTGGTTATTAAAGTTATGGATGGTTATTGAAATTGGGTCTTAGGGGTTTAAGTATAAAGTTGAGAATTAAGATGTATTGCTTATTTCCTTGTTTTGTATTGTGTTTAATGGTGAATCTACATTGTTAAATGTAGAGTTTGCTTATGATCGGTGATAGCTCGTGTAGCTCTTCAAGTAAAAGTTGAGCTTGGGGTTGAGGTAACCGGATTAGTTTATTTTATAAGCATGTTTTGGGCTATAAGGTGTTTTTCTAAATCTTACTTTCATCATACTACTTATATGTGTTTTAAAATATTATGTGTATGTTTGAATATGAACTTAGTTCAGCGAAGCAATGTGTAACATCTCAAATCCAACAACCAAATACTTGATGAAAGTATTTGAAATATCTCCAAAATATTTATAGTGTCAAAATAAATTTCTAAAATATTTGAGAGTTGATAAAATGCGGAAGTCTTATGGTCATGACAAATAAAAATAACTTAACATGAACTCTAAGAGTACAAAAAAGCATGCTTCTGAAACCCGGACCGAAAACCGGTCCAAGTTAGGTTAAAACTGGGGTCTCGAGTTGACCGGGAAGTCAACTCAAACTTGAACTGGCCGAGTGAAAACCAAAAATATTTTTTTAAAAAAAAAATTATATATCAATTGAACGAGAAGGAGAGGAGAGTGTTGGCGGTGGGTTCATTGATAGCAAATGACCTCCTTTAGCAACGTCGGTGACAAACCTCTACTAGTTTATTAATATTATCAATATAAAATCTTTCACAAACTAGTTCTCGATTTGGTTACCAAAACCCCCTTCCAAAAAGGGTTTTAAAACAATTGAACATTAATTCATTTTTCAAATATCGTTCACAAGAGATTTTATAAAACATGTCTCAACCTTATTACAAAAATAATTATACAAAAGCTTTATCGTTCAAATCATAAATTGCATATATAACATGTCAAGCAAATGATTGATGCATCGACCTCCTTATTACCCTTGACCAGCCTTATAATCGTTGATGAAGCGGTAAGCTAGCATATAGTCTAATGGAAACTCATCCATTTAATCGGATTGTCTCAAGCTCCCGGATCTTAAGATACACCCGCCAAAGGTATAGAGCTTAAGTTTGGACTATGACTCCTCCTTAAACACAACCGAGGGGTGTCATATGTCCCCGGCCCAATCATATCCAAAGGAAAACATAGAAGAAAGGGTCTTGACAAGTACCATACACTATTCACCGAGTGATGGCATAAAGAGATCCCATCATAAAAATTCCTCCTTTCTCTAACTCATCGCAACTCCACAACCATGCATATACATCAATGACAAACAATCACAATATTAGCAGGTATATACAAGTTCCAAATCACGAGTATAGTTTCAAACAGGATTTATCAAATAATCCATCATCAATCATCTATAAGATAACAAATAACATCATCTAAAACATACAACATTATTTTAAAATCATTTATAATAAACGGTATTTTCATCATAACACATAATCATACTTAAACAGTTTCCAAAATATATAATCATGAGTTCTAATACACACAAGCATGCTTAAATAGTTTCTCATATCATCAATATAATTTTAGTCAAATATACAATTCCAAATCAAGCCCTCCATGGACATAATAAATCCCAACACAATTTAATACACACACCAAGTATATAAAAGAATAAAAAATATTACCTCTATTCCAAATTTATTTTTACCAATGCCTAAATACTCCCAATTTACTAAGGTCAAATAATGTTCACTACTTCTTCTCCCATCTCTCCTTCTTTCTTTTCTCTCACCGCTCACGCTGACGTGTTGAGTGTGTGTTTGAACAATAGATGGGAGTTGGGTCATTAGTTGTTTTTTGTTATTGGAACTTTACGTCTCATCCCGTTGTTGTTAATATTTTTCAAGCGAGGCCTCTAATTCTACCAGAGGTCGGGAAGCATCCGAGAGCATAGACGTCGTGAGTTTTGTAGGTCTCTTTTGGTATTAGTGTTGAATCGATTTTTATATGGCCATATTAGGGCCCTCATGTTTTGAGATACTATATTTATCGTTTTGGATACTTGTTTAACCATTATTGGGCCTGAGAACTTATTTTATACACTCTAATAAAGGCTTTGTTTTATACACTCTAATATTTTAGTGGATCCAAAATCTTATCTTATGTTGAAAATTGTTTTGGGTAGATCCTTTGTTGTGGGACTCAATGTTGTAAAATTCATGAGCTATGTTTTCTATTGTTTCTTATTTGTGGCCCGAGTGATGGATTTTCTATAGTAGGTTTGTGGGCGGGTTTTGTACCCTAAACCCTAATGCGTGTTCTTGAAAGAAAACGGTTTTCCAATATCAATTGTTAACAAGATTTTATCATACTATTATTATGGATAAGTGTTGTTTATGCGAGAGAGGGTCTTTTCAAGTTTTCTGGACAATACACAGCAAAAGAAGGTTAACAAAATTATCTTGCAGCTCTAGGAAATGAGACAGGTTTAACAGACCTTTTCTGGAAATTTTTATGGGTGCTTTCTTTACCTCATAAATATTTATTGCTTGTGTGGAAAATTTTCCAAAAAGCATTACCGGCTTTTGATATCCTAAGAGCTCATCATCTTAATACTTCTGGTAATTTTGCTTATTTGGATGCATGAAGGATGAGACTTTGAAACACACTCTACTTGAATGTAGCTAATGGTTTTGTCAGCTATCTATCATTCCCCCTCCTTTAAATCTGGAGCAAGTCTTACAAATGGCTGAATTTTTTTTACTAAAAATGTTCGATCTTATTTTTATGTATATATGGGAACATACTTCTTTATGAAAATCGTCTATTTTTTTTTAATAATTCAGAATCAAACGTATCGATTGCATTTTAGATTTTAAACGGGAAAATTCAAAGAAACATAGGTTAATACAAAATATAGCAAATATTTCCGTCATAGGCACGGACAGATCTACCTATTAGACAAGGGGCAAGTGCCCCCTTGGATTTGGAGATTTTTTTAAAAAGAAAAATTAATATATGTTTGAATGATTGTTCACCTTTAATACATCAATACTGCATTTCGTAATCGGATGAAGATGAATAGTTGAATGATTGTTTAGTGCCTTATATTGAAAAAGATGTATTTGATATCATTGATAATAAGATAATTATGATGAAATTAAAAAAAATAAGGCCTAGAAGGATGACATTGTAATTATTTTTATTGTAATATACTTTTGTTATAAAAATATATATACTTGAACTTATTGAGTGCCCACCTTTCATTGTAATTTATGTAGGTGCATTTCTAACAGCACTTAGCCTTGCTTTTCTAAATGACAGGTTTGTAAAATAATTATCTCTTTTATTACATCATCAGTATTCAATTGATTTCATGAATATTTTTTTGATATTATTTTCTTTTCTTGTTTATATTCTTTTATTTTTTTAATGCATTTAAAACTTTCCTTAAAAAAAAAATTTAAAATGAAAAAAATGAAGCCATATGGGCATGTTTAGAGTTATCGTTTGGAAGCATTTCAACCAGTAATTTTTTTTTTTTTTTTTAAAGTTTAGTTTAGAAATTAGCTCATTTTTTCTGTTTGGGTTCAATTTTTTTCCCCATTTGACTTCCACCAAAAAATGGGTTTTTATCAAAAGCTATAAATCCAAGCGTCCAACCAATATCCAGCGGCACTGTATCTGTACCAAGCATCCAACAGTTTCCATGCGTCTCACAAACATCTCTAAAATTGTCTTACCTCACCCAAAAAGTATTTGATTCTAAAATTAAAAAAATGATTTTAAATTTCAATTTATACAAAAATATTATTCAGTTAAAAATTTAATATTTGTATGCTTTATAATATATATTTTTTATGCCTACATTTACAATATATTAATTATAATTAAGTATTTTTGTATTTAATAAGATTCATACCATTTTTAGTTATTTTTCATTGCAACTCACTTTTCAACTGCTAATTTAAATACGTCTCTATTTGGAAAAAAAACTACTTTGGCCACTGTTAATTCAAACATAAATCACATTTACAACTTGACTTTTTTTTCCTATCGTGCTTCTGCAAAAGTCAATAGAAAAAATGTTAACGTTAGAACTGGAAATCAGGGTTGGCCCTTCTAAGCCTGTGATAAGAAAAACATCTTTTTTCAAGGCCCAGCCCGTGGTTGTATGGGTCAAGGCCGGCCCTACAAGGCTATACGTCATGTTTAAAAATTTTAACTTTTTTTCTTCAGAAATATAATTAGTATATTACAATATTAAAGTTATAATTTAACAAATAAATGTTGTCAACTTTAAAGTCCAAACAACACACATATTATGCAACAAACAAATATAATCATTAAGTCATAATCGAAGATAAACTATTGTCAACATACCACAATTACAAATAATTAATGAGAAGACTTAACAAAATAAAAAATACTTCCTATAAATATGTTAAAAAGTGTAAGTAGTCAATAGAATAAACAACATAAGATATGAATAAAACAATCACTAAAAAAAAGTCAAAATATACAAATTTAGTAAGAATATTTATGAAATAAGAAATATCTTTTATAAGTTTTAAATTTTTAGGATTTTTAATATAAAATGTTCTAATGAAACTTAAATATAAACAAGATAATAAAAACTAAATATTTGCAACATTATTAACAAAATATAAAAAATCAATAATATTATTATCATATAAATATTTTTTTAAAAAAAAAAAAAAGCATACAACCTGGCCCCGCCCTTGGCCCTCAAGGACGACCCTTTCAGGTAGTGGCGGAACCAGGAAATTAATTTAGTCTGGGCTAAAAAATAAACATATTAAACTATTTACTAAATAATATCGCATAACATTGAAAATACAAATAAATAATAGCCGACAATTATAAATCAAAAGATAATATAGTAAACAAAATTTTATAACATTTGAAAGGAGACTCATTACAAGATGTATCACTTTCAGAAATTATTTTCTTAAAAATATTTTTTGACCTAAATAATTTTTTTTTTTCAAAAAGAAATTACCAAACTAAAGCTCTTTTGAAACTATTTCCCGAACTAAGTCTCACGCCACTGATGGCGTAAAAAAGCTTCACGCCACCTAGGTGGCGTTAAAAATCTTCACGCCACCTGTGGCGTGAAAAACTATCACGCCACCAAGGTGGCATGTATAAAAAAAATAATAATAATATTATATAATAATAATATATAATAATAATAATAAATGATAAAAAAGTGGAATAATTTAAAACTCTACTTCATTTAATTTGAAGTCAAAAGAAAGAAAGCAGGGAGCTGAAATAACTCATTAAGAACGCCTTTTAAAAGATTACGCGATACAATTTGGTTATAACAACATATCACAATACAAATATTTGGTGTATATTTGTATAATAACAGTATTGATTTTGGGGTCTGTGATACAAATATTTGTATATTTGTTATATACAAATATTTGGTGTATAACAAATATATAGATCCCATCAAATATTTGTATAATAACAGTATTGATTTTAGGATCTGTGATACAAATATTTGTATATTTGTTATATACAAATATTTGGTGTATAAAAATATATAGATCCCACCAAATATTTGTATAATAACAGTATTGATTTTGGGATCTCGTGATACAAATATTTGTATATTTGTTATATACAAATATTTGGTGTATAACAAATATATAGATCCCACCAAATATTTGTATAATAATAGTATTGATTTTGGGATCTGTGATACAAATATTTGTATATTTGTTATATACAAATATTTGGTGTATAACAAATATATAGGTCCCACCAAATATTTATATAATAACAGTATTGATTTTGGGATCTGTGATACAAATATTTGTATATTTATTATATACAAATATTTGGTGTATAACAAATATATAGATCCCCTGTATTGTGATCTGTTGTTATAACCAAATGTTGTTATAACCAAATTGTACTGCGTAATCTTTTAAAAGGCATTCTTAATGAGTTATTTCAGCTCCTTGCTTTCTTTCTTTTGACTTCAAATTAAATGAAGTAGAGTTTTAAATTATTCCACTTTTTTATCATTTATTATTATTATATTATATTATTATTATATAATATTATTTTTTTTATACACGCCACCTTGGTGGCGTGAAAGTTTTTTCTCACGCCACCTTGGTGGCGTGATAGTTTTTCACGTCACAGGTGGCGTGAAGCTTTTTTACGTCATTAGTGGCGTGAGACTTAGTTCGGAAAATAGTTTTAAAAGAATTTTGGTTTGGTAATTTCTTTTTAAAAAAAATTTATTTAGGTCAAAAAGCCCACTTTTTAAAGTTATTTTATTCTTAAATAACACATATATATTTTTTTGTTTATCCTTACTCATATTTTTCAACTACTCTGTTGTCCACCAGCTACGTGGATTTGAAGAAAGCCGCCATGAAAGATGTGGATCTGGAAGCTGGTCTTCCTCCCAACACGTAGAACTGAGCTCTTCAACGACCAACATGGATACCGACATGGGTCTCTTCCTAGAAGAGGCAGAGAAGGTGAAAACAGAGACAGGCCATCTCCAAGAAATACTGAGCAGACTTCAGCAGGACAGTGAAGAGAGCAAATCCATCCCAAGCCTGAAGCCCTTAAATCCTTAAGAAACATGATCAATTCTGACATTGTCACTGTGCTCAAGAAAGCCAGAACCATACGGTCTCAGCTAGAAGAAATGGACCAAGCCAATGCTCCTAACAGGAGGCTTTCCGGGCTCAAAGAAGGAACCCCGGCGACTTACAGGACCCGAATCGCCGTCACCAACAGACGCCGAAGAAAACTGAAGGAGATCATGATGGAATTTCAGGCACTGAGGCAGAGGATGATGACAGAGTATAAAGACACAGTGGGAAGACGATATTTCACAGTAACAGGGGAACACCCAAATGAGGAAATCATAGAGAAGATAATCTCAAATGGAGGCGAAGAATTCTTGAGCAAGGAAATACAAGAGCATGGTGGGTATCGTAAAGTGAGAATAGAAATGGAAAAATGAATTGTATTGAATGATCTCTCTGGAGATATGTACACCCTATATATATACACTTTTGGAGATGAATAAATCTAACTAATTGTCTTATTGTTACAACAAATAGAACCAACTAAATCTGTTTATATGTAACTAATTACAATGAAAGGCTAACTAAAATCTGTTACATTGATATTTACTATATACACTAATACCCCCCCTCAAGCTGGAGAGTGGATATCTATCATTCCCAGCTTGGATAGGAGTGTAAGGAATGGAGAAGGACCAAGTGGCTTAGTAAAGATATCTGCTAATTGATCCTGAGTCTTGACCGGAAGTAAATGAATCAACCCATTTTGTAGTTTTTCGCGAACAACGTGACAATCAATGTCAAGATGCTTCGTCCGTTCATGAAAAGTAGGATTAGCAGCAATGTGACGAGCAGATTGACTATCACAATATAAAGAAGCAGGAGAAGTAAGCGGAAGACCAAAATCTCTAAGTAGAAAAGACAACCACTGGAGCTCACAAGTAGTAGTAGCCAAAGCACGGTATTCAGCCTCAGAGGACGAAGTAGATACGGTTGGTTGCTTTTAGCACGCCAAGTAATCAAAGCTTGATCTAAGAAGCCACGAAACCAAGTAATGGATCTTCTAGTGTCAATACAACCAGCCCAATCAGAATCACTAAATGCATTTAATTTTACAATGTAATCGGTAGGGAAAAATAGACCACGACCAGGGGCAGCCTTAATATACCGAAGAACTCGATGAGCAGCCCGTAAATGTAAATCAAAGGATTCGAATGAACTGACTTAATTGTTGTACAGCAAAAAGAAATGTCGAGCCTAGTGTTTGCAAGATACAAAAGACGTCCTACCAAAGTGCGATAAATGATCCATCCTCCAAAACAGTTCCCGAAATCAAGAGAAAGCTTCAAAGATGTAGCCATAGGAGTAATAGCGTGTTTACATTCAAGGAAACCAAAGATCGACAAAATATCCAAAGCAAATTTACGTTGACAAAGAGAGATACCCTTGGAACTACGAGCAATTTCCAAACCAAGAAAGTACTTAGCATCACCCAAGTCTTTGATTTTAAAAGAAGTGTCAAGAAAAATCTTCATATTAGTTATTTCAGTCAGATCAGTACCGCATATGAGAATATCATCCACATACACTAATAAAGCAAGAAAAGCAAGGGCGGATTGCTTGATAAACAAAGAATGATCAAGACTAGAATGGTGATACCCACAAGAAAGGAGGGTGAAGAGAGCTTAAAAAACCATTGCCTACTTGCTTGCTTAAGACCATAAAGAGATCGTTGCAACTTACACACTTGAGTAGGAGAAGAAACAGACAAGCCCGGAGGAGGTAGCATATAGACTTCCTCATGGAGATCCCCATGAAGAAAAGCATTGTTAACATCAAATTGCTTTAAATGCCAATTTTGGGCAATGCGCAAGAGCAAGTAGTAAACGAACAAGAGTAAGCTTTGCAACAGGAGAAAAAGTATCATTGAAATCAACTCCCTCAATTTGAGTATATCCCCTAGCAACTAATCGTCCTTTATAACGATTCAAAGTACCATCAGAGTTATATTTCTTAGCAAAGACCCACTTGCACCCAATTGGTCGTTTTCCAGGAGGTAAACCGCTTAAAACCCATGTTTGATTTTGTTGTAAAGCCTCAAGTTCAGTTTGTTATAGCATTTTTCCACCCTCATGTTTAATAGCTTGAGAGTATGTTTTAGGAATATCATCAATAGAAATAGACAAAGTATAATGACGACAAGGAGAAGAAAGACGATTATAAGAAAGAACATGAGAAAGGGGGTGATAACTACCTGCTTCCAAGGAATCTGGTAAAACCGAAGTGCATTGAAGGGCACAATGATAATCATGTAAATAATGTGGTAACTGCCGAGACCGTGTGGACCTCCTAATCAATGGAGAAAGAGGAGTAGAGGGAAAAGTAGGGAAGAGGATTCTAAAGGAGAGACACATGATGAAGATGGATTTGAGAAATCTAAAGGAGGTAACTCTTGTGGCAAGGGAATGGTATTGGGAAGAGAAGGAGTATCTGAATTGCGTAAAGGAAAAATAGATTCATAAACTGAACATTTCTAGAGACCAAGATATGACGACTTTGTAAATCTAAAGTGGTAAAACCTTTGGTACCTTGGGGAAACCCAAGAAAAACACACTTATGGGCTCTAGAATCAAGTTTAGTGCGTTGTTGGGTGATAGTAGAGGAAAAACACGACAACCAAAAACTCTAAGAGTACTCAAATCTGGAATTTTCGATACAAGAGTTCAAAAGGTGATTTGTGGTCCAAAACAAAGGTGGGTAATCTATTTATAAGATATACAAACATGAGAAAGGGCATAAGACCAATATACCTTGGGAACATGGGCTTGAAACAACAAAGCTCTTGTAACGTTTAAAATGTGTTGATGTTTTCGTTCTACCTTGCTATTTTGTTCAGGTGTTTCTACACAACTAGTTTGGTGAAGAATACCATGTTGTTTAAAAAACTCTTCCATGATAAATTCAGCACCATTGTCAGTTCGAATAACCTTTACTAAGGTATCAAATTGTGTAGAAACCATTTGAATAAAAGAATGAATAACAGAACGAACCTCAGACTTATTTTTAAGCAAATAAATCCAAGTGTAACGTGAGAAATCATCAACAATAGTAAGAAAATATTTGTGTCCATGTACCGAAGGCAAATGATAAGGTCCCCAAATATCCATATGAACCAAATCAAAGATTTTATTAGACTTTGTAGAGCTTACATGAAAAGGCAACTTTCGTTGCTTAGCATAGTGACAAACATCACAACATTGGAAAGAAGAACTAGACGAAACATAAGGATGTGTTTGATGAATGGAATACATTGCAGATTTGGAAAGGTGTCCTAAACGAAAATGCCATAGATCAAATGTATGATTAAGAGCTAGTGGTGTGGAGACAGTACCAATTACGGTAGGTATAGAATTTGCATGTTGCTTGAGAATATAAAGCCCTTCAAACACATCAGTTGAACCAATCATCTTCCTTGAAGGTAGGTGTTGGATAAGACAATGAGACATCTGAAAAGAGACATCACAAGGAAGCATCTGAGTCAACTTTGAAACAGATATGAAATTAAATCAAAATTCTGGTACAAACAGAACATTATGAAGATAAAAGACATCTGAAAAATGAATAGTCCCACGAGAAGTAGCTAGGACTCTAGAGCCATATGGTAAATTGACAAGAATGGGAGAAATAGATTTAGAGGAAGTAAATGAACGTGGTTAGAGCAAACATGATCTGTAGCTCCTGAATCTATGATCCAAGAATCTGAAAAATAAGAATGACAAGAAAGAGGCTTACCATTGGCTGAAATGTGATTGACAGAAGTAGGGGGCTGGAGTGGAGATTTATCAGCTTGAACTAAGGCCAACAATTTTGTATATTGTTCAGGTGTAAAACTGTAAGATTGATTAACAACTGTATTGGGCTCAAGTGAACCTTTAGCATCAGAAACAGAGTCAGTGGTAATCACAGAATTAACAGAAGAATTCCGAAACTTAAAACCGGGTGGGAAACCATGCTTTCTGTAGCAAGTGGCTTCAGTATGTCGAGATTTCCCACAATAGGTACACTGTTTACCAGTATTAGGAAGATTTGGACGCTGACTACCAGCAGACCGTGGAGGCAGTGATTTATTGAACAAAGTAGTGATTTGTAGTTTGAAAACCAAGCTCTCTCTCTTGTTGTATAACTAAAGAAAACACACGATTTATGTTTGGCAAAGGCTCAATCAACATGATTTGAGATTTAACAGTACAGAGAATCGATCACTCAAGCCTTTCAAAAACGGATAACATAATCTTGTTCAACATGTTGCTTAAACAACGAAATAGCACCACAAATGATGCCTAGGAATACAGAACAAGAAATCACAGGACGTAGGATCAAAAATTCATCCCATAGAATCTTGAGCTTAGTGAAATAGTCACTTACAGGTAAATCACCTTGTTTCGTACTCGGATTTCTTCTTGAAGATCACCAACCTAAGACATCATTCGAGAGAAACGATCACGGAGGTCCGACCACACATCACAGCTTTGTCAATCCACAAGACACTCTGAGCAAGAGTTGGTGAGAGAGACCGTGTAAGCCAGGAAAGCACCATCATATTACACCTCTCCCACGGGAAAGAGTGGATCGGCACTGTTGGGGATGGTAGAAGCACGATCTATAAACCGGAGTTTATTCTTGGAAATCAGAGACATACGCATTGCACGGGCCCAAGAATGGTAATTCGGACCGGTCAAGACAGATGAAACAAGGAGAAGGGAAGGATTTTCATTCGGATGAAGGTAAAATGGATTACCGATTTGGTGAGTCGAATTCGATGAGTGATTAGTCAAGTACCATTAGGGTTTCCATCAAGAGAAGAGGAATCAGTTGATGGTGGTGCTGTCGCCATGGAGGAATCAAAGGAATCGGACAAAAAAGGTGAGCAATCGGAGAAGAAGAGCTTTGCGAGAGAGCAGTGAAGTTATCGGGAATTTTGAGAAGAAAAAGGGAATCACCTCCAGATAAGTGATAAAACAAATTGACTAAATGAGGAAAGAGAAAAGTAAAGGTGAGGAAGAAGACAAAATCAATCTTCTAGGCAGCACGTGAAATGGCAGAGATGGGTAATGGTGAAAGCAAACAATGGAAAAAAAATTTGAGAAGAAATACAGGATGTCAAATACTATCCCGCTTTGATACCATATCGTAAAGTGAGAATAGAAATGGAAAAATGAATTGTATTGAATGATCTCTCTGGAGATATGTACACCCTATATATATACACTTTTGGAGATGAATAAATCTAACTAATTGTCTTATTGTTACAACAAATAGAACCAACTAAATCTGTTTATATGTAACTAATTACAATGAAAGGCTAACTAAAATCTGTTACATTGATATTTACTATATACACTAATAGGGGGGGGTTTCTGGAGACGGTGGTAGAGTTACAGGGTGGCATGACGCAGCTAAAGAGATAGAGAAGAGCCTTTTAGAGCTGCACCAAGTGTTTCTTGATATGGCAGTGATGGTGGAGCCGTGGAGTGGAGGCACAGGGTGAGAAGATGGATGATATTGAACACCATGTGCTTCATGCTTCTCATTATGCTAAGGATGGGACCAAGTATTTGCAGACTGCCAAGAAATACCAGAAGAGTAGGAGAAAGTGGATGTGTATTGGATTAATACTTCTCCTGATTCTCATTCTTGTAATTGTCATCCCCGTTGCCACCTGTCTCAGCAGTTCTTGAAATGATGCTTTAAGTGGCTAATTCTTAGGTGCCCTGTTTCATTCTTCTCGTTTGTTTCTTCATTCTTGTGCTGTACTTCGACTCATCGTCGTTGGGTTGCCTTGATCATGTTTTGTGATTCTATCAAATTCTTAGTTGAAGTTTTTTGGACCCACAATTTCCTTTATGTTCAATAATACGATCATGTTTCTGTAACAGTTTCTGATATCCTCAATCCTTTCTCTTATTTCCTTACCGCCCTTCTTTTTTTAAGACACACTCCTTTACTTATTCTTGAAGCACTGAGCTGCGCACGCTCTCTCATGGTTAAATTCCGATTTTTGCATATTGAAAGTACCCATATTTAGCTTTGTGTTTTTTGTTTTTTGGATATAAAAATTTTAGGAAAAGGGTTGGGTTCAACAATGATCTAAGGACAGGGTGAAATCTTCCCTCCTCCTAAGTAATACCAATGTTGGGCAGGGCGAGTCGTCTATTACTTTTAGACATTTACTTAGGCAGATGCCTCCCCCAACATCTTATCTAATTCCAGAATTGAATCCTCTCTTTTTAATAGCCAAGGACGATGAGCTTGGGCTTATATTTTTTTGGATAACATTCTCCCTTTTTTTATAACAAGCTTGTACTTATGTTAATTAATACTTGAACTTATCTGTTATAACATACTTTTTTTATATATATTTTTTGACTGCCCACCCGGTTTACTAGAGCTTCGCCCCGATTAGTCTGGATCCGACCCGCATCGCGCACCTACCTATGGTGGGAGAGTCTCCCAGCGGGGGTTTTTTTTGCATTCATAAGGCTTGAACCCGAGACCTTACTTAAGCGATACAAACCGCTTACCATTACCATTTGTGTCAAACCCGTTGGTTTTATATATATATATATATATGTATCTTCACATACTTTTTTTTTTTATACATGTATCTTCACATATTTGATACTTGGATTGGACGTCTTTGTGTTTTTTAAAGGCCCGTTGGGCCAAATCGGAGTGAAATTGGGTTAAGAAAAACACCTAATAACTACTCGTATTTCAATTTTCAAAGGTGAAGAGCCCACTGTTATATATAGTCAGACCATGATCATGAAATAGGATTCAGTGAAATGTCAGTTTCTACACTTTGTTTATTAGAAAACTCGTAACTCGTTATTTTGCTCTTATACCTGCTCGGTCTACTTATTTTTATTTTTTTAAATTCATATGAATTCATTCACTAGTTGAAATGCCCAAGAATTACTATTGTCCGCGTGGTTAAGAAAACAAAATAGATGATTAATATTAGAATGAAGCTGTAAATGAAAGGAGAAAAGGCGCACGACGTTATCTGAAAATGCAATTTTCGATGTTGGCGTTGATCCTGTACCAAAATATTTTTCAGGCATATCTAATGGGGAAAAAGATGAATAAATACCATCTGAATTTGCAAAACCCCCAAAGCCCACCGAATTTGTAAAAAGGCCGAGAGGTGACAATGACTTTTGAGGATATGCAAATTCATACAAAATGACCACAATGCCCTTAAGGGTTTTCTCGATTCATTCCCTGCGTGCGTCTTGTTCGTCGTCGTCACCGTGACCCACTGCATCACCGCCACTCCCACGCCTTGGATCTCTCCCGCCGCCGTGAGGGCCGCGCCTTCCACCGCCGTCGCCAGCTTCGTGGAGATACCAGTACTATTTAAGTTAAGTTAAGAAAACCTGGGTTGATCGGGATTGCAGCATAATCATCCTCTCTTCTTATCTTTATGGAATTAGATTCAATTACTAGAATGGAGCCTTTAGTGAGTCGTAGATCAACTGTGGGTAATCAAGGTAGTCTTTGATTTTCTGTTGCCGAATCATTGCTCGAGCACAAAGAAGAACAATTCTCGAGAATTCATATTGAATTCTTGAGAATTCAATATGAATTCTCTAGAATTGTTGTTCTTTGCGCTCGATCTCCACGAAGCGTGGCGGTGGTGGTGTCCACGTTGCGCCCACGGCGGTCGGAGTGGCGTCCCAAGGCGGGGAGTGGCGCGATGCGGTGGGTCACGGCGACGGCGAGCGAATAAGATGCACGCAGGGCAAATGAATCAGAAAACCTTAAGGGCATTGTGGTCATTTTGCATCAATTTGCATATCCCTCAAAAGTCTTTGTCACCTCTCAGTCTTTTTACAAATTCGGTGGGCTTCTGGGGGTTTTGCAAATTCACATGGTATTTGTTCGTCTTTTTCCCTATCTAATATGTATCTAATATCTTGAAGCATTTTGTAGTTTAATTTTGCTTTTCAAATATTTTTAAGAGCAATTTTAACTTGATTGTTAACTCTCAAAAAGTCTGTTGGGTGAAGGTATCTATCTTCCATATTTTTAGTACTGAAAATAATCATAATTATGGTTGAAAACATGAAAGACAATTTTAAAAAATATTTAAGATTGCTACTGAAATTTTTTTGCAAAAGTGATCATTAAAAATATTAAAGATGAGTATTAAAAATATGGAAGATGGGTGAAAAAAAAATTAACAACAAAGCTAAATCCATATATAATGAAAATATATCCTATTATAAAGTCATCATCTAAGACTAGGTTTATAACAAATACAAATACAACTACAACACCACTCTCCTAGATAACAAAGACAAACTATTAGTATTGTTATATATACGAGATGGCTGGGATGATTGTTCGAACTTGTATTGGGTTGATTTCGAGATGCAAGTTCGGGAATTTCAGAACCCACCTTTGCTTGACTATTTGAAGCGCGGTAAGATCGTTAGTTTCAGCAATGTCTTGCTCTGTGTTGAAATCAATAAGCATGATGTACCTCCCCATTCCCTTTTAATGATTGTTTCATTTGACTTAGCAATGGAAATGTTTACAGTGATAACAATACCCGACCAACACTGTATTTCAAGGCTGAGTAGTGTGTATGAGGAAACACTTGCTATGGTTTCTTGCTTCAAAAACTCAGAGCACTCTGTTATTGATCTTTGGGTGCATCTAGGGAGTGATGGAGTTGGGCTAAGAAATATGTTGCCAGCCATTATCCATGCAGGTTATATCCCGTGACTATTTGGAGAAATGAAATTGTCTGCCGGGCTGACATGGAGAATGAAGCTGTACTCTTCAATCCTACTACTGAAAAAATCAGCAAGTTTGCCGTTGACAAATGTGACAAAAATCATCATATTTTTCAATTACGCTGAAAGTCTCATAACGCGAATTTTCTGTAGGGTCAGGCCTTATTGATGGTATTGAATGCAAAGTGGACAATGATTTGGCAAAAAGCTATTCTATCCCCGTTCTGCCTTGCAACTTATGAACTTAAGATGCTAAATCTTTAATCTCTATTGTGTAGATTTAGTGTCCATCGTGGCGGAGTTGTGTACTTTCTTTCGAAAGTGTTGTTTCAAGGTTTTGATCGTTGAGAGCTATCGGCTGCAACACAAAATCATGCTTACGCTTTGTTATTTAGAGATGATATTTCCTTTGTCCTTTTACGGTGATGGTTCACCTAATAGTCCACCTTATTTATGAAATAAATCTTGCTTGCCTAATTAAATATCGATGGCCTTAGTGAGAGGTACTCATTTTACATATGTGTATCCGCATTAGTTTCTAAATGTGCTAGTTGCACATTTCAACATTTATAAACATTTTTCCTTCTTTATTTTATAAGTTTATTGAGAAATCGAAATCTTACGTAAGGAATATGGCGTGACCAGAAAGTTCTATCGTTGAAGGTTATATAGGGGATGAGGTTCTGTATTTCTGTTCAAGGTACTTTCATGATATTGAGATGTCTTTTAACTGACCGCCTTGTATGGATGATTGTCCTAAACCTAAGTCATCATCAAGAGAGTTGTTAATCTCTCGTGTTTGTAAACCAGTTAGAGGAAGTGAGAACTTCAAACTAACAACAATTGAAAAGTTGCAAACACATAGACATGTCTTGATTAATTGCACTCAAGTTGAACCTTTCTTTCAGTAAGAATTGTACAATCATATGGTATATTTTTCTTACATTTCATGATTAATTGCAGGGAATTTAGAAGTCATTTGAAGTGTCAACTCAGGATCCGTACACAAACATCCTCCAAAATTGACAAAAAAGTCCACAAAGAATTCCCAAGTTGGTTTGTGCGCATAATACTAAATGACCACAACCCTAACTCACCATATTTTAGAGCTCTCACAATCGGCCCTCTTGACCATGCAAAAAAATTGACAACATTCAATGTCAATGATTTCAAGTTTTGCACGGTTTCACGAGATTAATGATTGTTAACCCAAAACTCAGGTATTTATAGAACATTTGGGACAAGGAGTTATGCGAGTAGCGTGACAAGAACATGCGGTTTGGAGCCGTACCTTATTATGGAAAGCTTCTTGATGTCGTTGAACTAAATTACCAAGGTTGTTTCACCGTGACGCTATTCAAGTGTTTGTGGGCAAATACGACAACTCCCGGGCACTCACAACTAACGACTTAGGCATTATATCAGTAAATTTTTCCTTGCCAATTCACATTGGTCAATCTAAAAATGATGAGCTATATATTCTTGTCTCAAAGGCACATTGGGTTTATTATGTCGAGGACAAGAGGCACATGGATTGGAATATGGACTTAAAGCCTTAAGACCTTTACGAGTTGGGTGATGGTAATAACATTTCTTGTGAGAGTGAGTCATTCCAACCTCGCTAATTTTGAAAACTTCTTCCTTGAAGGCACTACTACCAAAAAAGCTTTTATTTCCCTAAAGGACGTCCTTTCTCGAAAAAGGGAAGTATAAAATAAAGGTGGTAGCATTTTTGTAATTATATGGAGGCTTTTGGCGTCCTAATTTAAAAAATGACGAATAAATTAGGATGCCAAAAGCATTAACACAAGTGGGAAAAGAAGTACTTTTGGTGTCCTAAAAATAATTTAGGACGCCAAAAAGAATACTTTTGGCGTCCTAAAAATAAATTAGGATGCCAAAAACGAGAACACTAATAGAAAAGAAGTACTATTGGTGTCCTAAAAAAAAATTTAGGACGCCAAAAGCAGTAACACTAGCGGGAAAAGAAGTACTTTTGGCGTCCTAAAAATAAATTAGGTAGGGGTGAGCAAGTGACCGCAACCTGCCCTACCGCCCACGCCCGTGAATTTTTCCTGGATTAAACCCGTCCAGTTGGACCCGTCACGGGACGGGCTGCCCCGTTACCCGTTTGTTGAATACGGGCGGGTCACGGGTTGAGGCATGGGTCACCGTGCCGCCTGTTACCCGTTTAGTATTTTTTCTCAGGCTTCACACAATCACACGGACTCACGAGTGGAGAGAGGAGTCAGGGTGGCGTCTTCTTGGTCAGAGTCTCAAAGACTCGGACAGAGCAGATGTGGCTGTACACTCAAACATAATTTCAATTTGAAATTGTCAAACCGTCATGATTCTCTATCTTCGGCTTTCATCTCTCTCGGTTCCAAGCCAACTCAGCTGCTAGCATCGATCTCCATCTTGCCGCGACCTCTTCTTCTCGAGTTCGCTGCTAACCGCGATCTCCTTGCCATCGCCCCTACTCGCACGTAGGCTCAAACCCTTTGCCGAGCCGCCGCCGCCCAAGTTATTGTCTCTCGCCACCATCTCGAAGTCTCCTCTCACTCTCACCGTCGACGGCTCCTCTCCCTCTCCTTCTCTCTCGGCCTCGGCCCGGTAAGTTTTCATTTATTATCTAAGTTTTCTTGAATCTTGCTTCCTTCCTGTTCCTGTCTGGCATCTGCGTATATATAGAAATTGAAATATTCTCGAGACATCTCACATTCTCACTCTCGCCCCACGCCACTGTATGAGTTTGTAAATAGTTGTCTTGAATATATTATGGATAGATCTCTTTGCACGTTGTGTCATGTGTGTGTGAATCAAAGTGCTCTCTCGGTCCCACCATCTCTTAAACCTCTCCGCATTTTTTTGCTAGAAAAACCTGTCTGCACTTTTTCCCCTCTGCATTGAATAGTGGTCATGTGTGTTTGTTTGTCTTTTGCCCTGTTCCTGTCTGTTTGTCTTTTGCTCTAAATGACACACCTGTATAATATTAAATGACACACCATCTCTTATTAAATGACACACCATCTCTGCATTGAATAGTGGTCGATCTGCCCCAACAATGGCCGTTACTCAATTTTTTATTTTGGCCATGCATCTGCACAACGTTAACTTTTTTTTTTTTATCAAATTAGCATGGCATATATACCACCAGATAATGTGCAAGGGCAAGCTCCAAGTGTTGCAGGGGAAGCTAGTAATGAACCTGTAATCCCAATAGTACACCGTATTGCTTGGCCATGTTGAGAATGAGCTAATGGATGAGGGACAATATAATGATTCCCAACCTAGAATAAAAAGGAAAGAGTCATCTAGTATATGGAACCATTTTACAAGGCTGCCACTAGCAAAAACTAAAGGGAAACATAGGTCAAAGTGCAACTATTGTCCGCAAATTATGCGAGTCATCCTTCGAATGATGGCACTAAGCAATTATGGAGACATTTTGACAAGTGTCCAAACAATCCCAACAAAGCAAGCAAGGGTCAAAGCTTATTCTCGGCTACGACAAATCAAACACTGACCCATCACTTATTTAGTCAAGAGCGAGGTAGAAAGGTCATTGCTAGATACATCATAAAGGATGAGGTGCCTTTCTGACTGTGGAAAAGGAGGGGTTGACAGAACTTTTGCAAGAGTTTCAACCTAAATTTCAAATGCCATCAAGATGGATATCTGCTAGAGATTGCTATGGCATATATAAAGAACAAGCAAATATCTTGACAAAATATTTCAAGACTTCTAAAGTCCGTATGTCTTTCACAACCAATTGTTGGACATCTATGCAAAATAATAACTACATGTGTTTGACTGCACATTAGATTGATGATGATTGGATTTTGCGAAACGCATTCGAATTTTTGTGAGATTAAAGATCATAGAGGTGAGTCAATTGCCAAACAAATTGAGGATTGCTTATTTCAATGGGGCATTGACAAAGTCTTTACGTTCACATTTGACAACGTTTTTGCCAATGATTACGCAATTACAATCCTAAAAAGCGTTTCAAGAGTTGGGATGGTTTTGCAATGGTATGTGATGGAGAATTTTCACAAATGCGGTGTGCTGCTCACATATTGAACTTGGTTGTTTCTGAAGGTCTAAAAGAAATGAACAAATCTATTGAGCTCATCCGACATGCAATAGAATATGTTAAATCTTCTCCATCAAGGAAGCGTAAGTTCATAATGTTGGCTGAAAGAGAACGAGTCGAATCAAAAGCCTTCTTACCTTGGATTGTCCCATGAGGTAATGTTTTTAATAATTTGTTTGAATGAGCTTTGATATGAAAATTGATGCGTTACTTTTAAAGCAATCAATTAAACTAGGTCCTAATTAATTATGCAATATAGGGTCAACCTAGGTAATTATCCCAAGGAGCAATCTGTGGGTTTTTCTTTAGGTTGAATTTAGGTGATGAAAAATGCAATAAAATGAAACTAAACTAACTAAATGCAAGATGCAATTGACTCTAAAACCTAAATGAAGATGGAACTAATCTATATGAATTTGAATGCAATTTGGGGGGGGGGGTTTGTTATGAGAGAATAATTAAAAACCTAATCTTGATTAAAAGCAAGTCAAATAACAAAGATCTAGTTCAGTTATGATGATGAAAGGGACAGCTTAGGATTCACATGGAGTTAACTTTCTTAGCCTAAATCAATTAATTAGACCAAAGGGAGATTAATGAAAGATTGGAACTAATGAATTTAATTGCCTAATTGAAACATGGGAAACCCTCAAGTTCAATAACTCTTATTCCACTAGAAAACTCATAGTGAAATAAGCGGTGATTAATTAAACTCATTAAAAACCAATCATCGTTAATTTCTAATTAAATTTGGAATCTTGTTTACAACTATCCAATTGAACAACTAGACAATTTATTAACTCAATTAAAAAATTAAATCGATAAACCCAATTGACAATTAAATTAATAACAAAAACTCAATTATTAATTTAATTGTCAATCCAAATTGCAAACCAAAAATCCAACAATTATCTTAGCACAACTCAAATCCAAATTATCAATTTAATACAAATTAAATAATATGTTTGCAATCTAAAACTAGATTGTTCTCAAGAAAACAACTCAAAATTATCTAAAACTAAATAATTTCCAAATCTTGAAATAAATCAATAAAAGGAAAAAACACTCCAGTGTGATCTTCAAATATAATGCAAGTTCCTAGGCTCTAGTTTCTTCCATGCTCCTCCCAAGTTACCTCCCAAGAGAGCTTAAGCTTCCATGACAGCGCTTCCTCCTCCAAATATTACGCAACTCACGACCATTCAATTTGATGAATATATGATTCAATAGATAATGGTGGGTCCTGTTGGTGAATTGAGAATATGGGAAGTTACAGGAAAGCGTCTCTCTAAATTGTTGTTCCCAAGAGAAAAACAAGAGAGGATTTTGGGTACCAACTTGAGCCCATTAAAATTTAAGAAGCCCAATAAAATTACACCATTTAGATCTTCTTTTAGCTTCCAAGGTTAATTATGCATCGTAAGATCTTCTAACATGCTTTTCCTTATCTTGCAAGAATTAAATAAAATCGTGATCTATCATATATTTAGAAATATTATTTAATCACAAGATATCAATCATAATATTAATAATTTAAGTCCAATAATCTCATAATTAATTCTGATTTATATTATTTCCTAAAATTGGCTAAC